>VZRH01007926.1:239711-281424 GCA_013397555.1 Urocynchramus pylzowi | reverse complement strand
GGGGGCGGGGCCGGGGGCGGGGCCCTCGTCCCTCACCCCTTCACGCCCCTCCGTGGCGGGGCCCCGGGGGCCGCTGCGGCGCCTCGGGGGTCCTGGCCCTCGCTTCGCCGCCTCCTCTGGTCCCTGCCCGCCAGCCCAGCGCTGCGGGAAAGCCGTGTGCCCTTGGTGACCCCGCGCTGAGGGGAAACCTTGTCTCTCGGTGTCCCTCCGGTGCTGTCATGGGAGAGAGGGAGGCAGCGCGGCGCTCTGGGTCGGTCTCAGCCTCTCCCGCTGACAGCGGGGCTGGCTGGGACTGTTAAATATGGAAAAACGATGTGGTGCTGCTGTTCCCCCCCGCGCTTTGCCTGGAGGTTACCTGCCTGTGTAAAGCCCTTTCTCGCCCCACTGAAGGGCAGGAGGTGAAGAAGGAGTTTAGCTCTAAATGAGCCGTCCTGGACAGCGTGGAAACCTCGTGTCCACACAAATACTGTGCGTTTCTGCACCTTGTAAAGCAAGAAGCGCCCTGGTTCAAGAACTTGCTCTTACCACCCTGCTTGGTACCTGGGCAGTTACAAGGGTGCGCCCCGCTGCTGCTGTCCCACCTGACCACATCATCCGCAGGTTACACTTGGGAGATAGAACACAGAATAAATGCAAAGTTTTGCTGTTAGGTTTAGAAGCAGAAGCTTAGGAAAGCCCAGCAGACAGTGGAAGAGTGGTGGGTATGTCTGAGTGGCTGGGTGGGCGCAGCCAGAATCCTCAATCCCACAGCGGTGAGGCTGCGTCAGCTCCGCGCCCACCTCCAGCCAACCCAAGACACGCTGCAAACCAAAACACTTCGATTCCAATGGACACACTCTCCAAATAATGCTGTCCTTGGCCTTGTGGTGTCCTACGGTGGCCCAGCTGACAGCAGAGCATCTCCCAGGAGGTGTGTGCGGTGGGTGATCCGCCGGCTTTTCCACGGGTGACCGAGGAGTCATTTCCTGCTCCGTCACCTGCCTGCTTGAAGCTTCTGACAGCTGCATCTTCCTGCATTCCTCCATCCCTCTGGGGCGCTGCAAAACACCAGCCTGGTGCTTCCCAGCTGACTCAGTTAATTACTGAAATTAGCAAAACTTGTCCTCGGCCCTTGGCTTTTAAATAAATAGCCAGTGAGATAAGTCCAGGTTTCCTCAGGACCCCTGTGGGTCCCACGAAATGTAGCCTCCTATCGAGCGTTCCTTCTGCGAGGAACTCGCCAAGAGCCGGGCCTTTGGAACATTTTTTTGTTGGCTACAGGTTCGTACACACATCCATGTTAAACAATAGTGACCTGGGGAAAAGGAATGTGCTTACAGATGGGGTAAACTCATGGGCTTTGTTTCAACCTTTGGCCATGCATTCTCCAGCTCATGATGAAAATTATGTGAAGAAAATAACTCTGTTATGATGATGGTTGTTTGAATATTTAAAGAAATGGTGCCTATTCACGTCCCTTTGTGCATTTGAAATAATTCTTTACAGAAACTGCAAATGTTGCATTGCAGTTGGGAATTGTGGTGTATAAAATCGTGCTATTTTTGTATTTTTTAAGTTCAAGTAAACTCAGATGTGGTTAGTTTTGCATCAATTTTTTCCTTGTATGCAGTTTTTCACATTGGCAAGTATCATATTAGTTTTGTAGTCAGCCAAGAGACCATGCTTGGATGTGCAGATTGAATATTTGCTTATTTGATGAATTTCATTAGGTTTAATATATGTGTGTGTAGACTGATTTTGAGAGTATGATGCAGAGGGGAAAAAAATTTGAAATCCCCCAACTCCCTTTTTCCTGCATGAATTAGATCCTGTATAAAAGTAATTAATTCTCTTCTGGGTTTATATGACCATTCAAAAATTGCCTCCCTTTCATTCTTTGCAAGTGCAAATGAGCTAGATAGGGAAATGAATAAACATGGCAAATTGCTTATGAAACAAAACATTACCCAGAATTAGAGAGAGCTGGGAGGCTTCAGTAACTCCAGCAATTAGCCTGTAGAGGACACAGCTAATAGGCACATTCTGTCACAGTCAGGTGATACTTGTTCTAGATGTTTGTTTGCCTTTTAATATATCCTTTTTTTCCAGCAAGAATCAAAACCCAGGACTTGTTATAATTATCATGGAGTGATTGGTTTTCTCATCCACCCATCTTTCTTTGAGGCATTTTAACTGACGGTGACGTTGTAGCATGAATGGTGGAAACCACCACATGACTATTTTAGTCTCTGACAAGCCAGAAGGAAGGAAGGAAGAGGAGATGAACACTCACAGTGTGGGTGTTTGTGTGTGCCTGGTTATCTGAGTGTGGGAGTAGGTGTGACAGAGCAGGAGATATATTAACATGCTTGATTATATTTTCATTCCACTCATTTTGCTGCTTTATAAAGGACTGTGTTCGAAAGAGCTGCCTGAAAAACTTAGATAATGCAAAAATTAGCTTGTAAGAGAAAAGAATGCACAAAGAAAGGTGTCATTGGAGAGTATCCACAAAGCTGTGAACAGCTCTAGCAATAATCACAGACTCATCATGAAGGGAAAGGAAGTAGGGGAACATCTTCCTACAGTAGCTGGTAATATCCTGGCTCTGCTGGTTAATTTAGAAATGGCTGCTGTGGTCAGGTCACTGAATTTAGATGGATCATTTCTACATGCAGTAATTATATTTTAACTCATTTCAGTACACATGTTGAAAACAGGGCTATCAGGGCTTGAACTTGCCAGAAGAGTTTTGGAAAGTGTGGAATTGATTCCATCTTTCCATAACGGGAAGGATGCACAATATGTAAGTAACCTTTTTTTTTTTTTTTTTTTGTGGAAGATATAAGAAATGGTCTCACTAGTAGCTTCTTGTGCCAAGAAGGTTTCTGTTTTCCAAGAATCCAAGCTGTAGCTGGGAAGGAAGTGAGAAATTTGATGAGTATTTGCTGTCTTCTTCCTGCTTGAAGGGAGCTGAGACACAGCTCTTCATCGTGAGTCAGGCACCAGGAGTTTGCCAACTAAGCCTTTCTGTTCTTTATAGCCTGGCAATTTAGAGAGTGAAGAGCTATTTCTGCTACTGGAGGACGACTTGGGGAAGTGTTTATGAGAGCTGCTAACAGCTAATTTACAAATTGCAGTTCTTATTTGAGATTGTTGTGCTTTAACATCCATTCAAGCATCTT
Organism: Urocynchramus pylzowi; assembly: GCA_013397555.1. Classification (NCBI taxonomy): domain Eukaryota; kingdom Metazoa; phylum Chordata; class Aves; order Passeriformes; family Fringillidae; genus Urocynchramus; species Urocynchramus pylzowi. The sequence goes on along the minus strand of VZRH01007926.1, from coordinate 278,260 downwards.
TCTTAGCCAGTACCAAACACAAGGGGCAAAACCCCAGTGTCTGAGCTGCAGCTGAGTTCAGTGGAAGAGCCATGAGCCAGGATGTGTGTGGGTGAACAGTATGCAAATCCTGACTTTTCTGCATGGGAGGGGGGGATTTGTCCATTTACCTCATCCTTTATCTGCAAAGAATTTCAGCTATCTCAGTGGCTGTGACAGATGTTAGGAAGCAGTTGGCTGAGAGCAGCGTTTACCCCTGAAAGCAGATATTACAGGCTCTGGAGTTCCACAAAAGCCCTCAGAATATAAGGCCTTTTGTTTTCCCAGATACCCAGAAATCCTCATTCTGGAGTTGTTTATGGAGTCAGGACAGGGAGGCATGAGAGACAATTCCTTTCTTTCCCTAGTTCCTGGCCTTTAACCAGCGAGTTCCTTTATCAGCACTTTGCCAGAAATGCAGCCCTGAGTGGAGCATGAATTCTCCCTGGCCTCCCAAGCAGCTCGAGAAGGCAACGAATGGGTGCTGGTGACACTTGCTGTCATGGACAGGCTTTTATTGCTTTTATTCTATTACCAGTAATTGAAAGGTCAGCCAAATTTTTCTTAGACAATTAAGTGACATTTACAGAGAGGAGATTGAGAGCAGCCAGAGATGCTTTTCTAAGTGATGCTGTTCAGCTAGTCTGATATGTCACTACAGCCAGTGTGTAAAGCACCAGGATGGATGTTTTTAAGGGTTGTGCTGTATGTGGTACATTGAGAAAAGCAAATTCTGAGGCCCAGTAATCTGAGGGTTTTACCTGGGCAAGTATTAGTTCACACAGCCCAGTTCAACAAAGCACAATTGCCTTGAAGGCCAAAAGACCAATCTGAATTCAAGTTTATGTCTGAAAAATGGAAAATCACAAATGAGAGTAGGGGAGCTCATGCCAAAGTCTGAGGCAGAGGAAGGACAGAGTAGGTTCCACGAGGCTGATGACAGAGCCAAACCATCAAGGCTCGTGCACTGAGTCATGGGCTCACACAACTGCCACACATCCCATCCTTACCTTTGAGGGCTGGGAGAGGTGTGTCCCATCCCTGCCTCAGGAGGCTGGGGCAGAGGGAAAGGTGGTGGTGCAAGCTGCAGAGGGTCCATTCTACAGAGCCAGGACCTTCTGTGTCACCTCATGAGGAGGCAGCACCAAGCAGGCCCACAGGATAAATGTCCCCAGTGTGTCAGTTCCGTGCACCAGGGTTGCATCCCAGCATGTGATGGGCCATCGTGTTGTTTCATGTGCTGGTAAAGAAAACACTTGAGTGACCTGTTGTTTACTTAAATATTTATACAGTGATTCAGAGTGTAGGATCTGTTACAGCTCGTTCCTGCATATAAAAGTGATCTAAATCCAGCACTCAGCTGGGCAGCAGAGGACTGCTCCAGGGTGGTTTTGGATGTTTACAGCTGCTATAGGTTTTGCAAGGAGTGTGAGTAGAGAAAAATAATGGATGTGGTTAGAACATCTCTTCATCCTGCTGTCCCCTGAGGACAGAAAGATTTATTGGGGTTGTGGCTCCTGCACAATTAGAGTGGCCCTCTGGAAATGCTCCTCTGGAAGAAGAGCTTCCTACAATTGTATCATGTACCCCTCTGCATTTCAGTGACTTCAAAACAAGGTGGTCCTGTAAATATTCCTATAAATATCCTATAAATATTCCTATAAATATCTGACATGGAGAGAGGATACAAATTTCTGTTGTTGAATCAACTCTTAAACAGCAGCTGCATTATTAATGTGTGGATCGTGGTTTGGTGTTCCAGCTCAAGGGAATGAAGCCAGAAAAGAAAAGGGGAATTAACAGACTCCTTTGGGTTCTTAGTTATGTGCTGCTTTAGCTGGTTCCTCATATGGGCTGTAATTTGAGGGTTTGAGGTCTTTGTGAAGTGCATTTTTGAAAAAAAATTTAAACTGAAAAAATTTGAACTTGGGATGAACCTGAATCTCATACCAGGAAACCTCACACTGAAGGGAAATGCATGCCTGGATCTGAACTCACCTTTTGGCAGAGCATTCCTGTAAACAGGAATGTGAGCCTTGTGGTGCCACTTCAGCCTTACGAGTTCACACCAAGCAATGACGTGGAGCATAACTCTGAGAAAACACAGGTGGCATATCCAGAATCCTTGTAAAGATTGTTCCAAGTGACAAATTTACTGGAAGCATGTGGGTGAAGCCATCACCTTTGTGACGTGGTTCAGCAACATAGCAATTGCAGATGCAGAGGTGCTTCACATGAAGCCTTTTTTCCACAATCTGGGCTGTTGTTGTTGCCCAGGCTTAGGAAAGGTATTGCTCAGCAGAAAATGGAGATAATGGAATGCTTTATGCCAAAAGGGAATGTAGAGGAAGAGCTACAATGGATGGAAAGTGGAGTCAGCAGCCTGAGATAACACGAGTGATGGGCAGGACAGGGAGCAGCCTAGGATCACAGTGGAGCTTTGCTGATGGGAATGTGTGCTTTTACTTAGGAACAGGGTTATTCAGCTTTTGCTGCTATTTCAGCATGATTTGAGATGTAGGCACAGTGTGATTCTGTCCTTATGATCCCTGTGTTGTCAGGTGTTCCCGCCTGATGTCAGGTTGTGAGATATTAAGAGAGAAGGGGTGGTGTAAGGGAAATTGTGCAAATCCATTCACATACTGGACCTCACATCAAACTCACTTGCCATGGTAACTGTTGTGGAAGCCACCAGTGGTCATCTGGCTGTGAAAAGCCTGAGAGATAAGAAGACACCATTAATACTGTTCATTTTTAGACATACACACATGAAGCAGCTATTTTTACAGTTTCTTTTTCTGAAATATGAAATATTAGGCATTGTTGGAGTCAGGATATGGGGCTAGATGGACTTTTAACTGCCTGCTGCTGTGATTCTTATCTTCCTCTACAGGGTGAATTAGAATTCTTTGAATCAATGAATGTACACAGGCTTTTCTTGTATCAGAATAACATTACACATCCTCTTGTCATTATAGCACACCAGAAGATTATTTTCAATGATAATGACAAGACCATGTCAATCACAGCCCTTTTGTAGTAGGAATTTGCTTTTTATTGCATCTTTCATGTGGGACATTTTCCTCTTTCTTCATCACAAATTACTACTCAGAAGTTGGGAGCAAAAATTTAAAAAAAAAGAAAACGTCTCACTTGTGCTGCCACCAATGCTCTAAGTTATGCAGGCATTAACTTCTGCTGTGCCTCCATGATTATAAAAATGGCATAGGCAGAGCCTACATTTTGTTCTGCTTAAATATCTGCAGAGATCACAGCTTTTCTCTGATTGACACTATTGTTGGAAAACATTAGTATGCGTTACCTGTATTTTCCCGTGTTCAAAGGACACAATCACAGAGCTCTTCATTTATTTTACTAAGAGCTCAGTAAATGCTGCACTGTTGCCATTCTGTAAAGAATGTGTTTTCATGTAGAGGCATTATCATTAACAGATTCTTTTCAAATTCCAGGAAGAGTGTGATAATTTTATTTGGAATAATGAAGTCTAGAACTTACAAAATTTGATTGTTTTAAGGCCTTTAATTTCCCACCACACTTCATTTTTTATACTTAATTAGGTTCACTGGAAATTTCTTCTGTTTAGACATGTTCTTCCAGGCCCAGTGTTCCAACCTGGGCTCGGTGTGTAACTCATGGGGACACTGACTGTTGGTGTCCACAGGATCTGAAAAATGGAGAAATGGAAAAGACAGGAGATACCAACTGTAAAGCAGCTGCACCAGGAAGTTAATTACTGAGAGCAAAGATTTAGTTCAAATGCTGAGGGAGCAACTGACTTGAGGAGACTGAAGTCAGGCAATCAGGATCCTCTTAGCGTCTCTGGAGAAAAAAGGAGGATTTTTAGATATGTTTGTGACACTGATTGATTTAGAAATCAATCTTGCTCTAAAATTTTTAGGAAGTTAATTCGCATTTTCCACTTCGAGGGATAAAAGTCTGCCTGAAAGTCAGTAGGATTTTGGTGCTGAGTTGGGAAGAAAGTTGCTTTAGAAATGGGACTGATTATCACCTCCATCATGTTTTCATTATCTTTTAGTCATTCTATATATTTTGCTAGACACTATTTGTCCTTCAAATGAAGAACCTATTTAAAATTAATGATAATTGATTAGTTGCTTCTCAGTCTTCAGTTGTCATACTTTGCTGATGTGTAAAACTTCCCAAGAAAAATGGTGTCATAACTGCAACATTGTGCACCTTGACATTAAGCATGTATTTCACTCATGGCCAATTTAAAAATCAAAATAGAAACTTTGTAATAATCTCCCTTTACAGTTTGGGTTATGAGAAGCTGAGAATTCCCTTAGGCTTGATTGATAAAACATGGCATTTATCCTATTCCTAGGATGATGTTCAGCAAACTTTATGACGGAGGGAAACAGCTGGTAAAGTGGGTTCATGGAAAGGTGAAGGTAATATAGACATAAAAAACAAGAGGATAATGATTTTAAAAGGGATAATAGTTGTAATAACACCATTAACCTTTTGCTTCAAATTATTGAATGTGTGGTCTCTTCAGCAGGCTAATCAAAGGTTTGCATTAACCACGATGCAAGAGGAAGTGGCAATATACAACCTGAGGTGATTTTTTTCCCTCTTCCAATTATTCACTATCAAACCCTTCCTAAAAGGAAAAAAAGACCCTTTGACCGTTGAAGACCCCTTCTGATTTTGAATTGAAACTGACTTGCTGTCAGAAGGATCAAACTTCAGCTTCCCTCCTGCTTTGTAAAGGGTGGATTTTGCTAAGGAAAAAAAAGAAAGAAAAATGAATACAAGTTGTTATAGATACATAGAAATTAGAGGCAGAGTTGTGAACAGGTAGCCAAGTGTTACAGGGCAGATTGTTGGTAATAGTGAGCCCTGAGCTGTTGGGGGTATCACAAGGAGGGGATCAGCAGCAGAAGCCCCCCTTGAAGCAGACACATCTCTTCCTCAGCAGCATAGGCAGGTCCCTGCAGAGCTCTGATCTCACCCTGTCTGGGGCACTTCTGCTGTCTAAAGATCAAATTCAGCCTGGAACAGAGCAGAACTGCTTCTTTTATTTCCCTGTTGCGTGCACATGTGGTTGAGTACCAGAGGCAGAGCTGTTTTTTGACAGTTTACTCACATGCAAAGAGGCAAATGCATTAATGGTGGAAAATTGTCACAGATGATGGACAAGCTCATGGTGACTTGATAGAATTAGTCAAGAATTTGTCTGGTTGGACAAATGTGCTTCATCATACAATTTCTCAGGTGGTGGTCCTCATTGTTCACTTAAGGCATCTGAACATCTGCCCAGAGAAGCTGTGGCTGCCTCATCCCTGGAAGTGCCCAAGGCCAGGTTGGACAGGGCTTGGAGCACCCTGGGATAGTGGAGGTTGGAGCAAGATGTTCTCCAAAGTCCCTTGAACCCAAACCTTTCTGTGGTTCTGTGATTCAGGGAGAGAGACCTCCCCTGTGAGAGACACCCAACACAAGATTGCCTGACTGGCCCAGGATGTGTCATGTCAATCTGATATGAAAGGAAGAAGTGTAAAAGGAAGTTTGCACTGTTCCTGGCTGACAAACCCCATAGCATTAACAGCCCTGTTCTGTGCAATCCGAAATGGTGAAAGACTTCAGGAGCAACGTGCCCTGAATTTGAATTAACCAGATTGAATTTAAAATCAACAAGCTGAAAGGGTTTGAGATAAGAAGTCAGAACATTCAGAGGAAATGAGAACTGTTCTGGGAACTAAAGGTGAGAGAAACACTAAGTCACATAAAAAATATTCAGCAAGAACAGAGATACCTTTTCTTTTTCTGGACACCTTTTCTTAGAAGCTGTCTATAATCAGTAACCTTTCCCAGGCTCTTTCCCAGGCTGTTTTTAGTAGCTGAATCCTTTGTTTCAAAACCACCCATTGACTCAGTGCCCTAAGTGAGAAGTAATTAAGGTGGACAGAAATCTTGCCTGCTGTATGAATGTATGACATGTAGGAGGCAGAGAGGGGGTGAATGAATTTTTCAAGATGTCTCTCACAACATGTGAGGCTGTGTAGGGTATCATGAAATACACACGTGTGGAGATGTGCAGCTCTTGATCAAATTTCTGTCGACTGATCTCTTTATTTCCATACACACACATGCTGATGTACATACAAGTGAGTTCCTGGAACATAATGAACTCTTTAGGCAGTACTTTGTCAGAATATCATTTAAGGAGTTACATCCTTTTAATGCACAGTAGTTTAAGCAAACTCCAAGGTTCTTACTCAGCAATAAACCCATTAAATCATCTTAAATACCATGTCATAATGACAATTTGATGCCACCAGATGTGGCACTAGGGATTTTTTATTTCTTTAAATGCTTTCCTGGAGATACAGCTTCCTGAATTTTAAATTCTCTAGCCTGTTTGCACAGCTGTTAGATCCCAGAGCTCTGCCATCTTTTTGCCTTGCATCAGTTGTTCACTAAATCATGTGTGGCATGACTACAAACTCACTGCATCTAAAACGTTTAGGCTCATAACCACTTCACCCTCGTAAAGGCTGAATGGGAGAGGGTTTGGGCATTAAATTCTGAGAGCAGTATCCACTCCAGCTGTGGAGCTCCCTTATGGGGAGATTTCAGAGATGGAGTCACAAGAATACCCTTCACACACCACTTTTCACTAGCAGCTTATCCTCTTGGATCTGTGGAAAATAGATGCCTGGCCACCTTCCTGTCTTCTCCCACCTTGTTAGCCAACAGGCAACCAGATTGGTGGTCCAGCACCACTTCTACCTGAGGAAAACTGGGGAAAGTGGACACTTTAGCAGGATACAATGGAGTCCAAAAAACCCTCTCAGAAATAAATGTTATTTCATATCATGTGTATTTAAATAGTGGAACAAGTCATGGAAGGCTGTGGAAAAATTCTGAGGCAAACAACAGAAATATGTTAAATGAGGAGCAAAGGGAGGGGAGGGAAGATGATCTCTTGACCACAAAACATGGTGGTCCAGAAGCAGCTCCTAATCCAAGAAGTCCCTAATTCTGGTTGACAGAAAGCAGGAGACCATCTCATGAGCTGTCTGTCAATTTACTTGCCAGCAGCACTGGAGCTGTCACAGATGGGTCACTGGGTCTTTGCTCCAACATGTATGGGGGGGACCCTGTTGGTTTTTGTCTGCTGTGAGTTTGTGTGGGTGGGTGCTGCAGGATCTGAGATGGCCTCACCCCTCTGGGGCCTTGTGTTAGACATGAATTTTCCCCTAAAAAAGGCAGTGGGAGAGTCCCACCAAGATGCACTGAGAGTGTTGGCGAGGATTTGAAGTGAGGTTGTGAATTTTGCGCAATTAGATCATACTAATAAGTGTGATCACGTCTGAGGTGCAAGTGTTGATGGTGGGATTTGGAGCTGCTCTTGTGTGGGTCAAAATCAGGATTTGTGACCCCAGGGGATTGTTGGGGCATTCCCTGAGGGTCAGGGAGATGGCACAAGACACTGACAGTCTAGAGCTCACAAATGCCTCCTCAGCCAGAGCGTGATTAGGTGTCATTGCCATCCTGATCTCTTACCAGTGCTGAAGGATTATTAAATCCTGATTTAGTATGAATTAAAAATACTCCTGAAAAGGCTGATTCAAAAAGATTGCCCTTGTGTTGCATGGAATCTTGGTTTGATTTGCTGTTCAGTTTCATGGCTGGCACATGGGTGTTTGAACAGCTCAGTATTGAAGAGGGCATTCAGTGCTCTCTAGATTACCCTCCACTGAAGTGTAATATTTGATAACATCAGTAAATACAAAACAGAAACAAAATGACAACAGCATTTGAGCATCTTGTGATAGCAAATGAGGTGGAGAAGTTAAATGGATATAGAAGAAGATCCTCAGAGATTGGATCTCAGTGTGATGCTGGTAGGAGCCCAGTTGTTATTGTGCTGATATTAACATGTGGAGCTCTAAATCTTTTTGGGTCGTGGCTGAACAGAAAGCTTTGCTCATAGCTGCCTTTTCTCTTGCTCAGATTGTATAGGCTGTCCTCCTCTCCTACCAGCAAACAAATAAAAACTGTGCCAGCTATAGCAGCAGTTTACATGGAAAAGCAATGAAGCAATTTCAGGAAAGTATTAGATGTAATTTTGGCTTTTTTTTTGCTGTCACTTAGCATCTAGAAAAAGGAGATGCACTGATGTGCAGAGCTGGGCATGTATTATGCAAACTCCTATCACAATGCCATTGACTGCTCATGGACCCCCATATCCCTCTGTTTCCATCTGTTGTTTTAAGACTAAGTTGTTTGGAGGATGTCCAAATTCCTTTCCCTTTTCCAACTTTGGTGAAGTACCTGCTTGCCTTAGGCTCCCTGCATAGACAACAGAGAGAGAGGGAGGCTTCTCCAAAGAATGTGATGTGCCGGGGTACTCCCTTCTCCCTTCTCCCCCTTCCCTCCTTCCATCCTCTTCCTGACTGCAGAGGGATTTTAGAAAGTGCTGAAATACATCACCCCAGCCAAGCACAAGAAGGGACTGGGTGGATTTGGGCAGTGCTGCTGTCTTTAGCTGGCCCTGGATCAGGATTAAGATACCACAGGCTGTAAGGAGTAGGAGTGTGGGATCCACCAGTTGCCTGTGGCCTGTGAGTGGGCAGCAGCAGGAGCTGCTCTGTCTCAGTCTAGGCAGTAGCTTGTGCCTGATGCAGTATTTCAAGAGATAACAAGGGAATGTTGAGCTTATCCAAGAAAACAGAAATGACACAGAAGATAAAAAAGCAAGGCATATAAAGCATAAATGCAATCCTATTAAAATTAAGTATGTTTTAATTTCTGAAAAGATTGATATTTTGGTGTTAGATTTACTGAACAGGAAAAGATTACAGGCATCATTAAAATAAAATGTTTTCAAGGGCCCTTTTAAAAAATTGTAGCCATGTTTGCAATTGCCATGTGCAAAATATAAAAATCAGAGAAGAGAAAAAAAACCCAGCAAGCAGTGGAAATAGCCCATTTTGTGAATTATAGGAAGAAATATACCATCTGTGATTTAGTGCAGTTCCTAAGATCCCATCTGTGATCGAAGCACGGTCCTCAGTGAAGGCTGAATCCCTGAGCCGTTCCATATAATAAAATACTTCTTTTGGAAGGTGCTTGGGCTGATGGGTTTGTTTTTCTGGAATATGGCTCTTCTAGATAAGACATAAAACCCTAGAGGCCTAATTTTGCCTCCAGTGGCCGACTACAGCTGACGTCAGGAGAAACAGGAGCGAAAGGAGGTCAAAGATCTAACAGCATTTCCTTCAGAATTTCTGTACTGCTTTTTATCAGGTCAGGTTGTTGGGTCTAAGAGGCCCAGACAGAGATTTCATAATCTCTGGAGTCAGACATTGTGGTCTCTTTGCACCAGGAGGGCTCACCCTGCAGCTGCACCTTAGAAGCTCCAACTATTTCCTTTTGTTAATGCTGTTCATTTCTCAGCAGAGGAGAGAGAAAGAGAGATCCCTCAAACTCCCTCGAGCCAGGCTTCTCATGCAGCTGCACCTCTGCCATCTTCTGATGATCATGTGTTGTCACTGTGATCTCTTAGTCTTTGTCCAAAGGTGGCCTCAGGTGTATCAGGTATTTATACAAACACAACATATTTAATTCCAATCCTCTATTAATTACACTCACAGGTACAGACTGGCTCAGTTTCAGTTACCACTGAAATTTATATTTGAATAATAAATGCATTCACCTGTTTAATAAATGTTTATATTTTCTCCTCTATGTAATTACATGCTGATTATACAATTACAGAAAATACTTACACATTTTGCACAATTATGCTATTACTGAAATAATGCCTGCAATAGAGCTGTGTGTGTGTGCAAGCACGTTTGGGAAAATACCACCAAGGCTGGTTGTTTGGAGTCATCCAGAGCTCGTGCAGCTCCGTGTGCTCAGGAGCAGACTGTTACACCACAGGAGTGAGAGTGGGATCACTGTTATCACCTCTGTGTGAATCTAGCTAGATTAACAAATATGCTCAGCTTTATTATAAAACACCTGTGATTTAAGGATGTTCATCCAACCTGATTTTGTGGTCCTGGTGCCCGTGGTTCTGACACATGGTGTGAGGTGCTCACAGGCAGACACCCCCTGAGCCACTGCCCCCTTTTGCTGTGGGAGACTGACCACCAAGTCCCAGTCTGTGCTTGCNGGCAGACACCCCCTGAGCCACTGCTCCCTTTTGTTGTGGGAGACTGACCCTGCTGGGCTTAGAACAGGCCTTTCTTTCACTGTGCCTATATTTCCTTGGAGCACTTCAGGCATCTTGTGTGTGAGGGATGGGGCAGATTTGAGTCGCGACATCGTGTTGGTGAACACAACTGCACTTGGCTCTGGTACTGCACTCTGCTCTGGGTGTTCTCATGCTTGGGGGTTCCCAGCCACTGGCTTAATGCAGACAAATAAACAAACAAGTAGCAGCCTTTGATAGCATCAGCATCTGTGTTTGTACTGATGGGGGGGGTGAAATGATTCACCCAAGCTAACACAGCCAGCAGCATCAGGGCTGGGAGCAGGACGCCTGCCTCCCACCTGCCTTTCCTGGGATCAGCCAGCTGCCTGCACAGCACCATGGGGAGAAAAAAAGTCCTGTTCAAAGCATAAGTACACCCTGGCTTTGTCTCCCCCATGCTGTACAGGTCTTGCAGCCAAAGGGTTAAAAAGAAATGAGTGCTTTCAGCATGCTCTGCGGAGTGCCCGAAGTCTGAACATGAATGACCAAATTGCTTTTTACTTTTTAAATTAAGGCCTCTGTCTGTACGCACGCAGCTCGCACTGCTGTTCCATTAAATAAGAGAATTTGTTCCCACTCTTATTTTTAATAGGGTATGACCCTGCCGTTCCATCTCACAACTTTACTGACATGAGATCTTATTAAAAGCAATCCTCCCCCTCTCCTCCTTGAAGTCTGAGCTTCTGATAGTTTCATGCACATTGTGTTTATTTTACATACACAGCTCTGCAGCTGCTGCTTCCTTCTTCTCCGATAAATGACAGCATAACTGTTGCATCCACTATAAAAGTAAATAAAATTAAATGGGGAAGAACAATACATCTCTGGCAGAGAATAATAACTCTTTTAAGGCACGTATCTAAACTGTACAGCCTGATCTTAATTGTAAGGATAATTCTTTGTTATTTCAAGCAACTTGGAACGCGACAGCAAACGCACGCTCTTGGCAGTACATCCCGAGAGATTTCTGTGGGAACAATGGGGGGAATTCTCCTGAGCTGAAAGGAGACTGAAGCATCTTTATTAGGTTAGTAGGGCTTATAGTCTGAGGAGAAAGAGTGGAGGAGAATGCTACGATCTGTTGTTGTTTGGCTGGTTGATTGGTTGGCTTGGAGAGTTTTTTAAGCTGGGGTTGTGGAGGATGAGGCCCTGTGTGGGTGTTGGATGGGGGTGATGAGCATTAGGTGTCAGCAAGAGCCAGGAGGCCCTGGACCAGCCAACCTCCAGCTCCTGTGGCCTGCTCCCAAGGGGGGACCAAGAGTGGGAGTTTTTCCCAGTCCCAGTTGATTATCCAGGCTGGTTCCATGCTGGTCTGGTGCTACAGATGTGTTGCCCCATTAGACTCCAGGCCAGTGTCCTTCTCTCCAGGCCAGTTGTCTCTCTTTCTGTTTCATTGTCTCTGCCATTGCTGGTGAAGCCAGCCAGCAGCAGTGTGTTGGTAGTTTCTGGTGCTGTTCAACCATAGTTATGGGGCTGAGATACTACTTCAAGATGTCTATTCAGTCCTTAGACAAAAATCCTATTGAATGAGCCTGGAATTTGTCTGCAGAGATGGGAACCAATGTCAAAGCAGGCCAAAGCAAGAGAGAGAATGATGTGACTTCAGCTGAGTGGGGAAAGACAATATTTGTGGTAGCATGGGAAATTTGTACTGGTTTTGAGAATCATCCAGTTCCTTTGGATGATTTGGATCTTTGGGAAGGGAAACTTTCAGATGTGTCATCAGCCCTTCCAGCAGCTTGGTTAATTCAGGAACCACATAGCTGAGACTCTGGGGAAAAACAAGTTGATTTTCTGACTGGCTGTGGGAAAAAAAGAGGATTGGTAGAGTGACCTGAAGGAGGAAGAAATATTTCCAAGCAATGAAACACTGCCCTTGGTGAGGAGATAGTAAAGATGAGAGGACAAAAAAAAAAAATAATCCAGGTGATGACTTCAAATGTGTAGAAATCTTTAATTTCAAAGAGAGGGATAAAGCTACAAAAGGTGGGAAGTGCATTGTCTGTTTTGAAAGTAGCTAAGAAAGACCTTGGGAAAGATCAGGCTGGGCAGGAGCGCTGCTCCTCTGAGGGAGTAGCAACAGTTGACAGTCAAAAGGATGAAGGAATAATAGCTATAAAAGGAATGAAAAAGATTTCCAGAACAGGTGGAGCAGCACTAGTGGGAGATTTACCCTGGATGTTCCCTGGGAGATGTCTGGAGGAGGTGAAGAGCGCTGGCTCCAGCCCATGGTGCACAGTTTGTACCCTGCATTCAGGACACAGAGAGCCTTTCTGCCCTCTGGCTGTAGGACCAGCACTGCCACCTCTGCCTTTTCTGTCCTGCCACTGCTGTGGCACTGCAGCCTGCACAGGTGTCCCTGCAGAGGTGCTGTGGGGGCCAAGCTCTCTGCAGAGGGACCCAGTGCTGGGAGAGTGGGCATTTACAGCTCCTCACATGTCTTGAGGGCAGCCTTAAGCCTTCCACACATCGTGTTTGCCACGTAATGGGTGCCCCTTCACCCTTGCACTAAATAGAGCAGCGAGTTGTTTACTGTGGCCTCTGCCCACTTTCCTGCCCTGCTGGCCCAGCACAGCCTGGGCTGGGCACAGCCTGGAGGCCAGGCTTGGGAGAGGGTGGGGTGAAACCTCAGCTTCCAGAAGAGAGGAGGATGCCCCAGACCATGCTCACGTACCTGCTCTGCAAGGCAGGCTGAGGTTGGCTGTGGGTTACTATTCCAGTGTAGCCACAGGGATAAATAAAAGGAGCCACGCTGACATGAATGCTGGCCCAGGTGTCAGCAGGGAAAGGGCAGCTCCTTGTCCTCAGCCAACCCAGAGGAGAGGCTGAGGTACCTGCATGTCTCCCTGTCACTGTTCCAAGGAGGAGCCCGTTCTGCCAGGCTGGACCATTTTTTCTCTGCTCTATTGCAGTGTGGCTGTGACACAGCATCACTCAGTTCCCCTTGGGCCAGCAAATTCCAGGCACAATCCAAGGGCAACATCTGACCCTTTGAAATGATCCAAGAGGTGGCAGACATAGGCTGATATGAAAAGCAGGAGGAATCCCTAAACCTGAAGCAGTGCCTTCATTTTCTAATGCTGCATTTGGTAAATGGTGACAAGGTCATTATTGGGTGTGTTTTTGTCTTTTAATCAGGAGGAGGATTTGGAACTTTTGGAGTATCTGGCCAGGCCATTATCATCCAGATGCTTCTTGCACATACTCTGACTTGAGACAAAATGCAAAGTTTGACATTAATATAAACTAGAGCTCATCATTAAGTAATTACATCACCAGAAAGGAGTGATCCTTTGATGAAGCTGAGAATTTCTCTGGGAACTGATCAGATTTTTCTCAGTGGATTAACACTGAATTAGAACCAAGGAGGTGGTGAGGACACTGAGCAAAATATCTTGCCCTGTGAATGAGGGCAGTAAATGAGGTCTGCATTTACTTGCATAAACTCCTAACCTTCCTTGCTGCAAAGTGCCATCTAGTGTTTGCAGCCCTGGCTGGCGGCCCTGGCCCAACAAGGCAGCACCGTGACAGGCTGTGAACAGTTTAGAAAGACTAAAGGGAATGCAGACAAGCCAACAAACTGCAATTGATCCTAACCAGACGCTACTGGTCTTTAAGATATGATTATAATAACTTAGGTGAGTGAAGTTTCTTCGTTGCTTGGTGGAATAGGAGATGTTTCAACTGGCTTTAAAAATGAACCTGAATCTCAGAAAACAAAGTGGCAGTACTGTCAGGAAAGCAGTTGTGGAATTCCATGCCCAAAATATATGCCCAGTGACGTGTCAGGTTTTCAGGTGCAAGGAGCATCGTGGCATTGTTAATGTTGTTTGTGAGGGGAGTGGAATTGGGCACTGCACACAGAGGGCCGAGACGTCGCCTCCTTGCAAGGTTGTAAGTCACCTGAGAGAAGCGGGTGAACCCAGGGGCAGGAGAGCACCTAAATGATCATCATTCACTGTGTAGGTGCATGCAGATGAGCTAATTGTTAATGCAAATTGGTCATGCAAGAGCAAATGTACTTTGCAAGCCTAAAATCAGACCCAGCAATGGCACAGTTTAGCATCTAAAGTGCAAGATTCAGGGAGGCATGGTCCACTGAAATATTTAGGAATTGAAAGTGTAGGTGAGGTAAGAAAGTGCACAAAAATTAACTCTATGTCCAGATTTGTATCTGGGGCATCTTTCTGTCCTGACTGGCTTGGAAATCTCTCTGCCACATCTGATCACCCCTGAAACCACCCTGAGCACAGACCTCAAACACAAAGGTGGTTATTATCATCTGTTGTTATCTGTAAAGTGCTGACAGCACTTTGAAGTGCCAGAGGATTCATGCCTTGGGTTTTGCTCTTGCAGTGGCCAGGAGCAGAGTGTAATTAGCCCAAACACCATCCATAGAGCTCACTGATAGAGAGCAGCCCTACTGACAGGGAGCAAATTAGGTCTCTGACCTAGCAAAGCATTTAACCGTGTGCCACATTTTTAGTACGTGTATCTCTGGATTAAGACCTGGATGATGTAACCTTTTGCTGCCTCTAATTTTTTTGATTGCAGTATGAAGCACAGCTCAGCTTGCTGGCTCAGGAATCCCTGTGTGTGGTGTTAAACTGCTTTCTAAACTGACTCCTTGTGTCTGGACAAAAACCCAGGGTTTCCTCCCAAGCCAAAGGATCTTTCCCATCTACCTCCTTAGATTTGCTGTAGGACCCCCATCCCTGTGTTCCACCACCCACAGCAGCTGTCTTTACACTGGTGCAGAAGTTGATTCTGAGCTTGAGGGACTCACCTCACTATCAGAACTGACATGACGTTTGTGAATTTCTCAAAAGACTCCTTGGCAATAAGGATTTTCTGAGGAGTTACATGTCCCTCAGAGGGAGTTGTGAGTTTCAGGTTTTGCCCTGGATCTTCTGGTGCCATGGCAGATGGATGTTCTTCTCTGAAGGACAGTCTGGGAACACATCTGCTTTGCTTCCCAAGCCATATTATAAGCTTGGTGGTTTCAGGGTGGGGAGAAGAGGAGGCTTAAGGAGGAGATTTGAACTGGAAATGGGCAGGGGTTACACTTGATGATCTCCTGGACAGTGTGCCATAAAACACTGTCCTGTGGTACCTGCTGCTTTCTGTGCTTGCTGTCAGGCATCTGAAATCACTGGGATGGATGGATCTTTGGTCTGCCCCTTCCTGATTTCCCATGTCCTTCATTAATTTCCACCTCTTCTGATCCACTGCATTGTTTCCACTGCTGTGACAGGGCAAGGAACCATGGAGAGCAGCCCCACCTCTCTGTCCCTTCCCTGAAGTGAAGTTGAAGCTGTGCATTGTCTGGTATTCACTTGGTTTAACTCCTCTCAACTGCGTTTCCAAAAGGTCTTTTTGGATTTATAGACTATGGCCAGAAGGACCTTTGCTTGACACTGGTATTATGTCAGAAACTCTTCCATGAAGTTTATAACTTTGGGTTAAGCTTTTCAGACCATGGTCCACAATCCCAGAGTTCAAGATTTATTTGTGCAGAGTCAGAAAAGGTAACAGGTACAAACAGGGCAAGTGTAAGTTTTGCTACCCAAGAGCTGAAACATCCAGAGTATGTTTTCTTTTTGTGTGAAATCTGTGAATTGAGAAAAGTTGCACACAGCTGTGGTAGAGAATGCTCTTTGGTAATGTTCACACTCAAGGTGAGGTTTTCAAGTGACAGATCATCCATTACATCCCCAGGTAATTGGTGAAAATTGTTAATTTCCTCCCCATAACACAAACCCTGTGAATCTGGTTTGCAGTCAGAGTTCAGGTAGCTTCTATTTCTAGCTAGTAGTTTTAGCCATGTCTCATTGGTGATCTCTTCTGACCAGGACTATCTGATTTTTTTTTTTGGAAAGCATGAATACTGTACTATTTAACAACTAGTGATTAAAAAATTATCTCAATAATATATTAGAAAAAAAATATATTAGAAAAATATACCTTCCAATATGAATTATGCATAGCCCAGTGTTCCTGCCTCAGTCACTGATTAGAATAGTTTATCCAAATTATTATCTCTAAGACTCCAAATAATCCCATTGAACTGAGCAGCAGAAGGCAGTTCTTAGTATAAAAAATAAAATCTAGCATTTTATAGTTTTTAAACATGGTAAGAAAATCTCCAGCATTTTAGAATTTTAGATGCAGCCACCCAAGTGTTTGCCAACTGTGGCCGTTCTTTTCATTTTGGCTTCTCTTGGGCTTATGATGTGGCTCTAGTTTTACTCATTAGAGTTTCAGATTGTGCTTGTTTTGTTAACAACTGTTAGGGCAGGGGTTCTTACTCTTAATTGGCACCATCTGGAAATGAGAAGGAAATTGCTCAGGATTAATGCAAAGATGAGGGAAGACCTTGCACTTTTCCACAGTTGCAAAACTTGTCCTATTTGGAATAGCCACAACTGACCTGGGAACTGGCTCACCCTTTGTTTCTGTTGGGGGTTGGAGGGGGAAGGAAATTTTCTTCCAGGGAAAAGACAATCTCCACATTGCCAGCAGAATGCCAGAAAATAATCATTTAAAGGCAGAAAGTTGCACAATTTGGGCTGCTAGCGAGCTAGGCCTTTTAATGCAAATTGAATATCTTCATTCTCAGTTTTTTTTCCAATCTTGCACGTCTTGTTCAGCATTTCCTCATTTTTTGGCACTGGTTTCCATAGCTGCCTGCAATCACACTCTCACACAGATGCCATTCTGTGTTCAAAGCACTGAATGCTACAGGGCATATTAGTGTTTTTATGCTTTAGATCTATCTTTATGTAACTTCAGAGCTCATTAATATATACCATTTTGTGTGATTAAAAAACAACAACCTGGCACGTGAGGAGCTTTGAAAAGGAGAAAGGATGGCAAGGAAAATGGCTTTCTTCTCATTATGCAGATTTTAAGCTAGACATGAGATGGGCCCAGTGAATCAATGGGCAAGGTACAACTTCTGCAAGATAATCATTCCCTGACTGCAGCCGAGCAGCCTGCAGTTAAAAAAAGAACCAGAAAGAGACAAATGCTGTTTGAAACATAAAGATTTTCACGTCATTATTTTACAAGAGTGGGCAGAAAGGAGTTAAAAATCCCATGATGGTCTTTGAAGGCTTTTTAGAATCCCAGGAAAAGCCTTGCTCTTCTGCTGGGTGCGACGCTGAAGGCAGGACTAAGGTGTGGAGGTGCCTGAGTGATGGGCTCAGAGTGAGCATCCAAGAGCACAGACCACAGAGGTGTAAATATTCAGGCTGCTGGTGAACCACAATTCCCCCCAGTTACAGCTTGAAATATTGCCTCTAAGAGTGTTGTGCCAAAAAGGCATTCTGTGTGCCAGAATGTAGTTTTTCCCCAGCTGTGGTTGCTGGCTTTGGAGCATTGAGGTGATGAGTATCTCCTCAAATAAGGTGATAGGGATATTTTTCTGACCATCACCTCTGACTTTTCAAGCAGCTTTCTGTATAATTTTTCTGAAGACAGGGAAATTGCTGGGTGCATTTGGCATCACTCAGAACACAAGCATGGTCCTGAGGAGCTGGAGGATGTTTTGGTTGGGAGATGGAAGGGAGCCAGGAAGAAAAATGACTGTTCCTGAGGTACCTGTAATGCTGAGGTGTGTGTGCTTGGGCTTCACTGGACAAAGCAGAGACATGCTCCCCCCATCCCTTTGAGAAGTCATTATTCCTATAAAATGGCTTACCAGAAAAAAAAGATTTTAGGATGCATTTTAGGATGGTTGGGAATGTGCTGTTGTTACAGCTTGGGCAGCGGCAATAATGGAAAATCTGATGTATAATCCACCCCATGCTCACTAAAACCTTCCAGAAATGGACAAGCAAACACATTTTCCCTGTCTAATCCAGAGGTTGTGCTAAGGGGTGTGTGACTTGAGTAGCAATGCAGCCCCTGGCAGGCTGGGAGTGATGGGGAGATCCATAAAACCCACAGCGACTCTGTGCATTTCCTCAGGGCTGGGCAGCTTTCACCCCTTTTCCCTTCACATTCAAAGGGATGTACTGATTATATGCAACTATGACTATGATTATATGCAAATTGTGACTAATGTATGAAATGAAAATCCCCGCCTGATGGCACGGGGATCCGAGACAGCTACTCCGCAATTACTGCCTCGCCACGATTTCTGCCGGGTGTTACTTACTCCAACACAATACCGAGCACAGGCAATTTACTGCAGAGGTCATAAAAAAAAATCTCATTAAACCCACACCGTTTAAGGCAGGTAGTTTCCCAGCTCCGGTGTCTGCTTAGTGCAAAGCCTCGGAGGCTGTCTGGGCGGCTGCCCGAGGGAAGAATCCCTCCCTGGGGCGAGGAGCAGCGGTGGCGGCGCGGAGGGCGAGCTGAGCGCCCTGCAGGAGGAGCAGAGGCTGCCCAGCCCCATCTGCTCCTGCCCTGCCCAGCCGGGCATGGAACCGGCTGCTGAGAGAGCTGAGCAAGGCTAGCGAGTAGCCAGCAGCCTGATTTTAATAGCCATTGCTTTCCCGGGAACAGCAAACCCCCCGGGGACTTGGCACAGGAGGGTTTGTTGAGCATCCTGCAAGGTGCTGGCGCGGCTCCTGCGGGCAGCAGCATCAGGTGCTGCGGGGAGCAGGCAGGGCCAGGTGGCAGCGGAGCAAATGTGCTGATGTGGCAGAGCCACCGGGCTCCTGCCAGGGCTCTGCCTGCGGAAGGCCAGGCAGGCACCCCAGCGATCTTTGAGAGTGTAATTTACCGACAGCCCCAGCTGTCCTGTCTCCTGTTTGCAAGTGGCAGGGTGTAGGAAATGGAAAGATAGGAACTTCCACAGATACTGAAGGGTTTGATTTGCAGCCTTGGAAGAAGCTTGGGTTGATGTAAAAAAAAAAAGTACACAGACATTAAGCAGAAAAATTAGAAATTTATGTTTCTGTAGTTGTAAGTAAGAATATGCCTTAAGTAAGTAAGAAACTTTTGAGTAAGATAGTGAAGGGTTTTACAGTGTAGTAATGTAATTGTATAGAGTAAGCTAAGAGTCTAGATGTTGTAATAGAGGTATATGTGTGTACGTGTAATAGTAGGCCATTGGATAAAAGTGTATGCAGTGCAGCAGAATTAAGTAAAGATGATAGGCCAGAAAAACAAAATAAACTTTGTGGCAACTTTCTATTGGATTAGGATGTTAGACACTGCCTTGTAATGAAGAAACTTGTGACTACCTTGAGCTATGGCTGAACTCTTACTCCTCTAAAATCTCACGACCTCTGGGGCTGATGTTTATCTGAGTAATAAACCATTTCTACCCCAACATTAGTCCCTTCCCTTCAATCAAGGCCTCGATAATAATAGCAGAGGCTCCCTGCAGAGGTGCCACAACTGTGCCAGTCAGGGTGTCAGGCTCTCCCAAAGGCACCCCCTGGGTGTTCTGCCTTGTCCAGCTGGTGGCTGGACACAGAGGTGGCACCTGGGCAGCCCAGCTTGTGTGACCTGTGAGAGAGGGAGGAGAGGCGTGGGGAACAGGTGCTGCATGGGAAATCCTGAGCTGGTCAAGAGCTTTTAGGAAGAAACAGCCCAGAGATGATCCAGGGAAGGTTGTTCACATCCCTCTAACTGGAGGCTTGGTTCAGCTCAAGAGAAAATGGGTGTAACTGAGCATTGAAAGAGCCCAACAAAACCCCATCAGTTTACTGACTTTTTTTCAATATAATTACAATGTATATTTAAAATGAGTTAATAATCTCTTCCCACAGCATCCTAGTTCATCCTTCCTTTTTTTTCTTTCTTTCACCTATAAAACTTTGCTTTCCATTGGGATATTATGATTTACAGAAAATATTTGATGTTGATGTGGAGACAACACCAGAGTATCAGTTTACCCAAGGTGAAATTTTTGTGTATACAGAGAGAATTTAACCTCAAACACTCAGTTCACATATCCATGTGTGATTTATATTGCCTCAGGCTCTGAGGCAGAGTGAACATTGACACCCTTTGATGTTGAAAGAAGCCTAGTGAGTGGCCTTTGGAGAGATTTGTGATGTCTCTATCAGCCTGTCAATGGAAAACCAGGCAGCAAAGCCAGGCCCCCTAAAGATTTCAAGGCCTTGTAGGCAGAGGGATCGTGTAAGCATTTTATTTCCACCGAGTGCTTGAGAGGCTGAGCATACACAGCCAGGCTAATTGAGTGCTTACAGGGCACTGGTCTGCAGTTGGCATCTGCACAGCTCTCTGTGACCCTTTCAGCCCAGGAAAGGTGCCAGTGTCACCAAACTAGGGACATTTAGCAGCTACACACCCTGGAATGCTGAGGTTTCTGTTGCTGCCTAGTAAGGGTGTGATAACCCATGGCTGAAGTAAGAATGAACCTGGATTATTAGAAATGGAGAACATTTTCCTGCATTTGTTGAGAGGGAAATTGTTGAATGGCAGATAAGCTTTGCCCAGAATTTCTGCTCATTTCTGTGGTATCAAGCATCCAGAGAAGCTGTGGATGTTGGAAGCTGTGGTTGTTCCTGGAAGCATGGAAGGCCAGGTTGGAAGGGGCTTGGAGCAGCCTTGGTCTTGTGGAAGGTGTCCATGGCAGGACAGCTGGGACAAGGCCATCTTTAAGGTCTGTTTCAACCCAAACCATTCTGAAGAAAGGAAAATGCTGCAATGCACAACAAAAAGGAACCTGCAGCATATTCTGCACTGCACCTCCTCAGGACAGGAACAGATCATGCTCCAAGGTTTGCTGTGGGAAGCAGGTAGCAAGAGGGAACAGGGTCTGATGCTCCTTGTGAGCCAAATTCCCAGGAAATGTGTTGAGTAACACTTTGGAAGATAGAATTCAATGCAATGCTGATAGATTGGGGAAATGCCTTGAAAACAGTAATATGTAGTACAGTAAAGACAGCTGTAGAATGGTTTACACAGAATTAGGCTAGGCAGACCAGGAGCTGAGGATTACTGTGGATTATACACTGAAGATGCATCTGAAATATGATGCTGTTGCAAAAACAAAGGACCAGTGTCCCATGCTCCTTTCCATCAGGTGTGTCCAAGGCTGCAGCTCAACAGGACCATCCAAGCCCCTGGAAACTAAGCAAGGGGGAGCTGGTGTGTTCCACTTGCCAAACCACTGAGGAATTGCTCGTGAGGGAAACACTGTGGTGGCCAGAGACTGAATCTGCTTCCTGGGGGTTGAGAAAAAAAATGAAGCTGCAGGTAACTCAGAAGCAGAGAGGAGAATGAGCAAGGGTCTCAGTGAGAAGTGTCACAAAAAAGCCTTGCTCTGATGGCAGCTGCTGACACCAGGAGAGGAATCAAAGTCAGATTGCTGCTTTGTGTCTGGTTCATTTGACATGTAATTGTAGTTAAAAGTTTTAAAATGTATTTTCTAAAGCCAAATTTTGTTGGGCAGCAAGGCAAGTTAAGAAATATGGCAACAAATTTCTCTGCCACTCTGGCTGCAGCACTGAGATGCACCCAAACCTACAGCATTAGTAGTGCCATGTATTGTCCTTAACTTGTTCTTCTCCCTTTGGAAAATCCAGCACAGCACCATGCTTCCCTGTCTCTTCCCTTGTGCCCTTCAAGTGAAAGGACAGTGAAGTTCCAGGCTTAAAGGTTGTGAGCAGAAAATCTGAGGCAGGAGAGCAGATATCCGCAAATTTGCCTCAGTGGGAAAGTGGAGAATAATTGTGGGTTCTGATTTTCCAGGGAGCCTCTGTGGGGAACTAATAGTCTAGACTTGTCCTTTTTGAGGCCTAATTATGTCTCTCTGTCAAGCTATAAAAACAACAGTCTGTGGCATCACAAGGGAAAATGAAAGCTATTGGCCTGTGTTCTGCATTTAATAGGATGTCAAATCTAAAGCACAGTCTGACTGGTTTTTGACTGGGGTTAGAAAAGAAAACGCAACTAATTAGGCTGTTTCTGAATCTCCCTCTCTGTCTAATGGCTGTGGACTTGCAAATTGTAACATACTGGGAGTCCCAAACTCTCTGATCAGTGCTGCTGTCTGGAGGGGAGGGGTCTTTCCCAATGATGGGACTCAGGCTCCACTTGAGCAGTGTCACTGTCAGTGGGGACAGTTCCCTGGGAAGTGCCTGGTGCCATCACACCTCTCCATGCCCCTTGGGAAGTGACACACGCTGTAGATGAACCAGGTTTTACAGCTTGCATTGGTGATTAATTTCCAAAGTCTTTGAGGATGAAGGGGAGTTTAGAAAGCACCTCGGGTACAAAATGCAGCCTTTATTCTTTGGGTGTCACAGTCCCTGAATTGAAGTAACACACAGTGGTGCCTAACATGTATGAAGAGGTACTGAACTTTAAATTCACCCCAAAATACTCCAGACATCTAATGTGTGCTAAAGCAATTGGTCTCAACCTTTTCCTGTCCTTTCACAAGCTGCTTTTCCACCCTTACCCAAGTTCTGACCAGTAACTCAGCTCCCAGACTCTTAGAGCTGCCTCCTCCCTGTTTGCAGCCCATCCTAAGCAAGCACCAGAGGACAATGAGCTCTAGAAAACCTGAGACAACAGGAGGTGATAGCCTATATTTAAGTGACTAATGCATTAATAATTATACCTTGGAGTCTTCTGTATCAGGGAGTGTTAGATAATGTCCTAATTCCTTTCTTTATCTTTTGGATGTTAGTTTGAGGGGTTCTTTTCATGTTGCAATAATTTCTTGGAGAGAAGTGCAGCAGTTACAAGTTCCTTTTACCTTTCTCTTGTCAGCTGCCCTCATTCTGAACCAATGCTATGCTCAGCTGGTTCCTCACGTTTTACAGATGAGCTGAAATAAAAGTGGAATTTGTCCCACTGTGAGAGAAAGAAAAGGAAGAGGAAAAAAAATTGTCTACAAGATTTTTCATGCAAGTCCCACATCTTTAGTTTTGCCATCTTTTTGACACAGAAATCTGATTGTCTTCTGCTCAGACATTCTGGGGTGCTTTTCTGGTTTTCATTCTTTTTTTCCTGACTTTGGATTAGTCAGGAAACCACCAACTTTGCCTCACAGTCAAAACTGAACACTGTAATTCAAACTCAAAGGACATCAGTGGGCAGGAAAAGCATGTGGCCTCAAAATGGTGATATTTTGATGTCATTTCTGCAAAGTCCTGCAGAGGTATTTGAGTCAGGAAAGCTCAGTCAATGAGTCCATAAGAAAATGAAAGGTCTTTCCAGGAGTCAGCCTGAAAAGAAATAAAAAGGGTGGAAAAGAGTGTAAAATGAGAAAGACTTGCATAATCCAAAGGAGCATAGGAAACAGAGAGAAATGAGAGCACCTGGATCTCCTTGTGACTGCCAAAATACAGTGTGTGACATCTCCTCAACACTCTTATGGAGATTTGAAGCCATATTTTTCCAATAACTGCACACTAATTTTACCCACAAACAATAGTTTCTGCAGGCACAGCTAACTGTGCTGTAAAGTGGGTCCTTCCCAGGCTGTAGCTGGAAAAGAGACTCAAAGCAGCTTGGGACCAGTACTGGAAGCAGGAAAACCTTGTCTAGGCAGATCATTCTTCTCCAGCTTTGTAGAAAGATCCTAACTTTGATGGACCAGCAGACGACAAAAACCAATGTCCAGTGTGGCAGTGGCAAGGAAAGAAAAAGGACTTTGCCATGTCTTGGAAATGTCTTTATCCTTGTGTCCATCCTCTCTTCCCAGTTGTAGAACAAATCCCACTAAAAATGAGGGTGCCAAAACTGTGGCTTTTCTATGGATTATTCCCAATGGCCACCAGCTTTATTTGGAGGACATCTGGGCAGGAAGCAGTAGCTCCATTTTGGAGTAACCCCAGGGTATGGCCATGAAGATGCCAAGTCCTCCTGCCTGGGCAGGGACCAGTCATAAGCTCCTTTCTGGGGCCAGCTTCCCTAAACTTACTGAGAAGCTACCCAGATAAGGCCTCCAGCTGTACTTTCAGGAAAGCCTTTGAGAAAAAGCTTAACCTAAATACCCATTTAAGTCTTACTGACTCTTGGTTGAGATGGATTTATATATTGTGCTTAAATAATTTCCCACTCATGAGCAGTAGCCCCCAGCTGGGTATTGCTGCCAGGTGGGTGAGGATCTCCCCCTCTCAGCGTGAATAATGGGCAAGTTAGGCAGTACAGGGAGAACAAAATGAGAAATTACTGCTTCTGAGAGGATGATCAGTTTGTTTGCTGTCCCCCACCAGCTCTGTCCTTCTGCAGACGTTCACCAGGGTTTCTCCAATCAGCACCAAAAGCTTCCTGGATGCCCCATGTTCAGCACAGCTTGGCAGGAGCTGCTGAAATGGCACATCCCAGGACTAAGATAAAGATCGTGTAGGAATTTTGACCTTGACCAAGGCAGTCAGGAATTGCAGCTAAAATAGAGGCTGCTTGCAAAGGGAAGAGGGAATTAATAACCACACAGCTCCTCAAATTTAGCTTTAAAAGTTATAAAACCGGAATTATTGAGGTAAGAGGGTTTGGGGTTTTCCCCATCTGTTTTCATCTGTGTGGCTTGAAAGGGTTAGAAGGGACATGCTGCTCAAATAAAGCATCACTTTTGCCTTTTGATCCATGACATAAAGATGACATAAAATTTACCCCTGTGAGTTGCCATGTAAATGAATCCAAATCAAATAATGCACAGGGAGCAACAAAGCAGCCCAGCCCGCTCTTCTCTGCAATGTGGGCATTTAATTTGTGCATAGAAATCCCAGGAACTGCAAAAGGCCAGGGCTGTTTCCCATGTACATCTCCACACAAACCTCCCTACCGCAACAAATGATTTATTATTTTTTGGGGGGGGCAGTGTGCAGGGAAGGAAAAAAGGTCGTCAAATCCGTGTTCCAGGATGGCACAGATTCCTTGGCTACCAAATGCAAAGGCCGAGCAGAACAAAGAGATTTGCATTCTAAGTGATGCAAAGCAGCCGGCGGTGTTTGAACGTTGTGTTTGCTCTGTGATGTCTTCATCAGGCGCTCAAAGACAGCGGCTCTGGCAGCCGTGGGTCCCCGCGAGCCTGTCAAACTCCGTTTCCATGGTTTTCCTTCAGGCAGCACCATCGGCAGACAGCACGGAAACGGACCCCTGCAACCTGTTCTGAGCAGTGGCTCTGATGTAGGGCCCCAGAGCGGGCATCAAACTAGCAACAAGCAGCAAGAAAATAACAATTTTGCTTTTCGCAGGTGTCAGAGCAGCAAACAAAAGGCTGTTTGTAAAAGATGCAACGTCCCCTTTTTGTCAGCGCTGGCAGTTTAAAGTCAGCCGGGCAGCGGTCGAGCTGGGAAGGAGGTTTAGGAGGGGGGTGTGCTGTGAGAGACAGAATTCAAATTGTTTCCCCTTTAATCCTTTAGCCTCAGTAAACAGGGCCTTCTCATCACCAAACTAATAGCTATTAATGGTGTCCCAATTATTCCATGTGAATCGATGAGGGCTATTTTCTTGAGACAATTATATTCTTTTCCAGACAAAGAATCAGCCTCACTCTTCCCTCACCTTGGACAGCACCCTTTCATTTAAATAAAAAGTTCAGAATATTTCAATATGAAGCCATATTTGAGCAGTGATGCTGCAAATTCAAGAGGTGAGAAAGATGAATCCTTGATCTTTTGCCACTGTGACTGCCTGTGTGCAGTGATGACATGGAAGCCTGTGCTAAAAGACCAGAGGCCAGCAGAGCTGACAACCAGCCCCAGCTGGACCAGTGCATTTGTAGATACTGGTCAGGGTACTGCACCTCCTGGTGCCTGAGTTTCACTGTGTGTGAAATTTGAATAAGGATTTATTTCTTCTCTTGTGAAAGACATGGAGATGGAGTATTTGCCCAAACATGATATTAAGCTCATGGTTACCCCTGTGGTTTTCATGACACTAGTGATTGGAGCCAATGCAAATCCCTCAAGGGACAGTTTTCCATTAAAGAAAACTGATGGATCAGATGCTGTCCAAGTTACAAGAGAATCTGCTTTTCCCTACCAATTAGCTGATTTTATCACAGCTGCCTGGGGAGGTTCTGGGAGCCACTGGTCTCCTTGGCTCCTGCTTCCTTTGCTGTGCATCTGCCAAGGCAGTGAGAAGCCAGAAGTTGGGAGCACTGGATCCCAAGCTGCCTCTTTATTTCCTGCAGAGGAAAGGCTGAAGTGGGCAGTTGGTGTTTCAAGACTTATGGCTTTGGTGCAGGTCAGCTGGATGCTTACAACAATAGGGCACACTCATCAGGGATTGCCACATCAGGGCTTTTTCCTTCCACATCCCTACACTGGAAGTCAGCAAGCTGTAAGGAGGGTGGTCCAGGATTCCTGGCTCTTCTGGGGCTTTGAGGTTCCTAGCTGCTCTTTGGCTTTCTAAAAAGAAGCCACAATGCCATATTCCAGCTCCTGATTTCATGGTTCTCACTGCCTTGGAGACGCACTTTTGTTTTCTTTAATGGAAAAGGTCAGCGTGGTTTTGCCCCAAATTAGTGTGGAAGCCAATGGGAAAAATAGCCAAGTCTCATGCAGAACAGAGATGCATTTTTCTGTAGATCTTCCTACCCAAAGCCCTCTCACTCATGGTTTGACTGAAATTATCCCAAGTACATTCAGCAAATGCTGTTCCTGTCCTCACAAAACTCACCTCCTACACTTCTAGCTTTCACAGGCTGATTCAATACTCAAACTATAATTATGTGGCTCATTATTTATTGCACAGTATCTGCATGTGGAGCAGACTGAAGTCACTTGGTGTGTTTGGAGGTGCTGATAGTGCCAGGGAGCAGATACAGGGGACCCAGCTCTGCATCTGAAATCCTACCCTGACACTGTGATTAAGTGAAGTCACAAGATCTGTAGAGAAAATGAACTTAAGATTGAGAAGGTTTATGACATACTGGTTATTGTAATTATAATAATTTTATTAAGAATTTAATTGATCTGTTAACTAAAGGCAAGGCATTTTATAAATTAGTAACATTTTTATTTACACCACTGATCAGCACCAGAATAAGGCCAGGTACATCCATACTGATGGTATAGGCAAAGTATTAACAGATCCTGGCACTGCATACCAGCTTTCTGTGGCCTAGGAATAGTTAAATTCCTTTTCCACTGATAGAAACAACTCATTTGTTCTCAGTGTATTACTGTACAGTGCTGAATCTGCTCTGACTTTCTCAAGAGTGCAGAGCAGAGCGAGTGTTCAGTGAAATAAGCAGGGGCTGGCATGAAGGGACGGGGTGAAGCTGCCACAGACTCTTGCAGAGATTTCTTTTGATCAGAGGAACTGCTCGTGACTTTTGTTCGGCGTCTCATGGCAAAAAAAAAATCCTCTGGTGGAAAAAAAAAAATGTGTCTGTGTCACAGCAGAGTCAGGAGCTGGCAGTCCTAGTGCCTAGTCTATTTTTTTTAATGAATAGTTGTGTTTGCAGGGTATTGCATGATCACACAAAGTGTGGCTTTGTATTGTTTCCCAGTTTTGAAAATCTGTAAGTGGTGTGGATTACAGTAAACAAGAGGCAAAGCAGAGCTGACTTCATTCAAGAATGGTTTGGAGCAATGGGTTGTGTAGCAGAAAGGGACGTGTCTAGGGAATTACTGGAGAGAACTGGGAACAGTTGCTTTAAAATGAAGGCTTTGGGGGAAAAAAAAATCATCTTCTGTGTGTAATTCAGCTCCACTGTTATTTATGATGGGACTGAGCTGGAGGGAGGGAGGCTGCTCAGGGGGTGCTCACCTTGTATTCTGAATACTCATTTCTGGTTTGGAGTAAATGTCCCCAGAACTGGACTTGACCTTGGGCAGACAAGATTTGAGGGCTGAACTGACCTGTATGGAGAAATAGGCTGCAAGTGTGGGAGGGGAGAGCCTTACCTGGGAAGGCACTGCTTGCCCCAGCAGAGTAAAACTACAGGGGAAAGAAAAACATTGTTATTCTGGAATGAGATTATGCACGGTTGCCCCAGGAGCTGGGCAGGGAGAAGCACGTTAAGTTCTTGTGTGCTAGGATCCAGGTAGCACCCTTGAGCCCCATCACCAAATTATTCATTATTCTGTAGGATCACCCTCCTTTGGATGTATTCCCAGTCTCAAGCATTGATTTAGCACCATCTCCATCACTATTATTTTATTTTCTATTCTTAATTTTCAGGCTATTAGAGAAAAGGGTTTTTTTATGGGAGAGAAAGAGTCTACAGTCTTATTCTGCCAGTAAGTAGGGATTTATGATGTAAGAAGTCTTTCTAGTCTGTCAGATTAGTATTATTCTTTGGAATCATGGTTAGGAAAGGTGAAAAATAAAATCAGAAAGGACAAAGAAGTTAGCACAGCACAGTATGTGTGAGGTACCCTGAGCAGAGAAAACACACTGAATAACACACTCAGGGTGAAACAGAAGTGGGAAAAAGTAATTTTATCTCAGCACTTGCTTTGGCTGACTTCTCAGTCACCAGCATATTAATGGCTCTTCCCCTAGCAACTACAGAGCTTCCAACATGCAACCATTCTTTGGTCATAAAGACAAAAAATGGAGTTTGCCAGAACAGAGCTACCCCATTCTGGGCTGCTGACAACAGTCCCAGACTGGCCATATGCTCTGCTGCACTCACAAGTGGTAAAGCAACATTTTTGCTCCCGCTGGTGCTGGTGGTGTCCCTGTGGTTGTTATTGTTTCCATCCAGACCCTCTCCTGTTCCCTGGGGCTCCTGCCTGCTCTGTTTCGGGCTGTACCGACAGCAATGTCACAGCTCCTGAGCGCCGAGGAGAGCCAACAGATGCAGCTCTTGTCACATCCCTGCGAGCGGTGGCACGGCCCCTCTCACTTCATTCCTTGAAATAGCCTTTGTGGGATGGCTGAGGGGCAGTTTGGAGTGAAAGGGACATGGGCAGGTCTGACCAAAGGTGGGTGACTGGCCTGTGCCCAACAGGGGGGAGCAGGACCTTCCACCTTTGGGCTGGGGGGCTGAGAGTGGTCACTTTTCAGTGTGTGTGTGTGTAATCCATGAGATGGGGAGTGGGGAGTGAGGTGGGAAAGGACCAGTGGATCGTGTAGGGAATAGACAGGTAATTCTCAGCTCCTACCCAGCAGGAATTCAGGGCTCTGAAGGATATGGTAGTGGTCTCTCAGTGAGGGCCATGAGATTTGGATTTTCTTTGCATATGTGTGTTAGCTGAGACCCCCAATACTGCCTCTGAGGGCTGTTCTTTCTTCACAGTACGGTTCACGAGCAGCTGAAACCTCAGCTGCATTTTAAAGGGGTGATCCCTTTTCCTCCTCCAGCTCTCAGCTAGACCCCCCATCTTCCTCAAGTCCAGCTAAAATCTAATATGGAACAGACCATGTGGCTAAAGATCTGCTGTTCTTCCACAGCAGGGAGGTTGTGATGGTGGCCTCACATCTGCTGAACTGCACCCCTGACTGGCATTATCACCACTAACTCTGCATTAAGTGTCCTGATGTTTTAGTCCCCTGGGGAAATCTACTGACCTGGGGCTTCCTGATACAGTGGACAAGCTCAGGTGAGCAGCAAAGCTGAGGGTGTACCAAAACACTAATTTCTACCTTTAGCCATTAGCAGTAGAGGGAGAAATTCATTGTTCTGATTCCTTTCCAAGGAAGACAAGAGTGGACAAAATACTAGGTTCTTTCCACTATTAAATCTATTGTCTTCCCAACCCTACTCTTACCACAATTTGCTGTGCTTTCAGAGGAAGAGATTCTGTGCTACATGCTGTCTTTAGGGTAAGGATTTTTGTGTTTATCTGCACGCTCACTGCCAAGTCAGATAAGAGACTTTATTCTCTACATTATCACTATTTTTCTTCTTCCTAGGAGCCAGCCTGATTTTAGAAAGAAGGGTAAATATTTGAGCTCGTTGTGCAGACCTAAAGTGAGGCTCTGGGTCTTTTTATACTTATTTATACCCACTAAAATAATCAGCTTTAAGAAGCTTTTTCGGCTTTTTGGGCTAAAACCTTCCCTTTTACTGATCTTTGCTGTCTCTGTTCATTATTCTGTGCTAGACTCTTCCCTCCCCTGATTGCATGTTATCACCTTCAATGGAACAGCTGTGTCATTGCTAAAGGGTGTTAATCTTCCCCTACCTAACACCTTATTGACAGCCAGAGTCACGGAGGCCCCCAGTCTTTTCTGACTCGGGTGACTTCTCAAAACAATCTTTTTTTTTATGCTTCTTTTCATTTTGTACCAATCTCACCACAGTCTAACCTGGAGATGTAGCCACAGCCTGGCACAGCCCGTCCTGGCTTGGAATGCTCTGCCTGTATCACTTCCAGTGATTACAACCAGCAGAATATTCCCTAACAATGTCAAGTGACAATAAGCCCCAGCTAATCAATAAGCACAATACCTACGGCACATGGGAGCCCAGAATAGAAGCTGCTCGGGCAGGTGGGACAGCTGGCTTGAATTTTTATGTCGTGGTGGTGAAAGGCACCACAGTTTTCAGTAAGACAAGAGCAGTGCTGACAGTGACAGATCCCCTGTTACATTGTGCCACCAAACATAATGAGACACTTCAGCAGATACAGTTCAGTTTCTCTAGTTTTGTAATGGTTTGGAATTAGTCTAGAATTTGGTTTTTTTCTGAATTCCCTTTGCCTGCCAGTGTTCTGGGCTGCCCTGCATTTTCCAAGGTCACCTTGACTTTTTGGAGATCTGGAGTGTTGCCCTGGGTCTAGAAAGATCCAGGGCAAATTTGTGTGCCTAGGTGATTGCATTAAAACAGATCTCCCTTAAAACAGCCAGCACAGAAGTGGGTACCCTAGCTGGGATTTCTGTCATCCCATGAATGCTGGGTCCAAGGGGATCTTTTCCAAACACAGCCTGCCATGCAGTGTAGGAACAGCAGGAGACACCCTTCTTTTAGTCTTTATACTCCTGACTGTTAAATAGATGAAGATATTCAGCCTTATCCTGCCTGTGTTCAAACACAGCCCTGAAGTGCTGAAGTTGGGAAGAAATTGCCATTTCCTCTAATGTCAATGGGAAGGGATCAAAACCACTGAGCTCTCTGGTGCCACTTCATAGAGGCCTTCCCATGGGTGACACAAGAGACCTCAAGCAGTGGTACCAAATAGGAGACATGAAACAGGCATTCACTGTCACTTGTTCTGGTCTCCTCTTACAGCCACTGTAGCAGAGCTGTGGCCACCAGAAGAAGGACCTGAGCAGCCCCCTGCTAACATAACTTCAATTTCCGACCATGCCTGAGCATTTCTGACAGCAGAAAGCATTTACCACTGGACTACTGAGCACATCAAGATGGATACAGTTCTCTTGTTGTTTGGACTGGGAGGTAAGTCCAGAAAAAGGAGACAAATGGGGTCATAAAACAAATGTAGCATTTATTTTATACTGCAATTTTTTTTGTCACACCTTTCCAGTATTAAAAAGGCAGCTGTGTGCAGGGGTTTGAGTACAGAACTGAGAACTGGGAGTGAAAGGGCTTTTGCAGGACTCGAACTGATGACCTAATTTTAATCCCAGTGTAACTGGAGTTATATAATCATGAATATGATCATTAAATTTATTAGACTGGTCAAAACTGGGGCAGTACCAACAGGAAGTTCTGTGCCCAGAACAGCTGTATCTACTGGCCCATGTACAAGCACTCACCTGATGATGTCATGTCCTAGCTGAAGATATATGTGCTGGCTAAGACTGCCAACTGACCCTCACAAATAGTAAATCCCCCTTCAGATACACCTTCTCTGGGGCTGCAGTTCCAAATACCCTGCTGCACCTCCAAAGCCATCAGCAGATTTCTTTCGGGCATGAACTTGGCCAGTGACATTCTCAGGGTGGCTTGGCCACATGTAGTCACTGGAAGAACAAGGCCAACACAGAGTGTCAGTAATGAAAGAAACACAGAACCCCAGGGAAAATATGGACATCAAATATGAAATATTTGGCCACCAGCTGATTCCTTATCAATAAGTGATGTAGCAGGAAGCAGAGCTGTATTAACACGTGCTGAGAGGCTGCTGTCGCACGGAGCAGCACCACACGTGGGTAATAACCCGGGCTTGGTGCTCTGGAGCCCACAGCGAAGCAGAACGTGCCAGACAACAATTGCTTTTTCTTTTTTCTTTGCTTTTTCCTTTTGCTACACACGAATGACCTGCTCAGCTCAACAGCCTTAGCTGCCTGCCCCCCGTGAGCTGTCTGGCCAGCACCAGGGCTTCAGTCAAGCCACCGCTCGCTGGCCAGGCGCGCCTGCCCTGCGATGGTTTGATAGGGCCAGAAATTACAAACGGTTCTCTTTCCCATCTCATGAGAGTGAAACCCATCAAAAACTGGCTGAATATTTGATCTCACATTAAATGAAAGACAAACGCAGTCAGCCTGGAAATAGGTTTGCTTCAGGGTGTCGGCTTCGTTGGCTCTGACCAAACTCTGTGCCCAGAGCTGCCGGCCAGGCAGCCGAGAGACCTCTGAACGTTATTTAAAGAATTGGTAAGGTCACGGTGGCCTGAGCCTCTCGGGGCTGAATTAATCTCCCTGGCACAGCAGCCCGTGCTGAGCGCTTGTCTCGCAGGTCCATTCGTGTAGAGCGATGCCATCCAGTGGCTGCTCCGATCCATCACAAAGCCAACGGCTCCTTCCCGAGGCGCATTCCAGGAGCAGAAATGTTTCTGCTCCTGTTCCCAGCTCAGGCATTGCACATTAAAAGGCTGCGACAGTGGCTATGTGATTGCTTCCAGCTTCTTTGGCTTATTGCATGTAAAACCCAGGTATGTTTTAAGTTGCAGCTGCTTGAAAATGTTTAATAGACATTCAGGGGGAAATGATATTTTACATATGTAGCCCCAAGTACACAAATTTGTCACCAGGCCCAGGTTTTGGTGTGGGGAGTGATTATATGGAGTCATGTGGAAAATGATGCTGATTTTTGAGACAAAAATATAATAAATGAACGAAAATTTCTCTGTTCAAAGGCCAAGAGGTCTCTGTTCAAAGGCCAAGAGTCACTCAGTGGGACATTTTCCCTTGAGGAAAATGCCCAAGGGGTAGGATGATCAAGGGATGGGCTGGGCAGAACCTTTCTCCATCAATGTCACACTTTAAAGAGCCCCACTATTGCCAGCTACCCAAGGGCTGGACATTTTGGGTAGAGAGCTTTAAACCTGCTCAGCCACATCCCCCCTCTTGCTATCTCCCAAAGACCCACCACCCCACAGCAGCACAAGCCATCATTCCCCAGTGACTAGATCCAATGTCAATGTTTTTGCCTGTTGCACTGCCCAAGTCAGTTGTAATTGCATGTTTGGATGATGGATGACCCCAAGCACTGTGACCTGTGGGACACAGGGAAGCATCCCTGGAGCTTTCCAGTGGAGGGGGTCCGAGCCTCCATTTCTCTTGGCCCTTCTGCTGTTGCCAGTGATGCTCCAGCTGGGGCTGTGCCTGCTGCTGCTGCTGCATTTCAGGGCTGCTGCTGCTGCTGTGTTTTGGTGCTCCTGCTCTGTGGTACAAATTCCAATCAGGAGCAACAAAGCCCACCGGGTGCTGCTGACAACAGGTGTCTCATTAAACATCTCTCAACCTTACAGGCATTCACATTGACAAGAACCAAACTCACACTCAATCACAGCTTAATCACAGCCAAACTCTATTAACAAGTCATACTAATTACCAACTTCTAACAATTTCTCAGGTTCAGAGGCAAAATATCCTTTCTTTATAGATGAAAACAGACTTGTGATACTCCAGCTCTGGCCGTAATTAGGTCCTTTTAAACATAACGAAACTAAAATAAAAATCCAGACGGGTCCCTTTGTGATAGCAGTCCTGGAAGTACAGTTGTACAATGAGATGTTTTGTTTGTTTTAATTTTGTATCTGCTGTGATGCCCACAAGGGTCCAATTAGCTTGTTACAGATGCTTGTATCAGTTTTATCCACTTGTCTTTTTTTTTTTTTTGGTTTTTATTTTTTTTAAGAGGGGTAACTTGTAGCACAGATTGCTGGCCTGCAGGCATCCAGAGATCAACAACCAGCTTTCTGTGATACCAAGCCCCCTGTGAAACAGACAGCCCTTACCCACAGCATTCATAATGCAGAGGGTAAAACAAATAGAGGGGAGGGAGGAGCTTGTGCTGGATTTTGGATTATCATGAAATAATCTCGTGTGTTCAGAAATGCCCTGAAGGTGGCAATTCTGCCATGGCTAAGAATAACTCTGACAATCTTCAGTTGTTACACCTTGAAAATTGAAATGTAGGTTTTATTTTTAGTCACCGTGCAGCAAAACAGAAAGCTCTGAAGAGGTGGCTTTGAATTGTACATGTCACTGTTTACTCCTGTCCCCTGGCATGCTCAGCACATGTGCAATTCCATGCTAACCTGGACACTTTCTTCCATTGTGTGGCTGTGTTGAGTGCCCAGGCACTTGAGAACTCACTTGTATAATCAATACTCTCACAAAAGGGAACATATAAATAACAGGAAGAATCTGACTTGAACTGACACTGCTGGGATCACAGTGAGGGCTAATGCCCTCACTGCTAACTCATGCTTAACTCATGCTGGAGAGTTAAAAAACACATACCAGACTGAATTAAGGACTAACATCAGATTTCCCAGCATTTTCCAAGCAGTGTGGTTCAAGGCAGAAAGCCTCCTCTGAATACCTGTGGTGTAACATCCAGGAACTGCTTGTTTACCTGTTGTTGGGTTTAGTTGCTGTTTGCTTTTCCTTTCCTTAACTTTAAAAGGGAATTAACATCTCCCCTGGAAAAATCTAATTGAAACAGCTGAGACTGACCAACGTGGGGCTGAGCATCAGCAATTATTGGTACCTCTGGCACAGGCAGCTTTGTCCCTTCAGTGAGGCATGGCAGGATGAACACTGGATACCTGAAACTCCTGGGAGAAGCCTGCATTGTCTGGGCTAGGTTGTGCCATGTGGAATCTCAGTTTGCCTTGCTGTGAGGCTGTGTGGACCTGCAGGCACTCAAAAGCAGCTGCAGGGGGGAGCAGGGAGGCACCCAGCCTTGGAGGAGATGGGGCAAACCCACCCACCTTCCCTCCCCATCCTTGGCTTGCCCACGCTGCCAGAAATCAGTTGTGACCGTGGTGTGGTTGAGTGTCACAATGGCTTAATGGCCATGCAGGACAGGGCAAACTGGTCCAAAAATATGGTTACCTGGCAAAACCAGAAGGTTTAAGGTTTGGTGCTGATAGCTTTGTCTTGCAAGAGTGGAATCTTCTCCTGACACTGCCATCCTCCTCCAGCCTGATGCTGACCAGGTGCCCTGAAGTGATCAGCTGCCAGAGGGTTGAGCACAGGAGACCACGGATCAGCACACTGTACAAAGCAAAACACACAGCAAAGCCTTTTACCACCACTGAAGGTGAGTTTCCGGGGCTCTGGAAGAAAAAGTAGAGGGTTTTTTAGTGAAAATGCTTGTTTTCCATGTAACATCCACTCCTGCTTGAGTAGCAGGAAGGTAAAAAGAAAGATCTTTTTTGAGAGCCATAGTAAGGCAGGATGGGAGATGAAATACCCATCTGCGGTGGAATAACCATGAGAGCATTCATGCAGTGTTTCTTTGGGGAAAAATGGGAGATTTTGTCTAGCCATAGTCTTGTTTCTCTTCATAAGAGGCTGTTTCAGACCAGAGCAGAGCACCCTTTTCCCTGGCTTTTGTTTGTTGAAATTTGGAAGGAAAGGTTGGCAGATGCTGGCACAGGCTCCAGGAGTTCATCCTAGATCCCAGTTCCTCCAGCATGTATGATCAGCAATGACCCTTCCAAGTTCTTCCTCAATTTTATCTGGCATAGGAATTCCTTTCTTCTTCATGGATTTTTATTATTCCTGAAATTAAACAAACAAACAAACAACCCCCAAAACCCCCAAAACCCAAAAAGAAATAAATTAAAACAATTGAAACCTTACTATTTTGCAGAGCCATCACTCTGATCAGAAACTGAAATCCTGCTTTGTGCTCCTCCAGTGTGGAAATCTGTCAGGTAAATAGAAATCACCTCGTAAAAGCCCTTAAACAGCTCTGGTTTATATTTTAATTGAGGAACAGAACATTTTAAGCACTTTTATTGGGTGGCGCCTGCTGAATGACAGATGTCTGCGGCGGAGTAATGCTGAGCACACTTTCATAAAACAGAGAATTCCTTGCTTAAAACATTTACAATTAAAGGCTTGATTGAATAACAATGAGTTCTGTGCATGGAGCTCATTTCTGCACTTGTTTGTGCACCTGAAGCAGGCTGTGATCATTCTGTAGGTTGGATACGAGGTGCCAGTTGCTTTGTTCAGTGACCAAACAGTGCTCACGGGCACAGCTGGAAATGTGCCTTTGATTTTCCACCAGGATAGAGATAAGGTGCACTGTGCTGC
This sequence comes from Urocynchramus pylzowi, assembly GCA_013397555.1. Lineage (NCBI taxonomy): Eukaryota > Metazoa > Chordata > Aves > Passeriformes > Fringillidae > Urocynchramus > Urocynchramus pylzowi. The sequence goes on along the minus strand of VZRH01007926.1, from coordinate 241,689 downwards.
TGTGCTGCCAGACTTGCTAACACCCTTGTTTCAGCTGCTTTGGCTTTTTTTATTTTTATTTTTTTTTTTTTCCCTAAGCTACAGGTTAGTAAGTGTCCCAATTTGCCAAGAGCCAGAGATTTTAAAATGAACACTAATCCTTTGCAGCTGAGAAAGTCTTAACTAGCTTCTGCTTTACTTTCCCATCTAGCTCCTGTGACCCCTATTACTGTAATACCCGAGAACATCACCTCTGGTCATGCACTGAGCCTCACAGTATCTGAAGAAAGTTAGACTTGCATTAATATTATTTTCCTCTGTTCTATATGGAGAACTGAGGCACAGCCAGGTCAAGTGATTCACCCAAAGGTGCTCTTTGAAAAGGGGTCCTAATGCTGAACACACGTGCCCGGTCTTTGGCTGGTATTTAAAACTGAGTCTTTTGATTGCAGAAATGGCTTCAAGCAAGCCCCAAACACCCAACAGCAAACCAGATGACACGGCACAAACCCCAACCTTTTGCTCAAAAGCCAGCTGAGAGACTGAAGTGAGAAAGGATTTTGAGTTTCATCCCTGCTGAACTGAGAAAGATTGTGTGTGAACTGACATCGCTGCAGAGCTGGGAAGGCACGGAAAATCCTAACGGCGAGAACCTGAACTCCGGAAAAACAGCCTCACTTTTCTCAGAAGAAAAGATGAATCCACAGAGTAGATCTTGCCACAGCAGAAGGAACATGTGTCATGGGAACAGCAGAGGCAAAATGTGTCATGGGAAAATCTTGATGGATTCAGCCCAGGACGCGAATATGCAAATTGAGACCAAATTAAATGCAATTGAGCAAGATAACACATATCCCAGCAATGAAGAAAACTCACAGCACACTCGCAAAAAAGATGGAGTTTAAATCCAAGGAGGGGGGTCTGAGGATGTCTAAGCAGTCCTCAGTGACTAAATTTTAGCAGGAATACGAAAATTTCCCCAAAAAGGAGTCAGGAAAGTGTTGCAGGAATCAAACAAGGAGGAACTGAAGTGCAAGGGCCCATTACTGAACTCAGTGGAAGAGGTGTAACCTGCCCCCCCAACACAGCAACGAAGCACAGATACTGAATTATAATACAGTTTTTCTGCTATTAAAAAGTCATTCTGTAGCTCACTTCTGGGATACTGTATATTTTTTCTCTTCCTGGCTTGCTCTGCTGAAAGAAGGATTTTCAAGAGTTGCTGGTTTCCATCTCCAAAGTAGCTCAATTTCAGTTCCAGGGGAAACGAAACTCTCAACTAGCCTCATTTGTAAAATCTTTGAAGATGTGGGAATGTCCTCTGGCTGTAAGGAGAGGGAGTGTGATTCAGAGCCTGGTACAGATATATAAAGGGGTTCAATATTTAATTAAACATAATCTTCCTTGTGGCATGAGTGACTGAGCTCTTTCAGGAAAAAAAAATCCTTGGTTTTTATTACATTATTCTGCAATATGTGACAACACAAAACCTTTAGCAGGATTATGCTAGCCCAGCACCTGCCTTCCCTGTAGCAGCACTTGCTGCCCTGCTGCTGCCAAGAGAACATTTTGGGAGTTTATAACTTCCTACTTTTACATGAAAAATCCATCTCTCTGGGATGTCAGATTGCTCTGACACATCTCCCTGACGCCTGGAAACTATGGATGCAGTCCCCACACCACTGGGATGAGGATCCCACAGTGCTGCTAAACACCACAGCCTGCCCTACTCCCCTCTTAGAACCAAACCCACATTTTTCAGCTTAAAAAAACAGTATAGAAAGGAGGGAAAAAACCCCCATGTTTTGGGGTTGTTATTCTCTCCAGAGAACAGGCGCCCTGATCCTGCACCCACGGCTGAGCTCAGCGTGAGCAAAGGAATTATGCTGGAAGCGTGTGCTGACAGAGGCTCTGAGGATCTGGCTTTGCAAAGGGTCAAGACAATCTCACTTAGGGCACAACTCTGTTAGTTTTGTTCTAGTTTTCTTTCTTTTTTTTT
>VZRH01007926.1:222293-239651 GCA_013397555.1 Urocynchramus pylzowi | reverse complement strand
TTTTTTTTTTTTTTTTTTTTAATATAAAAGGAAAAGGACAGCATTAGCTCTTTTCTTTTCTGGAAGTGATATTCTGTTCTGTGTGAGAAATGAGAGCATGTCAGTTTAAAGGGAAAGAGTGCAGTGCATCAGGCACAAGCCTAAGTAATGCCAAGGTCTGCAGCTGGCTGGCCCACTTTTGTTTTTACATATGTAAAATGACTTCTAAAAGCACGGAGTTTTATTTCACCAACTTCTGCCTTCCATTGTTAACCATTCATGGCTGCCACCTACTCAACAATAATAATGAAAAGAAATAATCTTTTTAGTAGAGAAAAGGTAATTACAAAGCAGGATGTCTACTGCTCCGAAAAGCTACCGGGGTTTTCTAATGATAAATCCAGTCCCCACAAGCCCCTGATTCAGTGGGATGTGCTCTTTCAGCCTTGAGGTGGGCTAGCAGGTGTCCTTTGCATCCTGACACAATGGCCTCGGCTGGAGCATTGGCATTCCTGGGAAGTGCCCCGCTGAGCACCGTGAGGCTTTTCAAGAAGAGGCAGCCGGGGCTGCAGACAAAGCACAGCAGCGCCCAAGTGAATCTTGCCAGGGATGCTGGGATGTGAAGCACTCCTGGGCTCCTTCAACAACGACAACAGAGTCCTTGTGCTGTGTTCCCCAGGCTTTCTCCAAGACGTCTACCAGCTACACCCTTCCTCCCCGCCTGCAATTAGCACTTACAGTGTTGCAAAGGGAGATGAGATTCGCTCTCGCTGTCCTCCTTCAGAGCTCGCTCACACCTTCCCCACCGGGTGGGAACATGTGCTGCGGGTTAGGAAATATTCTCATAGTGGAATTACATTTGCAGCAATCCTACCCCCCGCCTACTGTTTGCTTCTGGCTATCAGGCTCTGCTGCTCGTGGTGCTGGACGGGCATGTGAGCACCAGAGCTCAGACACAGCTCTTGGCTCAGCAAAGCCTCAAAGCTCCGGGACTCTCTCCATTTCCCCCCGGAACCGTGCCTGCACAAATTGGGCCCAGTTTGTTTCATCCAGGGTAACTGGAGCTGGGTAAGTGCCGGCAATTTTGGAAGAGTGGGGTGAGGAGAGAAGTGGGAGTGTGTGACCGTTGACCTTAATTAGAGGAGATAAAAATGTCGAAACATGATTCCTAAGAAAACCAAGGAAGGCCTCTATTGTCGAGTGTTTCCACATGGATGCCACTGAGAAGAGGTCAAGTACTTTCTCTGTACTTTAAGTAAACAGCAGATTGTGAGTTCACAGTCTGGACTGGATTTGAGCAGCCTCTGTGTTCTGCAAGACCATAATTGAGTCCTATGTACTTAAGGTTTGATATCCACTGACATTATTACTTGACAGTGCCAGGAAATACAGCAGCAATTAAGAGTTATAAAGTTTGCAAGTAAAACTGCCCCATGTCACAGATGGCTCACCCTGTGCTAGAATTATTTCGGGCTCCTGCTCCGAAGGAGCAGCAAGAAGGGACTTTTTGTGAAAAAGAGTCTGTGCTGTTGGCTTTCTGTGATAAAGACATGCCTCCTCACATCATCATTGTCACATAAAAAATGCACAAAGCCTGCAAAATTAAATCTGCTAAATGAGCAGTGGGTTATATGTCAGGAACAGAGTGCTCTGAATGAGGCAGTTTATTTACATGCTACTGGGAAGCACATCAAGCCAAGTTAAAATGTTATGCATAAAATTCTTCTGTTCATCTTTGCAGTTATCCAAACTGAAGGTTAAGAAGATTGAATGTGGTGGGTTTGTCCCAAAACAAGCTCTATTTCCTTACCTGGAGGTGGGATGACACCAAAATCAGAAATGACAGCTGTGTTTCATATCTGCAGGTTCAGCTCTACCATCATTGCCAGCAGTTACGGTGTTACCAGGGAGCAGCAGCTTCCATCTCAGGTAAAAACCTTCCATACCCTGGAGACTCCTTGCCCATATTAAAGTTCTTGTTTACAGACAGGGAAACTGAGTCAAAGAGCATTGATCCAAGTCCCCAGAAATCAGTGGCAGACCATCCAGAGCCCCAGCAGATCTAATAACTTCTCCAGCTATTACAAGCAGGAAGAAAGGGCAGGAGTGCTCTCAGGGGCATAATTGAAAACAGATGAATCACTGGAAAATCTTCCTGCCCATTCAGTGGGCTTCACATGACGATTTCTAATAGTCAGGACCCAAATTATTTAGAGTGCACTGCTGGGAGGAGGGAATGAGGCATGTAACTTGGGAAGCTCAGTCCTGGAGACTCCTTTTGGAAGTGAAGCTGTAAAGCTTTATATACACCTGAAGCAAAAAGTCTTTTTTTTTTTCCCTGTCTGCATCTGCCTGTGAAAAGGAAAAAGAAAAGGCAGCCCATTTATGGATGTTTTCTTGCTGCAACTCTGAATTGGAAATATCTGTCCTTGATTAAAGTGGGAAATGCAATTGCACAAGTCATTAATTATTACTGATAAACTGAAGTAGTGAAGAAGCCAAATAAAAATCTCCTGCCACTACGATGGGATTCTGGAAAAAAAGACAGCATGCATCCTATTTTCATTTCCTTTTCTGGGGAGGGGAAATACATGCTTGAACTGCTGGGTGTCCAGCCCTGCGTGTCCTCAGAGCTCTGGACAGATCCAGAGACCCGAACTTTATCTACACAGACGGCGAAAAGCAGCAGCTCACGGTGCCTGCCACACGTGACCAGTCCCAATTATGGCTCCTTCCACATGACATCAGTATGCAGTGGAGGATCTCACTTTTTTTTTCGCCAGAGGCAAATGAATACATTATCCAGCAGCGAGGCGTGGGGCAGGCGGATGCGTAACTCTGGGGTGATTTGGATTCCGTGCTCGCGTGGGGGTGTGAGCCAACCTCAGAAGTCATTTTCACTGATGCTGACACATAAGGCTTCCCTCAGAGACCTGTCTATCAAACTGCAACATGCTATGCAGAAAAATTAGATTACTCATGCTACAATAAAGAAGGAGAAGATGACAATGATGGAAAAAAAAAAATAAAAAAGGGCTTCGAAATATAACAGCTATTTATTAAATGAATAAAAATCTGGTGAACGGCAAAGTATCCTAGAGACTTTTTAAAATAAATTTCAAAAAATTTATTTTACTTCTTGCAACCCGTTTCAAGGAGAGCTAGTTGGAAAGACCCTATTAATTCAGATGGTGCCTCTGGAAAATCCACCACTTTGTCATGATTGTCACATTACTGTACTTGTGAAATATCATCTTAAATAGTTATTATGATTTTGCTGCTGGTTTTGCTGCAGTCAGCAGTAGGATTTCCTTTGGCTTTGGTAAAAGCAGGATCAGGCCCCCTTGCTCTCTCTCTCTATGAATTGCAAATGGGTTGTTCACGTGTCAGCTCAGCAACCAGGCAAAGTTCACTGTGCTCAGTTCAAAGCAGCAAGATGAAGCTCAGGGCATTTCCTTCACAGTATTTGCTGAGTTCCTCAGGTCTACAAACGTGTTAAAGTGGTTTAATACAGAATCCGTAAAACAAACATTATACAGCTATGTTTGAACCCTTGTCCAATAAAATCAGGTTTTTTTCGGAAGAAAATACAAAGTAGTAAAACATACTTAGTAAAGAAAAGAAAAGGCTATGGGAAGCTTAGTAAAATCCTATAAATCAGGATGCTGGGCAGCCTCAGGAAGGGTGTTTTAAAATAAATCTGCAGAAGAACACACAAACAAAGAGAGACACACAATCCGTAGCTGGAAAAGGATCTGGACCAGTGCCGAGGTTAGAACATCCCAGACAGCACTGCAGGACTGGTTTTACAATATCAGATAATGCAAAGGTTTGGCCAAATGCTGATTTTTCTTCTCTAGCAATAACAAACCTGTGCTGGGGCTTCTGCAGTATTTTCTCCTTGAGTTATTCCTCAGGAATGCTATTTGGGAAAGCTAATTGAGAGTTTTAACTCCCCTTGCCCTGAACCACGTTATGGCCGCACTTCCTGCAGCTGCAAATTCTGTTTTACCTATTGTTACCCTTTTTTAAGGAGCCAGTTTTTGTGTGTTGGTTTGACTTGTGGAGTAGCTCCAGACATGGGGTTTGCTTTCTTGTCTTCCAAATATTTCTTCCCAGAGATGAGTTTTGGTTCCCATCCAAGCCCAAAGAGGAGAACCTTAGTCTCTCCTGTGGCCCTGCCCTTGCATGGCTAACTAGAGCTCATGGCTGGTGACCAGGGCAAAGAAGAGATGCAGGGTTGCCTTTTCCTGCTCCTTTTCCAACAGTGTGAACTGAACAGCAGATCAACCCCATTCCACCCTTCACCCTGCTGAGGAGCTTTTTGGGGCTTTGGCTTCCTGATACAGACAGGCAATTTCAATATGACCACACAGAGGGGAAGCACGTGGAATTATGGGCCTCTTTAAAATTGTCAGGAGCAAATATGATCAGATCTGGTTCTTGATCTCATTACTGTCTAAAAGATTTGGCTGGCATTTTTAAATGCCATGATTTATGTTCTTCACCTTAACACAGTCCTTGGTGGTGTAAACTGAGTAACTCTATTATTCTCCAGGGCAACTCTACAGGATCCAATTGGAGAATTTTCACAGGACTGTGTCTATAAGAAAATATTAACATGGATTAAGACAAGTTGATAGATTTTAAACCAGGCTATTCAATGAGCCAGCGAGAATAAATCAAATAACTTTGCCTAACTACAGAAAGTATTTGTAAAGCCCTGTAAGGTTTCCATTTCCTAAAGCCACCTGCCATCTCAAATGCCCCTAATCAGTCACAGATGCTGGATACCAACCTGCTAACCCTACAGCTTTGAGAGAAAATATTGCACTTTGTAAACTCATTCTTGGGTATTTCCTTAATTTTTCTTAAACTAAACTTTCATCCCTTATTTTCCACTTAAATGTAATGAGTTAAATCAACTCTGACATTTTGCCCTGCTTACCCTTACAGTTCTGTTTAGCTGCTTTCCTATCTACTTCTTGAAAAGCCCGAGGACCTCAGGTTTGGGGGTTTTTTGGATTTTTTTTTTTTTTTAATCATTATAGTATTTTTTTTTTTTTTAACTCCACATCTCATGATCACCCTCCTGGTGTTGAGAAATCCTATTTAATGCAGAGTTATGACTGTTTCTCTAATCCACTGCCAATGGAAAAATGAATGTTTTTCTGTTCTTATGGTTATCCTCACGATGAAGATGTACCAAACACTGAGCTTTTCTGAAGTACTGTGGAAACATTTTTTAACCTCAAAAATAATTATATATATAAAAAAAACAACCTAAAACACATGACCAAAGAAGTCTACTCCTGAAGAAATAAGAAGAATAAGAATTAAGAAACATTTTAGAGGCTTCACATAGCACCCAATGGAATCAAAGTAAAGAATTTCATAGATTAGGGAAGGTACCAAAACAGGCCCTGGTGCCAAACACCATTAGAGGCCATTCAGCTGTACTGGGGGATGGATGTTTTGGCTCTGGAAGGAGCCATTATTCCACTTTAGCTCGTGAGGACAGGCTGGGAGTGGGAGTTGTAATGGAGGTAGGAAGCAGGCTGGATTTTATTAGTCTTCCATCATCTTTAAGAGAGCCCTAAGCAGATCAGGTTTCAGCCTCTGCCTCCACTCCTGTGTCAGTCGTTGGTTCTGTTTTTGCTGGAGGATAAGTTTCATTATATTAATAAGCAGCACAAGTGGTTCCAATTGTGGAAGAACCACTCTGAGCTGTCAGAAATGATCAGAGGAGAAGTTTCAGCCTTTCCATGATCACAGCCTCTTCTTCTGGTGCCTCAACTCAGCACTTCCCCAGTGCACTTCACATTTTTAGCAGTCACGACAACAATAAAAGGTACCTCTACATTTCAGCTAGGGGAAGTTATTTTAAGGAATTTTATTCCCTGATCATGGTAGTACATCAGTGCTCAGAAACCAGATGCTAATGGGAATAATTGGGCTAACATCCAATCTACTGGCTGGGAGACTAGATCTAGACATGCACTTAAATTAGACTATACATCTTCAGTCTCTTACTGCAGTCAAATTCCAAACATAAACATCTTTAATCATGCCACTGAGCCAGTAAGTGTGCATTTCTGATTACTTATGATGAGATAGTGAGAAAAACTCACAGCAAAACACTCCAAAAGCTGGGACAGTTGGATCCCTATCTGAGAGTGATCCATTAATGCTTACCAGCAGTAACACTCAGAATTTGTCTCCCTCACATCATCCACTTGAAGGAAAGGGTTTTAGGTAGACAAAGTAATTAAGAATCCTTACAAGGCTGGAAATATTTCTAGATTAATTAATTGTGCAGATAGAAAAATGAGGCACAGAAAGTTTTAAATACATCTGAGTTCAACAAGCAAGCCAGTAAAGAGGAGAAGGGTCTGAGGCACAATGCTGTGCTCCGACCACTAGCAGAAAGCAGGAAGACAGGGACCCAGGGAACAGGAACACACCAATCCTCATGCTGTGCCCACTGAAGCTGCTGGGATTTGTGCAGGAATAAATCTCCACCAGCACCCATCCCCCAGGATGCAGGACTGGGGTTTGGGTTCACGGGTTTGCCACCCAAGGACTGAGATCCAACACTTCCTCCCAAGAGGTTCCCACACCGCCCTGAGAGGAACAGAGAGAAGTTTAGTTTTCAAATTAGACTCACCCAGGACTAGTCACTGAAATCTCATCTGTATTATGGAACTCAAAAAATAAGAGGGGAGAAATGTAAAAGGAAATCTTTGTAGCCAGGAGTACCTGACTCTCCCACAGTAGGAGACGCAGGAATAGTGTTTCATGTCATGGAGATGTAGTTAAAATGCAGACAGCATATCCTTGTTCTCAGAATCTGAGAGGTGTGGTTTGTGCATGTGGACAAGCCATCGTGCCTCCCTTTGATCTATCACTTGATGTAGAGGAAGGCTTTTATGTGTTAGTCCCATATAATGGATAATTTAGTCTGAAACCATTATGAAAAGTATTACATTTTGGGTACATATGCTTCAATTATTCTTGAAAGTACACAGGAATATTTTATGACATGCACACAGATTTCAAGCAAAAAAAAAGAAAAAAAAAAGAAAAAAAAAAGAAAAAGGAAATAAACCCAGAATTTTTGTTTACCATCCAAAGAAATTTGTTCTTCTGAGGCAAGTCTGCATGCATTCAAAAAAATTCTGCCGTTTTATGATTTTTTTAAGGTAGGTTGTAAACAATATGCTTGAATGTAATATAGAAAGTGACAGAAACATCATTCATTAAAATTAACAGTGGTCAAAGAATGATAGAATGGTTTGGGTTGGAAGGAACCTTAAAGATCATCTATTTCCAACCTCCTGCCAAGGGCATGGACACCTTCCAGGTTGTCCCACATTGCTCCAAGCTCCATCCAACCTGGCCTTGGACACTTCCAGGGATGTCCACATGGACAGCTTCTCTAGGCACCCTGTACCAGGGCCTCACCACCCTCACAGGGAAGAAATTCTTCCTAATATCTAATCTAAATCTACTCACTGTTTCTGGCTGAAATCTCTAATCCTATCCCCCTTTTACAAACAGAGTGGGCCAGAGGAAGGTCTGACCCATGAATCCATGGACTGCTGATATGACATGAGCCACTGTGACAGTGGGCAAGGCTGGAGTATCCCTTTTCCCATAGGAAGAGTTCTATCTGGGCATTTTAAGAAGATTTTTGAGCGAGGAGAGTCTCTCTGTTTATTTTCTTCTCCAGACATGCTTGCAATGACAGATCCTGGAGATGGCTACAGCTGGACACCAGCCAGAGTGAATGGTGACAGCAGTGCCACTGATGGGCTCCTGCAGGTGCCTTTGTGCCCTTTTCCCTATTTCTACATGAAGCATCCTCAAATAAGATATTTGTTTTTCAATCAGGAAAATTATCTTAGCTTGTATTCCTTCTGTTTTCTTCTAGTGAATAAAAAAAATGATGATCAGCAGTGCCCAGGCTGAGCTGACCCAACCTGTCCCCAGCCCCTCTGCCGAACTTACCTGGGATGAAAGGCGTGGAATGACAGGCACAGAGTGGAATGACAGGCACAGAGTGCCAGAGCTGGCACAGAGGCTTCTTCTGCAGGCATCTTGCTGGCTGTTTTAAGGTCTTCTGCCTCTAAGTGGCACCATGCTGGGTGATTGAACACTTGCTAGAATCTGTTCTACCTTTTATTGTAATGATTTCTTACAGAGCTCCGACTTTCCAAACCCTGAACTTTCAAGAGTACTGCCTGGATGTCAGAGCCCTTTTGTCAGAAAGACCAGAGCCTTCTGGAGTGATGGGCCCAGTACTATAGAATCCCTTTGGAAAGCCACAGCTCTTAACCCTTCACTGGGAAGGACTGAACTGGAGTTTTTTGAGAAGGCTGTCACATCCCTGGGACTTGTAATGGCAGGGATTCAAAAGACAGCCAGGCAGATCTTCCACTGGTTCTTCCACAGAACTGCCAGAGGGTCACACTGAATTGTACCCATCCATGACCTGGTTTTGTATTTGCTTAAAATAATTAGGCCCAGACTGTCTCATATGCAGCTTCTGCTCAGAAGGCAGGAAACAATTTGGGAGGGGGAAGAGAGTGTCCCAGAAAGGAGGAGTCCAACCTACAAACACTCACACTTAGTCTGGGAGCCCTGAAACTGCTGAAGCAAACTGCACTCAAAGCAGCCATCCAGCACAAGAGACATTGAACTTTTTAAACCAATAGAAAGAAATCTCCTCTCAGTGCCATAAGGGGCTCATAATGCTAAAATATTTAGATATTCAACTATCTATCATGAAATCTGCTCCTCACACATCTTGCAAAGTTCAGGGCTTTGCCCTCCTTTAAAATGCAGGGATTTTGTCCTGTCCCTACATCCTAGAACCAAATCCACAGCCCAAACTCTACAGCTCACAGAAACAACCACCAAGCTATGCAGCCCCAGAAAATCACTGACACTTTAGGAGGCCTAGAAAAAAGTAGGAAAGTTTTTCTGTATTGGAGGGAAGGTTGTCAGGACAGTAATATAGTACTGTGAGTAGTGAAGACTGGGAGATTTATGTGCCAATTCTGTGTATGATTTATTTAGATGAATTGCTCTGTATCAATATGTAAAAATCCAATAAATATAACTCCCTATACAAATGGTTGCTCCAATCCCAATGTTACAGTGGAGAGTTTTGGCACAAAGTCAGGATGTGCATTAAAAACACACTTTTTGAGAAGTCTAATAAATAAAAGCTCTGAAATATAGTTTCCCACTGGGAAAGGCATTTTAAATCATTTTGATAAAGAACTTAAATTAGCCCTTAAAAGGAGGGGAAAGCTAGGTCCCTGTAACTAATTATTTATAGCTATTTTGAATATAAGAGTCCAAGAAAGCTGGTCTCCATCCCCCATTTTCTACCACAATAAGTGGGAAAGAAAAAGCCGTTCTCCTCTCTTCCCCAACCAAATTAAAAGTGTTAGAAGGGTGAGGAGTAGAACAAAACTAAAATAGAAAACAGGCATCTGAACAAGGAAGTTTCACATTTTCTGCCAAAATAAAAGATGTGAGCAAGGGATGGGTCTTCAATTCTCATCTGCCTTACTTGAGGGAACTGAGCTGTTAACTCACTCCAACATCCCAAAGAGGGAATATACTATATTTGTTAAACACCAACAGGAATGTTTTTAGAAGGGAATAAACATCTCAATAGCCCCAGTCTCTCTGAAAGTCAAAGCAATTTAGAGAATGCACAGCAGTCAGAATTGCTGGGGACTTCAGCTTCTAAGTCACTTTGGTACTTCTGAGTCTGATACCCAAAAGCACAGCTGGCTTTCTGCCTTGGAGGATTTGCAGTCTGAGGACCTGCTACCACTCCCAGCAAAAGCTGTGGGGCTGGAAGTGTTGGTGTGGGAGTGGCTGGGGCTGGATCCAGTGCTGGATCTCACTCCAAGCATAGCAGCTCCAGTTTATAGGGCAGGAGGCTCTGCTTGGGAAGGCTGAGGGATGAGAGACTACTGCTCAAAAGCACAGTGCCTGTGCTGGAGTTTCCTGCTGCTGTGGTTGTACCTGTCAGGCTTCCCACCGAGGTTACTGAGCTATTAATCTTGGACAGAAAGCAGAATTGCCCTCTCATCCTCAGCAGATTGATTCTCCCTGAGCTCCCTTCTCTTGCCGAGCATGGGCGTCTCCCAAGACTCTGCAAAAGGAGTTGTTCATTCTCCTCTGCTCCATCAGGAGTGTTTCCCTCTGAGCCTGAGTTCATTCCTCTCTTTAAATTTGACATTCACACCTGTTTTGTTGCAGGGCTCGGTGAGGTTTTCTACAGAACTTTACCAGGAGGTCACTAAGAGGTGGCATTTGGATAAAGAAGAGAAATATGTGCCTTGGAAAAAAGGGAGAGGCTCTTTGGATCCAGACTTTAACAGAGCCTACATTTTGGCTGGCCAAATGTAGGCTCTGTTAAAGCCTACATTTCATGGGAGACAAAAACTCACCTTTCACTGATGAGGACCAAGTCTTTTAGTGTCTTCCAAGACACACTTCCATGCCAGATGAGACTTCCAGACCTCTCTGCCAGCGTACAGTCCTCAAGAACCACCACCAGAACACCCACACATGTCCTCTGAGGTCAGAACTAGCAGAAGAGCTCAACCACAGAGCATCAGTGCCCAGCCTTTATGGCCAAAGCCAACACAGAACTATGTGGCCAGGTTTTCAAAAGAGCTCAACAGCTTGAGGGCTTTGTTGAACGTCTGTCTGTAAACACAACAGTGGGAACTGCTGGATGCAGCTCTGGAAATCTGGCCCAGGCTGGGACTGCTCAAAAAACTGGCCATGAGGCTCTCTGAAAATGCTATGAAATGTTTTATGCTATGAAAATTTCCTACATGATCCCAGGAGAAAAAAAAAAAGAGGCCAATAGTACAAAAAACCAAAGGTGCTGCAACTACAGATAGCAATTTTCTCCCAGTTCAAACTAGATTTCAGATTTCTCCCAATCCACCAAAAATAAAAGTTCCTGGACACTGAAAGCCCAAAAGAGAAGACAAAAAAAGAAGTGGAAATTTGAATTTAAATTGAAACTTAAGCATTAAAAAAATTACAAAACATTTGTTGCTGTCACGAAAACTTAAACTCAGGCTTCTGACATTTTAAACTTAATAACCAAAACCATCAGCCATAATGATTTCTCCATCTGATTCAGCATTAATATTCAGACAAATGCCAGGGCCTGTCACTTCCCATATTAAGGCAATCCACATTCGTTTGCATCCAGAGCACCTATGGATGTTGTTTGTCTAATGAAAAAACTGTAATTTTTAAGCTGAAATGAAGGAAAGGAAAGAGGTGGAATAAGGCAGCTGAGTGTCTTTTGAAAAACATCAAAATTCATTTTCTTTTCAATGCCTGAAAAAGATCTGATTATTGAGGGATCCTCTCCTCTTCACTTCATTATCATTACATCCTCAGTGCTGGGTTATCTAATTACTCATCTAGAACTGGAAATTTCATTTCCATGCATTAGGGTGTAAGAGGGCTGGCTTGTCTGGCTCAGCAGCCAGTACTTAAAGAACAGCTGTAAAGAGCAGAGTCAGGACGACTCTGAGCAGCACAAGAGGAAATCCTCAGCAGAATTCAAGTGCTTTATGTCTGTCATAAACACACTTCCAGATCAAATTAAAGGAATTTCTTTTAACTCTATTCACAATCTCCAAATATTCTGCTCAACAGGCTGCCTGAGATCTTAGTCATTCTAAGAAATGAATCATATTCCCCCTGTCATCTGGCTGTTTTCTGCTGACTGCTAATTCATGGTATATTGATTTTAAGACTCTGTTAACACATTATATTTTCATGCTAAGCCAGGAAAGCTTTTCTTGCTGAGAAATCATGCCCCATCCTCATTCCTCACAATGCTCAGTTTTGTTCCTCCTCACTTATTTAGAATGATTGATCAACACAATTTAATCAGCTTTAAATGATTCAGGGAATTGTTCCATACTATTGTACCACCTACATTGTTTTTTACCTGCATTTAACACCACAACGTGAATTCTGCTTATTAGACTTGTGTGTTCACCTAGTGATGCAAGATTTTAAAAGACCAAATCATTCTTGGGCTAAGACACTGTGATCCAGAAGAATTGTGTTACAGAGTTTTTGGAAATCAACTGCTCATAGAAATAACTCATTATCTAGATGGAAGAATTTAAAACAAAGATCCTTCTAATGACAGGAGTATTTTTCATCTCTGATTTAAAACAAGTCAAGACTTTTAAAAACACCTGTGAACATCTACACTGTTACAGATGGTGATTAAAATTTATAATGAATTAGATAATAAATATTTTGCTTGCTTCATTTCAAATGTCATTAATCGTGAGTGAGGTCTCTCTCTGGACTAGCACAAAACTTCTGTTGGCAAAAATCTAAGTACAAAACACAAAGGCTTCTCATTTCAGGTGTTTATAAAACTTAATTCTCCCCAATAACACCACAAATTTGGTTTAATGATTACACATAAATATTTTTGGTGTGTAATGAGATCAAAACTTTGCTTTTATTTAAATGTTTCTAACAGGCATGCGATCTTTATAACTTCCAAATAAAGTAGTTATGTTTAAACAGAAGCTATTGAAACATCCAATAAATTTGCAAATCTTTGAGAACTTTTCTATTCACGCCAAAATTTTTAAAAAACAGGAGCAAAGAATATTTAATTTCTAAGAAATGGGTATATAAATGCATTTTTCCATTTTATTCAAACCTTAGTTAATTGTTCTGCAAAAGTATTTCAGTGGGTTTTCTTCACTTGCAGACACTTTGTATATCAGGTGCTGGCTGCAAATATGGTGCAGGTGACTTATCAAATTTGTTTCTGAGTATTTCTCAGAGAAAATACATTTATAAACTTACCTTTTAAGTATGATGAACATTTTAAATATGGATTTTCTTAGTAGAAAAAAGGTAGAGTAGGAGTTGCAACTCTATTGATCAGCAAATTCCTGTACCAAGCACAAAAGTATTTAAGACTAAAAGAACCACAAGAAAAGAAAAAGTCATTAGCACAAAAATAAAAGAGTAATTTAAATTTCAATGTATAATTAAACAGTATATACACATATTTATATTTTTAAAAGTCCTCATGTGTACAATACATATATTTCCCCCATTCTGGTGTGAACAACATACAGATGTAAAAGTATGGCTTGTTCTGTGTGGTACAATATATACAAAAGGCAAGTTTGGGTCAGGGAATGAAAAAATGTATCTGGGCTCTAAATGAAGCTGTGCCAGGTCATCCTCCCCCCAGCCCCCCCAAATTATAGGTTTGGGGAGATTCTTTTTCATATCCCAGGAAACTACAGACTGGGTACAAAATCCGTGTGCATGGATACATGAAGTGTATAAAAGAAAAGAATTGCACTGGTAATTTACCACTAATATGTCCAATCAAGTAACATCCAATGTGAAATCTGAGGAAGCTGAGAAAATAAAGCTCCTTATATAGTGCATTATACAAGTAACACATAATACATAAAAACTCCAATTTAGGTTTTACCCACTAATGTAAATGGTAAAATAAACCTACTGTTGAGAGTAGTTTACTCTACAATTCTGGCTGAGAAATACACTGATGGGTAACTCACTCTCTTACCACTGAGCTGCAGTTTATTAAACATTTCATATCTGAGATGTGAATAGAGTGGAGGATTAAATTAGAGGATCACTTACTGCTAAGACTAACACTTCAGTCAATGCACGATTTTGTCCATTCAACACACCTTACAAAGAACAGACCCAATTCTGCTTTCAATTACTGGGGTGCAACTTTGACTGAAGTCAACAGATGTTGCACCTCAGTAACTGTTAGCAGGACTGCACACTGAATAAAAGCCCGGGAGAAAATCTCTCTGATGGAAACATTTTTGATGGAAACCTGATTTTTCAAATAAAGAAAAGTTTAGTGATCAGCATGTTTCACAGAAAGAAGAAAACAAACAAACAACACCTTATTTTCATCAAATATTTTTCTGCTGAAATCTTGAATTATTTAGGATTTTTTTTTTTTTTTTAATGACAGGTCAGGATTGTTTTTTGAGGAAAGAAGGAAAGAAGGAAAGAAGGAAAGAAGGAAGGAAGGAAAGAAGGAAAGAAGGAAAGAAGGAAAGAAGGAAAGAAGGAAAGAAGGAAGGAAGGAAAGAAGTCAAATCATTTGATGTGTCACTGAAACAAAACTTTCTATGGATTCAAAAGACAAAGCCATACTGAGAGTGCCAAGAAATGGAGACATGAAGCGAAGTGAGAGGATGGAGAGCTGGCAGCACTCTGAAGGTTCTTTACAAATTCTCAGTTTAATATTTTAATTCCTCAGACAGAGGGGCCAGATCTAGAGAGGTCCATGGCTCTCAGCATGGTGATGTGCAAGGAATTCCTAAACAGGAATGAACCAAAGCATGTCTGGGCATTTGCTGGTGGTGGCTTTGTTACCGGGCCACCAACACCACAGTGGCTGACAGAAACACTACTGTAGTACTTCAGTTCTTATGCCCTGGACAAAACACTCCAAAAGGCAGGGAAATTAAGCCTCCACAAATTCAGCAATTTCCCAGGGTGTAAATCCAAGCAGGGGTTTCAGGAAGCAGGACGTGTGAAATAAGACAGGTGTCTGTCCCTGACCAAGGCAGTCTGGAAGTGTTTAGTGCATTCCATAAGCGTTGCCTCGTGTGCTTCAGAGAGCTGCAGGGAGAGGAGCAGGCATCCTGAGAGAAAGCAGAGGGAAAACAACTGCTCTGCTCCCAGCAGCACAGAACCTCCTGGAAGGTCAGCCTGGTGCTTTGGGCCATAAAGGAGAAACATGAGTGAGACCATAAACTTCACTTTCATGGGGAGTCTGAAGAGTCCTGTGAAGTCAACAGGACTGTTTTGAGGATGAAGAATCACCCACATCAAATAAAAAATTCAGGATTGGGCCATAAAGCATGCAAAATATATTGTATCATGAAATGCAAGTCAGCGCTGCGATGATACAGCCATTACTCATGTGTGTGCTGGACATCCCTGCTCTAGGCACAAACAAATCTTCCATGCTTGGGGAAGATTATTGAAAACAGAACCCCTGTGAAGGATAGTTGGGGCTGGACTTGGAAAGCTTAGCTTCTTTCCACCTAAGAGATCTGGGAAGTTATTTGGGATAGCTGCTGTTCCTCTGTGGCCAGGCTTCCACAATTGATGGCACAATCTGCTCTGGCCGTGGCAGGGGCTGTGGGACCAGGACATGGCAAACAGCAGGAAGATGTGACAGAGCCCTAGACCAAAAATGACTTTTGGTGTGCCAGGAGTGGGGCATTAAGCTATTTATTACCTAAGGCTGGACAGTGAATCAAGAGCGTCAGTCTGGAGTTTTCAGTTGTGTACTAGGATCTCTGGGAGAAAGGAATATTTTTTGTTAATTTCTACTCCTCTCATACTAAAAAGCTTCAGAGAAGAGATCCCATAATGTTTTAGGCATTGTTAAATATGTATAAAAAGAATCACCACTGCACAGACCTTGCCTGCTATTTTAAGGCAGGCTACTGAAGCGAGGGTGAGTGAGACAGACTGTGAAAGGGGGGAGGAAGGGAAGGAGAAAGGTTAAATAGCAGTAGAAAACATGGCTAGAAAGGACTATTTGCACAACTGATGGTTCTGAGCTGTTAGATTATGCTGACAGTGTATTAATCATATGTTACAGCCATATGCACACACACTGGTAAATTTATATTTGTCTGCCTATAAATGAACATTAGATGTAAATATATGTAAATTATTGACTATTTTGCAGCATGTTAATAGGATAAATATATTAAATATTTTAAATATAAAAATCTTTCCACATTACACCATTGGAAGAAATTGCAAATACATGAGTGTGGGAGATGAGCTTATGGCCTGCATGAACTCCAAAGATTAAGCTTGAAATCCCAGATTGTCCACAGACTCTTTCTGCAACTTAGCAAAAGCTGAGATTCTTAAAATATTTCTTTCTCTTTTTTCCATTACTTTCCTTTTTTTTTGGTTCTTTTCTTTCCCTTTTGCCATATGCTGCCCTGATGACACTGCCTCTGGGAGGGAGCGTTTGGCCAATTTCCTTGACAGCACTGAGAAGTCCCTTTGCATCCACCTCTCCCATCCTGTTGCTCCAACCCCTGCACTGCTCACTATGGATGAATTCCTGCAGTGTTTTGTCTAACCACCTCTCATATCCCTCGTTGAAGGCTTGTGTGCTCAGCTTACATCCAGTCTCATCAGGATGTCTTTTTGATTTAAGCTCTTGTCTTCTCCCCGCTAGGCCTAATACCTCATCTGTTACCCACTGCTGGTTTCTGCATTGTTTCTTTATCCCAGGAATATGGTGTGCTGTGTCTGGGCTGACATCTTCTCCCTCACACCGTGGCTCATTTGGTCCCTTTTTAGTCCTGGCATGCTGATAGCACCTCTAACTGGCTGTAAATTTCTGCTCTGGAGCTGACACTGATACATCCTGGGATAAACCTCTTGCATGGAAAGAGCTTTTGCTTTGTGATGTGTTTTGTATTTGTTTGTGTGTGTTTTTATGAGACATAACGTGACTATCAGGAGACAGGAGACAGGTAAAGGAAGAGAAGTGATGTGTAGCAGGAATTTGTTGGCACATGGTGAGAAGCAAGTCAGCTTTGTCCAGAGAAGAGAATGTTGGTGGAACTGTCCTGTCACTGACTCTGAGGCAAATGGATTCAGTCTCCACCTCAAGATGAAATCTGTCCTTTCTCTCACTTTGCTCTCCCATCACCCCCATCTCTCATTTTTTCCAA
This sequence comes from Urocynchramus pylzowi, assembly GCA_013397555.1. NCBI lineage: Eukaryota > Metazoa > Chordata > Aves > Passeriformes > Fringillidae > Urocynchramus > Urocynchramus pylzowi. The sequence continues at coordinate 222,858 of VZRH01007926.1, read as the reverse complement.
TATTCTTTATGGATAGAGTCTTACTGTGCTTCCTGAGTAGCCAATTAATAAAAATCACCACAACAGAACAGACCTGACTGACATAAGAGAGATGCACGAGAGACAGCTGATGTGTCTGCATGAATCCCAGCCTTGATCCTGCAGAGATGCCTGCATTAAAGTCAGGGAAAGATTCCAGTGCAGAAAGTTAAGTGTGTGTGTCAGTCTTTGGCAGGCTGAGACCTTGAAACCTGCTCAGGCATCACGGCTGGGTACAGACATAAACTTGACACTTGCAATGTTTCACTTGGCTCTGACAACATGAGATACTCAGGGGGTTGTTTTAAAAGTAAATACAAACCATTTCCCTATTAGTTCTATTACCCTTTCAAATGGGCTTGGAATATAGATTTCTTGGGTTTGATACTTTCCTAGGAAAAAAATGGCTTAAATTAAAGGAGAAATTTTGAAAGAAACTTGGTCTGTTGTCACTGTCATATTGAGCCTTTTGGACCAACAGATGGAATCATATGGATGGATATGGAATGAAAGAAAGAATGAAGTAAGAAAAAAAAAAAAAGGTTCC
>VZRH01007926.1:198281-209881 GCA_013397555.1 Urocynchramus pylzowi | reverse complement strand
AAAAAAAAAAAAAAAAAAAAAAGCCAAACCCACAAACCAGTTTAGACTGTGATCACAGAGGCAAGCAAAGTAGGGTACAAATTAGTGTGACACCATCAAGGTGACACTGTAGACAACCTCTGACACCCGGCACAAAGCTGGATGCCTGGTGCCAAAAAGACCTTGAGCCTTGTCTTTGATTCTTATTGATCAAATACATAGATTAAATACAGTATCAGATGACAAGGCTAAAGCCTGGGATTCTGCGTGCAGAGAAGACCCTCAGACATGAAAGAGCAGATAGACAACAGAGATAGGGAGACAGACAGAGAGACAGAATAATTGTGTTGTGAATAAACAGATCTGGGCTGAGGCAGCCAGTTCTACCGGGCAGATGGGCAGGGCTTTTTGTACTTGCTGCACTCCTTACAGGTCATGACATCCAAATGCCAATAATATTAGGAATAAGGGACAATGTTTTTAACAGCATTTTTGCAATCTCCAAACATTCCTGAGCATGTGCATCCTGTGACCAGCTGCTTCAAAATGGTGCACGCGCCCGTGTGTGCGCGCGCACGCGTCCATTAATTCAGAATTACTCCAATTACGAGCTTTTGATGCTCCAAACCCCTCTTTCTAACCCAAAAGAGATGGAGAGCCCTCGGCCTGTCCAATCAGATCATTTTCCCTCCTGCCTGCAGCAGATGTAAGCAATTTACTTTTTTATTTCTGCATATTCAGTGCGAGCGGAGCTGTTGGTGACTTCTCACCCCGGAGCCTGCAGGATTCTAACCCTATCAAATTAAAGCATTTTGCTCACTTATTCCCAAGCGCTCGGCGGGTGCTTAGCAGGCCTCCCGCTGCATAGCAATGGCGGGCGTTCGTGTCCGCTCATACCCCGAGCCTAATCAGAGATTATTAAGGAAAATATACAGTGCTTTAATTTGATGAGGCTGGTTATAGGTACCGCAGTTAAAGGTCACACTCTTACGTGTATCTCCCTCAGTCACTGTAATATTTCCCTCCCGCTCGACAATCCTCAGCTCCAAACAATAGGCCAAGGAGACACGTTTATTTTGGTCACGCTGGGATGAGCTCAATAGGGACGAAAATGAATTATTTAAAGTTGGCATAAACAAACAACCCCGGGCCAGGTTCCCCTCGGCCCGCTCGCGCCCTCGGCTGTTTTGTGCACGTGTGTGCGCGCCCACACCCTTGGTCCTGCTCTTCCTTCAAAGAGCTGGCAGTAAAACCCTTCCTCAGCTGGAAGGTGAAGCCATTTAGATGCCAGCTCCAGGCAGGGTGAGACCCTGCCCGCTGTTGGGTGAGACCCTGCCCGTTCAAGCCCTGCAGAAGCACTGGGAACTTCCCAGCGCCAGGTGCCTGGAAAGGACTTTTCAGCTGCTCTGAAAGCTTCCCCTACCCAGTAGGAGGTGATGGAGTTATCCAGGGAGAAAGAAAACACACACAAGGCCTGATATGGCAGCCTCTAAGCCTTCCTGCTGCCACAGTGGGAACTGAAGGGTTCAGCTCAGCCCTGTGCAATTCAGAGGTTGGGGGAGCGAGGGAAGGGCATCGGCTCCGACGTGCCCGCCTGTGCCAGGGGAACCGGCTCGTGGCCTCCTCTAAATCCCCACGGCTTCCAGCAGAGGCTCTGTGGCTGCAGGGAAGGGGGAGGGAGGGCATACAACAATTTTCTTCTTCTGTCAGCCTTAACTCTGCTGCCACTCGTTAAAATAGCAAGGTGTTTAGGCTCTTGTAAGAGCTGCGTGCTGGGGAGGGAAAGAGCGAGCCAGTGAGAGACGGGTGGGTTAATTCTAATCTCCTTTCAAGCCTAATGGTTTGAGCATATGTGTCCATGCAGCAGACCAACAGCAGGCTTATTTACCTCCAAAATTTACATAAGAATTGCTTTATGCAGCTGTATGTAAAAATTCAAACCACACAGTGTCACTGTATCACACAGGTCAATCCAAAGCCCAGTGGCATTATAGCGAGAGACAAAAGCCTCACCACTTCACCAGGGTTTCCTTTCGGACTGAAAGTTGCTCTATTAAAAATGAAAAACAACAAAAAACCAGAAATGGGAGCCTTTTTCCACTGCCACCCCCCTTGCAGATTCCCAAAAGGCTGCCGAAATTACGAGGACCCGGAGCCTGAGCCTGCTTTTGCCCCTCTCAGCAGGCTGCAGGGAGGGCTGCAAAGGATGTCAGGATCGGGCCAGCTTCATTTTGTGTCTGTGAATAATCCCGTTAGCTGATCCCCAGGCACAGAGTTTTTATATACACATTACTGATGGGCAGAGGCAGAAGAGTTCACGGAGGTGCGGTTTCAGTATTTATCCTAAACAGAGGCAGACAGGCTCAGGCTGCTTGGGATGCTACAGGCATCCTGCTCCGTCTGGTAAATTGCTTGTGATTGCCTGCTTGTTGGTTTGTTTTTCTCCCCCCAGTCTGAAGGGTCTGTGATATCTTCAGAAAAGCCACAGCTATATGTGCTGTGCTATACGTGGAAATATACATTTCTTCGGAGATATGAGGGGATCCTGCACAGCAGAAGAAATCAGGATCTTTCAAAATCACCTCAGTTATATTGTGCCATGCTGACAGTATTCCATCTTCTTCCATAGGAAAAGCCATTCTGTTTCAGTACCCCTAATTCTACCTGTTCCTCAAGTAACCTGATCATCTTTGACTTCCAAATTTGACTGGTGTTTCATGGTCTCATTCTGCATTAGCAGCCTCTGCAGTGGCACCCCCTTGAGAAAATGCAGGAGTATATCAAGGGCCAAAAAGTTACCTGTACGTTTTTTAAACTTGATAAAAACTTTTTCTGTGGAAGCTTGGGACAGTTCTTATTTTAGTCTGAACCAATTATTCAGCCTTAATACCTGGACCCTAGTATGCTTCTGTCTTTGATCAGAAAGAACTTGCCTGAAGGCCAGCTCAAGAGAGGTTCAAAGTCAAATGCTTTGATTTAAACCACTCTGCTCCCATCCATGAAAGAAGATGAGAAGGAGCTCTCTGGTATAAGACACGGATACGTGCAATGCAGAGTGCCACATGCAGCATTACAATGCAAAGCATATGAAAAGAGATGTTTCGGGGAGCAGAGGGCTTCAAACACAAATCACCCGAACAGCCTGGTGGATCTGGCAGTGGTAAAACACCCAAGGGACTACAGCAAAATTCCCTGGCCTGTGAGATGCTCCACATATTCCACAGGAATGCAAGAAATAGAGATCTCAGCATGACCAAGGACCGAGATCCAGTTTTTTGTGGTCTGAGAGCCCCTGGAACATTTATAAAGTCTTTGGACAAGGATGGGATGCTGCTGGACCATTCCAGTTCTCCGAGCAGTTCCTTCCTTGAAACTCCTTTTTGCTTCATAATTCCAAATAACCATTAACTATGTGACTACAAGGATCTTTCCAGAACTGGAGGCAAACCTCTGCCCCATTATTTCAGAGAATAGGAGCATGATTCCTACTGCCTGCCATGGAAAGGGAACAGGAATCAGGCCCAGAAATCACCTTGGATCTGCACAAAGAAAGAAAGCACAGCCTTCTGATGGCAACAGGAGATTGCTCTCCTTTCCTACTTTCCTCAAACACCTTGATGAGTATTTCAGTATTTGAACCCCCAGACGCTCAAAAAGGAAAATAAAAAAAATCTCCTTGGGCTTCACACAGGAAATGAAATGCGGGAAACACAGTATCAAAATACAGCCCTGGACTGACAGTGTCACCCTTTTATTGCTCGGGTTGTAATCACTCTTTGGGGGTGATCATTGCCCCATGTCCAGGAACAGGACTGCCTGCACTGCCTGGAAATGCAGGAAGATGATTTTCCCCCATGCCATTCAGAACTTCACTTTGTTGACAAGAACTAAGGGAACAAAAAGAAGAGCTTTTACAGATATCTTTTTCCACTTCTGGTGAATGAAAGTAACTTTTCTTTAACTCTCAGTGCTGTGGCAAATACATTTAAGTCACTGTATCCTGCTGGGTCTTTTCGCTGGGGAAGGTTTTGATGGCAGAGGCCTTCTTTTCTCCACTGACTGCTACCTTAGACATTTTCCTGTCTTCTTCTTTTCATTAATTTGCCCCTATCCATCCTTTCTGGTGTGCTGGTAATTTAAAAAGAAGAAGTCCAGAATTCTTTGGAGCATAATACAACAGGACTAAAGCAAACCAGATTTGATTTTTGCCTTGGAATGGGACCTGGGGCATCTTTGGAGTGAGCTCCCCAGAGCCCATCCCCACAAGTGCACCAGGGATTTCAGCAAGACTGCTCTGGTGTGGGGGCTCTGCTGGCCAAGGTCTCATTTCAAAATGTACCTTCATGGGGAAATAGAAAAAAGCCATGGTGACAAGTTCCAGGGCTGCTACGTCACCACACCTCGTGGTGCCACATGCCAGCAGGAGTGGCACCAGCAAAGGACACCAGTGAAGTGTTTCTGATACTGAAAAGGACAACTCAGGCTATGAAAAGAAAGAGTTTGAGGGCAAGGCTTTAAAATGCTTCTTCCCCCTCTCTCAATTATCAACATGAGGAAATCATGATTTAGAGATGGTGCTTTCCTCATTCTGACTATCAAAACAGACTCATTTTCAGGCTCTGTTATAATTGTATAATCCCACACAGCAAAAGAAAATAAAAATCAACATGCACAAAAAGCACGCTGGGGCCGAGGAGGTGCAGTACAAGAGATCAAACCATCAGAGAAGTAAAACACAGGGGAGGATGAACAAGGGAAGGAAGGAGACGGTGTGAGAGAAAGAGAATAATTAACAAACAGCATATGCTATAAGGAGCAGGAGACCCCAGCTCATAAAAGAAAACACTGGGCTCTCTTCTCTGCCTGCACAGTAGTTCCACAGGTTTTGAGATGAGAATGATGAGAAACTGATTTCCAAGGTGCACCTCAGATGTTTGGTGCACAGCACCACAGAAGACCAGAGCCTGCTGCCATCAAACAAATGCATCTTCCCAGAGGTGAAATTAAACTTTAATACAACCTACCCTGCTAAACTACCCTGCCAGGCCAGCAAGGTGCTCAGCTGCTGCTTATCAAGTGCAGGTTCTGGGAATGCTGCTCACTGTGCTGCTTCACCTGTGCCACGGCTTGCTGAACTCCACACATCCCTTCCACACACCCCAGCAATGCTCCAGGCAGAATACAGAGGGAAATTGGACACAGCTCGAAATCTATCCAGGTGAAGGGCACTGTTAGGTACCAGGGGGGAAGGAAGGAGGGCTGTTTCTGAGTTCAGAAGTTCCTGCCATATTCTCTCACGAGGATCTCTAACTTTTTGGTGTGCTGTTGGCCTCCACTTTTGGAAATGAGCAAATACTATTTCAGTGCTCTTCCTGAATACTGAGAGGGCACTTTTGTAGCCTCTGCTTTTGTAAAAAAAATGGGGGTTTGACTCCCATGGCATGACCTTCCTCTGGAGACAAACAAATCTGCATGGACGTGACAAGAGAGTTCTTAAAACCTCTCCAAGCAGCTACAAGCCAGAAAGGAGAGAGAAACAAGAGTTCAGAGAACCATGAGAACACATCAAGGTTCATTAAATGTCATGTGAGCCCTATGGAAATCTGGTCACTTGTGTTTCTTGCTGCAAAGCCTAATGCAATGTGTGTGTGTGATGTTTCCTTCTACAATGACAGGCCTGGAGCAGCCAAATTTTTGATTGTGCCACAAAAATTCGGGATTCAAGCAGGAATTTGTAGTTCCCAAAGATGCTGTGGAAGAGAGATGAGAGAAATGGGAACTTCAGAGAAATTTGTTGGATTTTGGAAAGAAAATTAACTCATCAGAACATGATTTAAGCGAATGGAAAGAGAACAAGGGAAGAAGGAACGAAAATTGCTGTGGGGAAAAGGATGGGTTGAGAGTGCAGGAAGTTTCACAAGCCTAAGTGAACACCTTCCTTTTATTATCTCTGAAGAGTGGCAACATGATCCCTAACTGAGGATGAACACATGAAATTGCACATCCAGTAGCCACTGTCAGTCATTAATAGAGCAGGGAAGTGCTGCACTGGAACATGGAGAGGGAACAGCAGCACCCACACCCTTTGTACCCACTTCTTGCACCTTGTAGTATCATTTTCCTCTTCTTAGAGTAGATAAAGGGGATTTAGGGAAGACCTGTCAGTCAGACCTTAATAGCTTACTAGATTTTAGAACAAATTTGAGGAAAGAATCAAAAGGAGTAAAGGGCAGACATTTACTGTATGAGTTTCTCGGGGCTAGACTGCACCCAGCTACCCTGACAAAAAAAAAAAAAAAAAAAAAAATTAAAATTAAAATTCTAAAAAGGTATCCAGTCTTCATTAAAGTGTTTCAGCAGGTGCCACTTGGGAACTACCCAGTTCACTGGGGGAAAATAGAGGCTCAGTCAGAGCTCTGAGGTCTGGGCTGGTGACCGGGGAAGGGAGGATGTGATGTGCTGCAGGGGGGAATTGGGGGCTGGAGGGAAAATATTAGGGGAGTACTTCAAAGATCAGTCCTTGGACTGATCTCATTTAACGCTTCATTAATAAACTTGCCACAAAAAGTAAGAGTGCTCAAATGAAATTTGCAGATTGTACAAAGTTGGGAGGCACCATCAACACAAACGAAAATCGCAATATCGTGCAGGAAGAATTGGATGACCTTGGGGACAGAAGTAATAGAAATGGGATGAAATTGAACAGTACAAAATGCAAGGTCATGCACTAAAGGACTAATAATGAGAATTTCTGCTAGAAGCTGTTGGGAATGACAAAGGAAGAGAAAGACCTGGGTTTCCTAGTTGATTACAGGATAAATATGTGCCATAATATAATGCAACTGAAAAGAAAGATGCAATCCTGGGATTCATCACCTGTAATAGTGCTAATAATGAGAGGAAAATATTAATGCTACTACACAAAGCACTGGTGAGGCATTATCTGAAATACAGCGTCAATTCTAGTTACCCATGCCCAAGAAGGATGCATGCAAATTGGAGCAGAGGGTGCAAAGAGGACTATTACAATGATCAAGGAGCTGGAGAGCTTCTGAGAGGAAACTAAAAGCCTCTGCTTGCTCAGCCTACCTAAATGTGGCTTAAAGGGACACAGATCCAGTTCAGGAATGGTGGTGTCCAAACCAGCTGGGTAAGGATATATGTGTGTTAAGGCGATCCAGGAAAAACTGGTTATAAACTGGTTTTAAATTCAGCTAATTTGGGAATTGCAAGATGATCCTAACCATTAGAGAAAAAAATCTCTGAATTTACTCCACCCCCCCACAATGGGTGCAGTAGAAAGACAAAATCCCTGCCCAGAGCATTGAGATAGTTTTAGAATATAATCTGATCAGATTATGAATTCTACAGAACAACATAACATGGTGGCCATGGGGCAGCAAAATGGATTTGATATTCCAGACACACATTCTGAGGTTTACAAGCCATCTTTTGTATTTTTCCTTTAATGCCCGGGAGGATGGGAAGGGGCAACTCTTTGCCCTTCAAGTGGATAACACCAGTAAATGAGAGACTTTACAACACAAGAATCTTTTGGAGATAACAGTTGGTCAAGTAAGTATCTTAAAAAGTTAATGAAAAATTTAGTTTGTGTGTGTGTCATATCCTGAATTTATTTGGGGAAAGATACAATTTTTTTTGGTTTTAATTATTTGAGAAGAAGTATGGATAAAAATTTGATTTTTTTTCTCATTCTAAGAGCCCACTTGTCAGCATGACACACATTCTTTAGTTTTCTCTGGAAATATGTCTTGAAATCAATGATTTATGCAAAGTCCTAGTTTTGGCTGTCTATGACATGTATCAGCTATCGGTGTTCACACAGTGCACTGTCAACAATTCTGGTTTTTACAGACTCATTTTCATGTGAAAGGAAATATTAATAAAGTGGTAGAACAATCTGGCAGTATCTGGGGCTCAAATCTCCATTTTATATATATATATATATATATACACACACACTTATATTTATATTTATATTTCTACTTATATTTATATTTATATTTATATTTATATTTATATTTATATTTATATTTATATTTATATTTATATTTATATTTATATTATTTATATTTGCCACAGTTTGCAAGAAAGGCTGAAGGGCTGTGAAGGAGCACCTCAGCAGAAAGCAGATATTTATTTTTGGTGGCTGGGAAGATAAATATTGACTCAATAGCTTTAAATATTGTATCCAGCTACAGTATATGATCCCTCAACTTCATAAAGGCACAAGTTCCAAAAACTTCCCCCACTGAACACTACAATAAAGCCCCTAAAATTGGAATAAGCAGGATATTAATGACATTTTCAGTGCTGTGGCATGGCATCTTCCTTGATTCCTAATCCTAGATGGAATTTTTCAGAAAATTAGTTTCTTCACTGAAAAACCCAGCTTCAAACTGACCACTGTTATCTGTAAATTCTAATAAATAAGGCAAAAAAATGCAAAAATATTCAGAAAAGTCTACATAAATACAGGCTTTCAATATTTTTTTTAACCATATACGTTGCTATCTCTCTCCAGACAATATTTTCAGTCCAAATATTGTTGGAACACATTAAAAAATAACATGAAAACAACCCAGAGATTTTTTTTTATATAGGTCAAGCAAAATATTTTTGATAAGCCAATGCACTTTGGGAGGGAGGATTTTTTTCTTGTGCAAGATATCTTTTTTTTTTTTCCTTCCCAAATGTCAGAAATGTCAGCTAAGCCTATTTTATATATATTTTTTTTTTCTTTAATCTTAGTTACTGGATGAGAAAAATCAGTTATTCAGCTGCTCTGATAGCAACAGTTGGAGGGACAGAAGGGGAGATTTTACACTGCTGGAGTGTAGACACCTAAACTGGGCAATGCTGCTTGTGCTTAGCAAGTAAAAATGATGAAATGAATTTGTCTAACTAATGCCTGGAGGATGCCTGTGATGGGAATGATATCAGAGCTTCACAGCAGAACTGGTGGGGAGTCAGGCTCCACACAAAATACACAGGCATGTATAAATAGCAATGTAAGTACAGAAATACAAATAGGAATATAAGTGTATAAATAGGTAATAGGTGTGTGTATAAAATGTATGTGATGGGAATATACCAGCACATCCCTACTTTGAAATGGTGTTATTCATTAGGAATGCTCTTGCTGATTTGAAACCTCACCTAAATATTGCATTAAGAAGTGATTTTTAATTACAAACGTGGCAGGCAGCTACAGTTATTTCTCCCTGCATTGACATGATAACATTATCTCACTGCAAACTCATGTTTCACTTTCTGAGGCAACTGGGATGGCCACTGGTGTGGAAGTAAGGGGATGTGGGGACGTGCTGGAGAGAGCTGCTCGTTCCTGCTGCATGGAACAGCCCCCCACAGTGGAATCCCATTTGCCCCTTTACAGGGATGTGCCTTGGATGGGAAGTGTCACTGCCCTGCCTTGCCAAGCACTGCAGCTCCTGCTATGGAAGCACAATGAAACCAAACAATTAGAATTATTGCTCTTAAAGGAAACTGATTTGCATGTCTTTCTTCTGAGGGAAACTCAGTTACCGTATCCCATCAACCTTGGCTTGACTGGCAGTGATTTCCCTGGTCTAGTCTGCTGGGAACTTTAAATGAACACAAGCAATTATAAACCCAAAGTCTTCAGCAATTTGTAGGCATTATCTCAGGATAATTGCCCTGAAACGTTCACGTTGCAAAGCAAAGGTAGATAATTTAAAAACCCATCTTTCTCTGTCTCTGGCACTATGAGTTGGGTGGATCACTCATCCCTCCTGCAGGCCTTGTAGCAGGGTAATAAAGGCTGGAATTGGTCCTTTGAAAAGGGCCTATTGCTGTCTTTTAGAAAGCAAAGAGGCCAAGTCTCAGTTCTGGCTTTATTATTTTTATAAAATGAAACCCAAGCTTTATTTTCCAGCAGAAACAGAGGAAAACTGGAATATTAAAAGTCAAGGGAACAAACCTGCCCTGAGGAGCTCTGCAGAGTAGCATCCACTGCAAGAAAGCCTTCCTGCTCCCTGGGTAAGATAAGTACCCCTCAGAAGGAAACACTGGCTCTTGGCCTCCTCATGGCTGCCCTTGCACTAACACAGCTTGGTATTTTCTGGGAGTTTTACTCAGAAGCTTCTAAAAGTGCTCCCAAGTGCTCAGCCCCCCCCTCTAACACTGGTAAAAACTTCCTGAGAAGTGCTGAACGTTCCTCTCTTCTCATGACTCACACAACTGCCTCATCTGTAGGTGGTTTCCTCAGTTCCTTGCCCCCACCCAACCGAGCAGGCAAGTGAAATGCATTCATTGCCTGACTGATTTATAGCAGCTCTTCCCTCCACTGCAAGGAAGGAAAGCTGCCTCTGGCTGACGAGCAAAGCACGGTGATCTCTGAGCTCCTCCTGCAAAGAACTAGCAGGAGGAAGGGTGCTCAGAGTGAGGAGGAACAGAAAAGCTCACAGCTCCCCAAGTTTTCTGGGAGGCTTTCGGAAAAAGAAGCCATCGCTGTATTTTTTTTTTTTTTTCCTTGCTTTGAAATAATCAAACCACACAAAAGACCCTTCAGTGAAACTGGACTCTTGCAAAGCCACAAAGCTCGTCTCAGTGAGGAATGGTGAGGACTGACTTCTGAGGAAGGAAGAAGAGGCCCCCAGAGCAGAAACACCTGTTGCAGTCAGTACCTCGTACCTGTGCTCCCATATATCAAAACTAAAGTAGTCCAGCTCAGCATTTTTCAGAGAATTGTTACAAAAAAGGAATCATCAAAAATTAAAGCTGTACAAGCCCAAACCAGAGACTGAGTATCAGAAAGGGCACATAAAGAGAGCATTTACTGAAGCAGAAATCAGTGAAATAACAGGTATGCTGGAAATACCCAATGAATGCTTTGAGTGTTCTCCCACAACCCTTCAGTTTGGAGCCCTTCCTTTCCTATGGAGAGTAGGAGAAAATTCAAGGAACAAACACTATTATCAAGGGAAAACCTCTGCAATATTCTGAGTTCCTGTAAATTTAATTGATTCTTGACTGTTCTGACCTTGGAAGAAAACCTGAATTTCAAAGACTGATCCAGTTCTTTGCACCACTTGAGGCTCGTCTGTGAACAGCATGAGGAGAATGGGACTTGAAAACTTCCACCTTTCTGCATCCATATCCCTTTCCTCTCCCTCACTCCGTGGTTTTTCACACTCATACTATAAAATTGTAAACTACCAATGTTGCCATGCTTCATCAAACCATTTGGGCATCCATAACACGCTCACTCCTGCTGCCCACCACGTTTCTTACTTGAGTTTCCTTCTGAAACTGCCCTTGCTCTCAGGCAGGGCTCTCCACAGTACTGGGACACTGCAAAGCATGGCCAGAGTGCAGGACATCACCAGGTGTGCCAAACCCATGGCCAGATCAGTCCAGAGGGTAGCACATATATCCTCCCTCACTCCAGCACTGCCCACTCCTGGAGCTGCCCAAGAGCTCTTGCTCTTCTAAACCCTGGGGAGTTGGCTCTTTTCTCTGTATTTTTGCTTTTTTTTGCTTTTTTTTTTTGTTTTTTTTTTTTTTTTTTTTTTTTTTTTTTTTTTATATTTGAAGTTGAAAATGAAAAAGGGGGGGGG
>VZRH01007926.1:169926-194272 GCA_013397555.1 Urocynchramus pylzowi | reverse complement strand
AAAAAAAAAAAAAAGATACACTTATTTCACATCTCCATAGGTTATGCTACTCCCAAAAGGTTGAATGTGCTCCACTTGAAGTTGTCAAGGATCTAAAGGGCAATTGTGGGGGTGAAAGGCAGCTTGAAAGAAATACTGGAAAGAAGTTTCACTGGGATTCTCACTTCCAGCACAGTGTAATACCTCAAACCCTCTTCAGATAAGGGATTTCTGAAAGCAAGAATTGGTTATATCCATGCCTTAGCAAACTAATTTTACATCCATAACTGGGATTTTTGTCTACCCATGCAACGTAGAAATGTATCATCCCAGCTGAAACAGAACTCCGAAAGTTTCACCAAGCTTCTCCTCCTTGGATTCAGGATGCAGAAATTACAGAATGGTTGGAAAAATACAGAATGGCTAGAAAAATACAGAAGTGATAGGTATTGAAAAAACCCTGGTCTTGGAGACTAACCTGGAGAAGGTATTTTGGAAAACAGCTGGATTGGTTTAGGGGAGCCTGTACTGGGGGATTTGAATGTTCTGTGCTTTCAGAGACCCTCCAAGTGACATGTAATGAATACCAAGACTTGCCTTTCAAGCATAAATATGACAGAGATCTTAACCATGCAAGTATCCAATGCTTAAAAAAGTCACTATGAGACCAGAAAAAACCAGAACAAGTAAACTACAGTATAAATACATCTGTGCCATGTAACTGCAGGATGCCTTGATGCCTCAATGCCTTTTGAATACTAATGCTTTCTACTTTACTACAGGAATTTTTTATGTTGAGTTTTGTGTTACTTAATACACTTTTGAATCAGAAATCAGCACAATAAACATAAGACAAATCCATCAATTTTTTCCCCTCTATATCATCTCACAGGACAGGACTAACAGGGTACTTGTCTTGCACAAAGGCCTCCAGTTGTTTATACTTTTCTAAGATGATGAAAGTGCAGCTTAATGCTATGTACAGATTTATTTTAAACAGAAAGCATTGTAGGTAACTGCAGAGAACTCTGTTCCAACCATGTTAGGCAAGAAATGCAAGTCCAGTAATCAATGAAGCAAAGAGTGATGGGTCAAAATTGGTGTTAATTAGTGGGTAAAAGAATAACAACACCTGATCTCCCACCTACCCTTTGTGAGAGTGCCAAACACTTGCTCTAAGCTATGAGCTAAAAAGGACTGAAAAAATTAATTATATTACTTTCCTTTAGGACTAACTGTACTGGCCCTTTGAGCTCAGTAGAAGAGGAGCAGATTGAGGACATTACTATTTTTATTATTACAATTTTGTACACTGGATCAAAGCTAAGCCTGACTTTATAAATCTTGGTCTTGGCATTGACCTGTTTTGAAAATTCACACCGGAGCAGTAGGAAGCAGTTTAAGCAAGGGGTAGCCTTGGGAGCCAGAATACCAACTCAAAATTTTTTATTTATCTTCTTGAAGATGGCAAGTGCCATTCCTAACTATAGTTCATTAGTGCACATTCCTAACTATAGACTGTTTCACACAGAAAAAAAAAAGGACATAAATATTTAACCTTTGAAAGGGAACTCATTTACTGGAAATCCAACTTTATGAACTGAGGTTATAAATAACTCTGATGCACTGCAATCAGCATAGTGTAATGAGATCACATGAATGGCTGAGTTGTCTTTAACCTTTGATTGTTTAGAAGTGCAGTTATTCATTTGGGCTAAGAATTAGTGATGATGAGCACCCAAATGAAGCTGGGTATCATCAGGCCCAGGGCTGCACAGAAAACATCCCTGAAGTGAAAGTTGTCCCCTCCCCTCCAGTTTCTACCCCCAGGATTTTTTTCATTCCCAGTAATTCAGTTGTAGTCTGTCAAAACACTGAAAGGGACATATATTTCAAATTTATCTGTGGGGATTTTGTAATGCTAGAACAGGGCTTTTTCACTTTGCCAAAAGAGATCTCCTGAGGGAGGTCTGTTCAAGTTACACACTTTTTAAGTATTTGTATTAAAATGCCATGTGTAAAATACATTTTTAAGGTACATTCTCCCACACAAAAATATCTGCTGCACAGTAGATATGTATTAGCACAATGCACAGGGAAAATTCAAAAGTTTCACCTCTACTGAGTCCTTCCTTGACATTGTTCTTGCAATTCCAAGTCTGTGGCAAAAGGTGCCTGTGAGTAACCCAGGGAGGATAATTCTCATCGGTATATTTTTTTGTTAATTGATTTTCAAAGCAGATGATTTAAAGATCATTACATTGTAATGTTTTATAGCAATGAAAAGCACTCCCAGTCTTCTGAAGACTTCCAAGACAGCCCTGGATTAAATATTCCAATTTGTACTAGTGAAGCAAACCACTTACTCCTGTATCATTAAACCCTTAATAAATGCAGAAGGTGAATCATAGTATAGTTATGTAACCTGCCCAAAAATACAAGAGAACATTGAGCAAAAAGACTTAGGGTCACAAATGTCCCCAGAATGCTCTTCAACAAGGTTTGCAGGGTCGTGCATTTCAAATACTGTCATTTTGCACAGCTTTACTTCTCTTGATCTGAAAGTATTTGCTAATTTTACAGGCCACTGAAACATAGTTTACTGACTAATTTATTGATGAAACAGCTGTGTTTTCGAAATTACTCATTTTGGGGTGAAAATAAGCTACTGACTCACCCCAAAATACAGAAAAAAACCCCCCAATAACAACAACAAAAAACACCAAGCAAATTGCAGAAAACATTCTTGACCAATCCTTTTTTTTTTATACAGAAAAATATGAATGCTTTTTTTCCTCTAGTTCTGCTCACTTTTCTTAATACTTTGGACTCAGGATTTGAGCTGTCTTCTCAAGAGATGAAAAGCTTCTTCAGTATGTAAGGATAATAAAACAAGCTGGTGTATGCTGAAAACACTGAATTTTTCATCCATTAGGAACATCTGCCTATTCCAGGAGGGATATCAGAAAACGTGTCCAGGCAGAAACACAAATTGAGAAAATGTCTGTGGCAGCATCTGAAATCACCACAACAGGATAAATAATAAAATATTTACCATGACACAATAAGGCTCTCTCACCATGGCAGTGTTGGGCAGGCTCCCCAACAACATACTTCCAGCATTAGGTCATGGAAATGGTGTCAGAAGATGGTTTATTGTAAATTATGGCCTGGATTGCCATATATCCACTACACCTCCAGGAATCTGAACTCTGAAGTCATTTAGAGGTAGGGTTACATCTAGAAGAAAGGATATCTTCCCTGGGAGATAAAACAATACAGCACTTCTATGTTTTACAGATGTAGCAAGAGGAAAAAAAAAAACATTGGAAATGGACATGGAGCTGGGGAAAACTCTTCTGAAACCAGAAAACTTTTTCCAGAAAAAGCCAAATAAAATTCTTGAGCATTAATACTAACCCTGCCCCTCCTCTGGCCTTTAAACTGCAAGACAGAGTCTGTTTCTGATTTTAATTTCATCTGCTCTTATCACTTGGATAGAAATGCAGAAAATCTTTGCCATCTATTTGCTCACCGTGGTGTGTGCTGTGGCTTGCAGAGAACAGGCCAGCATGAATAATGCCAATAAACAGAGTCAAACCACACAGCCACTTTTGAAGTGGTATTCCATTAATCTGGATACCTTTCCCAGGCCTTTCTTCCTCTCCTGATTGCAGAATTTGGGGCACCCAAAAGAGCAGCTATTCCTGATTTTCATCTCTGTTGCCTCAGCAGTGGTACCTCACCAGCACCACATTTCAACAGATAGAAAGGCCACATTGGAATTCAGTTAATAAATTAAATTCCACATAAAGGAATTTATTTAATAAAATAAATTCCACATAAAGGAATTCAGTTAATAAATTAATTAATGTAATGGAACTGTGAGAGCCAAATTAAGGATTTCAAAGTCGGAAATTGTGATGTTCTTTTCAAAATACAAAATGCTGTTATTGTTTGTTTTTATTTTTTTACCTAGGTAGGAGTATTTAACTCCTCAGTAGACTTCCCTCCCTTTTTTCTCCCAGTTTTTTTTAACTTTGATAAAGCTGATTACAAACTGAAGGAGGTAGAAATCTCCTTAAGTTATCCTTAAACACACCTCAAGTGGCGCCCCTGTGACACAGTTGTAGATCATTGTTCCCTCTCAAAGCAGACATGGAAAGACTGAGTGATTTCCTCAAAATTAACACAGGCTATTGGCACCAAAACTTTTAGACAAATCCAAAAAATACCATATTAAGCTGCACCCCATTTTTCTGGAACACAGCCACTATGCCTAATTTTCCCTGAGGAAATAAATTACAATTAAATAAAAATTGAATGAATCGGGGAGGAGAAGCCTAAATATTAAACTATAAGTGTTGGAAGAGAATACAACTTTTTGGCTGATTCCACTGCGTCTATAAATTACAGCACAGCATAATGTATCATGTCTCAGATACAAGAACAGCACTGAAAAGAATAATTTAGTTTCTCATACACAGAGTTAATGATGAATTACCATTTACATGTTTCATCATTCACTAGTACATATGGCTATAATTCAGGAATCGTGACGGTACAAAATCTATTACTCCAACAAAAGATTTGTATCAGACAATTATCTTGATGGTTCCTGTCTTGTTCTTGGAGTAGCAGCATATTCAAAGAGCTCTGTGAGTTATCTGCCAGCCCTGGAAGTTCTTAGATAGCAGCGAATCTCCCTCCTCAATCGTAAAAACAGAGGAGAAAAACTAATGTTATTTTTATGAGTAACTTAAGAATGCTGGCATTCCCCTCTCTCCCTGCTGCAGTAAACCACTCATTGAGCCTATTCTTTCTGCTCTTTTAAGAGGATTCCAGGGCTGCATTTTTACCTGTGTTTTCCTTCAACTTTTATGTGTTACACAGTCAGTTTCTGAGGACCTGGCAATTCTTCCCCCCTGCACAAAGTAACTGACTTGTTTTTCCAAAAGCCCATTATATTATGATGTTACAAACTCAACTCTAATGGTCATTAATTCATGATTTAATGTTGTATGGGACAGTAATATTTTACTCCCCATACCTTCTGTAGAACTATAAACCAAAAGAAACCTCCAGGTTAACTCTTTCATCCCTGAATACCACGCCTGTATCAAAAGCCATTTCTTCCAGTAGAATACAAGCAAATATGTTATGAGCCACAGGGACACGGAACGAAGCCGTGAAATACTCAAATCCTGAATTTACTATTGACTCATTGTGCAAGCTTTCCCATGCCATTTAGCCTCCATAAATCTAGCTGGGAGGCTTCAATGAACACAGAACAAATTATGCCCAAATCCAACTGGGCCTATCTGGTTTCTGTCATGGTTTGACATCACCTGCTTAATTTTATAGCTCAACTTGCATTAGCAATCCATACCCAAGCCCATGCAACCTCATCTGTGCTACGAAGTCCACAGAGAGAAGACTCATCTCTCTACTTAGGTTTTATGATAACTCTGTGAAGCTCTTCCTGGTCATAATTTTTCTCTCAATATCAAAATACATCTCCGTATTTTGATCCACTATGCTGCTCCATAAGATATAAAGAACTTTTGAATGTGATTTCAACTTCCATTTTCCACTGTAAAACTTAGCCTCCTGGAACAAGTATGAGAATCAAATGTATGTATTGACACTGTCTCTTTTATTTCCAGTGTCTTATCTAAGGAGTTTTCAGTGAGTCTGTCAGATTCCTTGATTAAATCATGCGCCTCAGCTTTGAGCCTGTTTTCCCCTCAGTTGACATCTCGCCCTAAATACAAGCTTCTGCTTAGGGCTACCTCTTCCTCATTCAACCTGTCAATCCTAAATTTATCAAAACTCAAGATGTGGATATCCTTTTAACCTATTTATCCACATTAGATGATTCTTGACTTCTCCCCAGGGAATGTTTCTGGGAAGCTTTCCATTCTTTCGTGTGCTTGGCTTCAATGTTGTCACATTTATGCAATTCATTTGTACTTCTGACTTTCATTTCTTTCAGGAAATGACAATTCATTTGTGGAGGTCTGACTCAGTTAAGACAAAGTCCATGGGAGTTGAAAGCTCTGCTGCACCACTGAGGCTCCATCTGTGAAGGGACTTTGACAGCTCTTTCCTGTAGCTGAAGATTCTGCCTTTCCAACTACAGGTTTGACTCCCTTCTGGACTTACACTTGATTTTATTTCCATTATTGTAACTTACTATTTTCAATAGATTGACAGTCAGCTAATGAAGAACTGGGACTAATGAACTAATGAACTGAGACTAATGAACTGGGACCTTCATAACTGCCTGGACCTAGAGACAATCTCTACAGTCTTGGCCACAATTTGTCACTTGAAAATCGCATTAAAACATCAAGTGGGCATGAAAATGGAAGTTGGAATCAGACCTCCATAGATGAAAAAATAAAAAAGGTGAAATTGTTCTTGTTTTACTGTTTGTGTGGGTAAACACAGAGAGAAAGATGCAGAAAGGTTTGCTCATCATCCCCCTCTTGCCCGTTATCATCATTTTTCTGTTCTGGAAACAGAATGATAAACTTGGATTAAGCCACCCCTTAATTCAAAACCAAACTGGATCCAATTCAGGTCTCAGCCTACCTATCAAATATGCCCAGATACAATTAGCAGTCCTACTGAACGTGATTTAACCTGATTTTTCCAGTGGACAATATTAAGTGAAATCAGTGGAGAAGGGATGCATTTAGCTGAAGAGCAACTATGCAGGTTCCAAGGACATCCCATACATTCCACCAGGAATAAATCTCTGCAAAGGTGTTTTGCCACAAAATTTTTCCTTTTTTTCCTTCCTGTCTGGAGGTGTCTGGAGCCCCATCAGTCTTTCATATAGCATATTACATTCCCAAAATATACCAATGTGTCACACTGTAAAAATAATACCCAAGGTACCTTAACTATGAACTTTACTGTGTTACAGACACCTAAGTAGAAAAAAAAAAAAAAAGGAAAATTAGATTGTTGGAGCCACACATTTTAACATGCAACTATATCTTTCTCATCTGGGCTTGCCTTCAGAGCTATGATAAGCAGTTCAAACAAACTATTTGTACTCAAGCTATTGCTTGCAGTGCCTGGTAAAGTGGTGTTCAATTGTTATTCACACTCTCTCAACACATTCCCTATGGAACAAAATAGGAAGTTATAAGAAAGTGAGCAGGAAAATAGGATTAGAAGGTAAAGCATGGACTCAGGAAAAGGTTACAGCCCATTAAGTGACAGGCTGTCACAGTCATGTGCTGACTTAGCCCCGGTCACCCTCGTAAAAAGCACACACGTACGTGGTTGGTTATCGCAGATCAGCAGCAGTCACTTGTTAAATCTGAGCCTTAATTCCCAAACAAATATGTCCATCATGCTAAATGGAAGTAGGTATGTGCCAATAGACTACTGTGATTTTAAAAATTCATTGGGAGGACTAAAAATAGCTCCTAGAATACATTAAAAAAATGTGTTTCTGTGCTGTGCTTTGCGACACCCGCTACTTCACTTGTGAGAATGTTGCTACACCGTCCATCTTTATGAGATTATAGACCACAGAAAACACATGGGGAAGGCTGATTCTCTGCACATGAAGCCTTCTCTGCACCCATCTGGCAATATAAATAAAGCTTGGTAGCGAGGATAGATGACACTCAGTTCCAGGCCCTTTACACTGCTAGACTGGTGCAAAGCAAAGAGCCGGTGTCTGGTGTTCGTCTGACAAGAAGCAAATCTATTTTTGCTTATAGAACCCTGTGGTAGATCATCAGAATATAAAAAAAAACCCAATAAACCAACCCCAATCCAAACCCCAACCCCTAGATATCTCACTTGTGCCTACTGGAGGAGAGCAGGCTGAAACAGCACTGAAGACTCTGTTGAATCTTCCAGGACATTAATAACCAAGAACCACTAGAAATAACCATGGTAACAAACAGTAGCTAAGTACAGTACAATCACCCTGATTACCATAGAATTAGCACAAAACAAATGTTTATTTTTCCTAAATACGTGTATTATGATGATGATGATAATGTTAGTAACTACCCCAAATTACAGAGGATTTGCCCAAAATGCCAATGGCATTGCATTAAATGCTTTGCTCTGCACTTGTTTTCAGACTTGCTTGTAGTAGTTGGTGTAAGAAGTGTATTTATAACAGATTTTTCCCCACTCTTTCTCCCACCCTGTCCTCCCTCCCTGGCTCTCAACCAGCTCCATTAATTTGAATATCCATTGGATTCATTGATCACTTCACAGCTGACCACAACACTTTTCTGACATTAGTCATTGCACTATTAACCTTTTTATAAGGCTCTCACCTGCTAGACAACACAGGTTTGATTTTAATTTGCACTCAGGGATTGTGTATTCAGGGAATTATACCATGAAAAATGAAAATATTAATTTAAACCAATAGATTATATGCAGGGTTTGTCTTAAGTGCATTGAGGAAAAAATGGTACTGTGTTAAAGGAAGTAGAAATATTGATAGTGCAATGGGAGGTTTATTTTTAGTTTGCTTTTCCTGAGCCCCTCTGTGTCTAATCCCACTTCTTGGCTTAATTTACTCTGGAAATGATTCTAGGATGTCATCTGATTTCTCTTCTGAACTGTCTCACTTCCACTGTGCCACTGCTAATATTTGCTGGATCCTGGCAAGCATGTCTGGGAAGTTGACATGGCCAAAAGTCCTAGGCACTGCTTTTCCTGGCCAAGTTTATCTCCCCAGATTGAACATGTTTGGAAATAATTAAAACTTCAGGATAAGAAAAATATTCTTGGGAATTGCAGGGACCACAAAGAAATTCCAGTAACCCAGGTCTACTGGTTTATCAGTATCCTAGAGCTGGTGTAACACTTAATGGCTTTCCTTCTAAGCATGGGCCCATCAGATTCTCAAGTGCAAAGAAGTCTTCAGTGGGAAAGGATGCAGCCCAAACTCACATCTGGTTCTGCCACCTGGGACAGAGAGCACCAGATGAAGCAGAGAGTGACACTGAAAGGATGCTGAAAGTTAACCTAGAGGAAGGAGGCAAAGCTGTTGAGTCTGGCAACTAGGGTCTAGAATGAGGCTGTCACACTGATTGACAGATATTCCATGGACCTGACCCCCTTGTCACATTCACCTCATGTCAGTGGAACTGCATTAACTAAAACACAATGACTCAAAATTTACTCTGGTGCCAGTGAGAAGGAAAGGGAAAAAAGAAAAAAAACAACCACAACAGACCAGGTTTTATATGCACAGCCTGGGGAAATGGTCATCTGCTGCAAGTGTCTGAAACTCAGAAGGGAACAGAGCTAGGAGGGCATCTAATGTGTGCACATATTCCACAGTTTCCATCACTCAGCACACACTTCCCTCCAACAAAAGCACACACACACACACAGGGGCACAAGCAGACACGGGTGCCATCGTTAGCCACATCCTCTGCTTGTATTGAGACTCCCAGAAAGTTGAGGCTCCAGCATAGTCCCAGACTGTCAGGCTGGGCTGGGTGTGAGCTGCACTGACAGCTGGCACTCGGCTGTGCTCAGCCCCCCTTTTGCAGTGTACAGCATCATGCTCCGACACGCGATTGAAGTAATTAGCTGCCGAGCGGCTGAACGCACCCCGCAGAGCACTGGTGTCTCGTCTGACACATCTGGGCACAGAAAGTAATTGAAACAGCTGCTTCTACCCATATGGCAGCAAAAGCTGGTGGTAGAGAGCCTGCTGGCTAGGCTGTACCAACCTCAGACAAATTAGCCATCATTAATCCCAGAATCTGACCAGCATACACACAGCCACTAATCAAGACATCTGGGGGAGGGGTGCTGGCTGGGGGAGGGAGGGAGGACTGCCAGGNAAAAAAAAAGCAACAAACAACACCCAGCAGACCACCACAGCCCTCCCTCCCCAACACTTCTCTCAATCAGCTTGTCTAGGTGGCTTTGCCCACGCTGTTCATTAGAGAGCTGCTAAAATAGCAGCATTGCTTTCTGAAAGTGTCACACTGATATATGCACATGTCTGGCATCACAGAAAGATTATAAATAGCGCCATGTAATCTAAGAACCTGGGGTATTTTTACACTCTGTGGAATGTAGCAGTGAAATCAGGGCTGTGGGTGAAAACTGGACCTGCCCTTGTATGTAGGTAGCTGAGGTGCACCCTCCTGTTCTGCAGGACCAAGCAGGCACATGTGGGCTGTTTTCTTTCATCTCTCCAATTCCATTCTCGGCTCTGAACTCTGTCACCTGCAGTGAAGTTGTGCAAAACAACGTGGCTCATCTTGCCATTGTAAAATCCAGCATGCAAGTGGGAGGACAGGGAAAACTTCATAGCCATCACCTCCTAACCACAGACACACAGACTGCTGTGCAAGGAAGGAAGCAGTTTGTTTGGGGAGGAATGGATCAGATGATGCCTATGGTATTCTGCCTCGTGTTTGGATTATTTTGTGTTTAATGAGGTGTGAGCCCTAATCTGAGTTTTTGCTGTTGCTGGGGTATTCATGGTCACCCTCTGGCTTCCCTGCAACCTCTTTTTAGTGGCTGAACTCACAGCTCAGCCTTCACTTTCAGAAAGGTCAAACCCCTTTAGAGGGCTTTTCCCTAGCCACCCATTCATGGTTCTTAAACTTACAGGAACAGAGCACCCAAGATTCTGCCCCAATATCCCATGTTGAATGGCTGAATTTACCAGCCAATTTGAGAGTCCCTGGGGGAACAGGAATCCCAGTGACTGCACACACTGTGCTGCTTCGGCCGCAGTGCTGAAAGACCTTTGAGGGATGCCAAGTGTGTGTACATTAGCATTTCAGTTGGTTTCAGGAGTGTGCTTCTGATTAATCCTCCTTACTGTGCCTTGGCTGGAGCTGTGGAATGGCCTGGGCTGCCTCAGCTTCATCCATTCCTCTTGGATGCATCCAGAGCAGAAGAGATGTGCCACGAGTGCACCTACTGCACTCCAGCTGCTAACAGGACTGGAAAGAGCCAAGCCAAAAGCAGCCCCTCAAAACCAGGATAGTGTGGATGCAAATTCTGTGGTGCTTGACAAAGCCTCCCCTTGCAGACTGCTTGCTAACACACATCATCTCCAACAGCACAACACTGGTGGTGGGGTGGTGTGATACAACAACCGTGAGCATCACTCTGCTGTTACCATATTTACTGTGAGCCACCAAACTATGCTGCAATTTATTCACAAACTGCTAATGTTCTCCAAACAAGCTCTTGGCACTGCTGCTTTCCTGTTCATCTTAGCTGTTCTCTGCACTGCTTTGGTAGTATGAGTGGGATCACTTGCACATGGTCCCACGGAGTCCCAGGCAGCACGGCATTCCAAATGCTTTTGGGATAAATTTCTTCCACTCTGAGGAAAATTGTGCTGCTTGCTTTAAAACAACCATGGATCTAGTCCCAGCCCCCAACTCCTCAGCTTTCAGTCCAGAGGTACAACAGGTTATTTTGCAGAGGTAAAATCCCACAAGTACAGTGTGAGAGGAGATTATAATCAGTGAACTGCATAGTGCCTGCACACCTTGCAGGTTTGCAAGCAGACTCTCTATGACCCCACCAGGGCTTCATTGCAATCTGAATCATGCACATCCCACTTTGTCCATGTGGGATGAAGAGTTTAAAACCACTTGTCTTAGAGTAGAAGTAGAGACTCTGCCTGGATGTTCAGAGAGGACTAAGTAGCAGTTTCACAGTTGTCTGGTGTTGGTGATTCCTCTCCTCTGCTCACAGCTTGTCACGTCCCTCCAAGCCTGACTATTCTTCAAAATCTGCTTTATGAGTACAATTTCTTACAGAGATTTGTGAAATGTGGATGCTTCCCTAAACAAACATGCAGTGTCTTTCCCCATTTGGAAGTCAGTTCTCATTGTTACGCTGCTTTATGGTTACTGGGATAAAGGATTTTGTGCAAAAGTCTGTATTACATCACACACATACAGCTTCACTGCAGGCTCATCTAAAGGAAGATGAGCTACAAGACAGCAATTGCACTGGTAATGAACAGAATAAAAGTCATTATGGAAGGCACAGGAAAGGCAAACATAAAAAAAAAAAAAGGGTTTCCTCAAATGTGATTCTCTCTTGCTGTGGTTCCCTTGAAATCCTAGTCCTGCTTTATTGTTTTAAACAAACCTATGTTACATAAGAAAAGTTCCTGTCTGGAAAGCTCTGCTGACAGCACGTGTTTGATGACAAAAGAGGCCCATAAACTCCAGCACACTGGAAAAAAACAGTACAAGCAATGTGACAATCTTGGCTGCTGGAAGTGTCAATGTGCTGGCTGTGTCCTGCCTGGCTCCCGAGGCTCTGCTCACACTCAGCTTTGTGGGATGTGCCTGCTTGGAAGCAACAAGAGCAGAGTGAGGTGGCCCCTTGTGATTTGTTTATGGGAACGTTGCTTCCATCAATCTGTGTCTGTGAGGGGTGGAAGTGTGGTGCTAATGCTTCCCCTGACACATGGATCAGGTAACGCTGCCAAAAAAATATCCCCCCTTTCAGACATTCCACAGCTTCTGGATCTTGAAGGCAGATGTAAGTTGTGTCTTCTATACAGGCATCTGCAATGTGGTCTTTTCTTTGGTTAAAAATTCCCTTTTTTTTTTTATTTTTTGATTGCTTGGCTGGCAGCTAAGACACTCCTTATTACCAAGAAGGCTGTAAGAAGAGTCACAGGCTGCAATTTTTTTTTTCCAAATGCTGCTGGATATTTGCTCTCCAAGTTTCTCCTTTATTCCATGCAGTTCTATTTCTATAGGTGGGCATTGCAAATATTCTACAATAATTTTGCTTCAGCAATATAAAATGGTGGGTGTTTTCCAAGAGCTATATGGAACATTTTCTTTAATTTTTTTTTTTTTCAGGTCTACCTCACAAGCTTTTCCAGATACACATTTTCTTTTGTGTAAAGACAATTTATAATCTGATAGATTAGCATTCACTATGCACTTGTTGATCCACTACTGAAACACCTGAAGTGGTGCCCACTTCACTAATTCCCTCACAAATATCCTGGTTCAGCACTTCTTTAATGACACATCCTAAAGCAAGTGAGAAAATGACTTACTGATTATCAGGCCTCATAGTCTGACATGTTTAGCTGTCCTGCCTAAGCACTTGAAGTAAATGAGATTTCTGTAATTTGGTGAATCAGCGCAAATAAAACCAGAACAACCCCCTCAGAGGTAAATTAACAAAGCATTTTGAACTGAACAGCTGAAATAGTTTCAAGTGCTGGAAGTGCTAGATCTAGATATTCAACTCTTTTTTTGGAAGACATTCTGCAGTTCAAGCAAGTTGACAATACTGAAACAAATTAACCACACATTACCATCAATCTGAGTCTGCAGTCTTTTGTGAGGAAGCTTTGCTGAAAACTTCTTCTCCTTCTGACAATGGAATTTAGAATAAATGAAGAGATGGATGCAGGAACAGAGCAAAGCAAAATTTGGTTGCTATAATCCTGAAGTCTGTGTAAAATGCAAACAGGTGAAATGACAAGAGCAGGAGGAGATCAGGTGATGCTGTGAGAAAAGAAGAGAAACTTTCTGTGTCTGCCTTGGCTGAGTGATGAGTAAGAGACAAAGAGTACTCTGGAAAGAAGCATGGCAAAATTCAGAAAATGCTTTAAGCAGCAAGAAAACTTTGCTGATGGCAGGATCTTTCAGCCCATCAGTCTGAAAACTCAGTTCAGCTCTTTGAAACATTTGAAATCTGACTTTAAAAATATCATAAACCTTGGTGGGAAATAGGGTTCTAGGCATGGAACAACCCTGAATCTGGAGAGAAGGAAACTTGGCACATTAGGATTGATTTTCCCTCTTCATTCTGTCACTGATCAGGACAACAGGATGGTTTGGAAAAAGCAACCCAAAGGCCCTTTGCTTTTTCTATGGGAGATGGACATTCCATTTATCACCTTGCATATTACTTATCTGTGGAAAAAAGTGGAAGAGCAGCTTTTCCTGTCCAAGAAAGCCAGAAAGGAAATGTGTGTTCCTCCTTTGAAGGGATGGAATTTTGAGCAGCATGGATTTGAATGGCTGTCTTTCAGCAGCAACAATAAATACTCAGCATATGTGAGCACCTGCAAAGCTGCATTGGTAAACATTTAAAAAAAGGGACCTCTTCCCCCCCTCCTCTTTGTCCACTACTATATTTATGAAACAAATTACATTTTTCAACAAGAGGATCACTGTTTTCGTTCCAATTCCCTTCCCAATTTGAGCCCCAGGCATAGGAACCACACTACTCAATTAAAACAGTTAGCACAACACCTGGATTACAACTCTGCACTCGATTGGGGGCCATATGGTTTATTATTCCACCTCAAACCTCAGCCATGCATATATTCTCTCCCATAAATGCACCCCTCCAATATATATTTTGAAAGCCTCTGTGCTTTACTTCTTTATATACAAGTAGCTGTTGCACAAACTGAAATTTCTCTGCTCAGCTGCAGCAGACAATAGCCTGAAATGTTAAGATTTCACAAAGGTTTGTTTCCAGATATTTATGGAAAAAAAAAAAATTCAATTGGAAACATCTGCAGTTCTTCATATGAAACCTGTCCTGAGGGCAAGTTGTACCTGTGTCTGAAGCTTCCTGTCTGACCACACCAGGTTACAAATTAATTATTAATCTACATCTCATGTATGTGTGTGTGCTTGAAGAGGTGTTTATGTTACCAGTCTGTAAATACTTCTTCACTCAGATATTTTAAGTCATCTGCAAGGTCTGTTACCTACCTCTGTTAGAAATGTGTAGGCTTAAATCTATGGCATTGGCAGACTGGACTGCATTTGTAATGAGTATATAAGATTAAACAGGGTCTAAATTATCTTTCTATATATATCTTATGAACAAAATTGTCCTTCAATATTCTATTTAAAAAGTTGTGAGCCCAGAAGGCAAACTCTCCTGGGCAGTGTGGGCAGATGTGGGGGGTGATTCTGCTGAGGAAATTATGACACCCTCTAGAATGTCCATGGTCCCAACAGCTCAAATCACTCAATCTGCAAAGTCAGAACCCTACCTGAGAGAGAGAGAGAGACAACAGGATTGGAAATGACACCATTCATCTTTCTTAAAGATTTTGATGAATTTTACCTAAAATTGTGTTTCCTTTATTTCACACTCTGCCTTCTCTTGATCCTTAAGCATCATCACTTTTTGTGCTGGGCTTCCACAGATCTCTATTTTCATTTTTTAAATAGTTCTGAGAGCATGTTTTTAATTATAATCTGAGGAAGAAAATAAATGATATTTTTGGAGACCCCCTTGGAGCATTCTCAGGGTGGTTCGCTTATAAATCAAATTATTGAGTGCTTAATTGTGCAACCCTTCTGTCTTGCAAGCCCTTACTCATCTGAGTAAGTTCAGGGAGACTTCCCAGTGGGTAAATGCTCACTAACATGTGTGCACAATCTGGCATTACATGAATATCACTCTCACATATTTTGTGGCCCAGTGTATTTCCAGTATTTGCAGTGTGTTAGATACAGTTTAATGGTAAACAGCTGTTAGAAGTGATTTATCAACATTATGGGCCAGTTTCTTACATCCTTACTCAGACTGGTACCTAAGTCCTCGAGGAGTCCCTTTTAAAGCAGAAGGAATCACACACTGGAACACATCAGAATCCAGCCCTGGAAAGTTCAAGTCTGCAAAATACTTTGGCCTTGTCCTCCAAAATATTTAAATGCACACTCAACTTTGAGCACATTCACATACACCCTACATCTCTGTCCTCAGCAAAGAAAGCACTCAAAAAATCAACAATGTAAATGCATTTTTAAATTTTTTCTGCAGGGTACTGACTTTTAAAGAGATGCTAACATCTAATTATAATTAAGTGCATGCATAAGTTCTTTTGGTATTCTCCCTCAGTCACCAGCACCTTGAAGGATTGACCAAGCCCAGAAATAATAATTTCAAAACATATAAATCATCTTGTGACAGAATTTGTTACTTATTGCTTTTAAATTTACCATATGTAGAAGGCTGGCATGGGACAAAAATGCTGCAGTTAGGAAGTGCCTTTATCAAACTATGCAGAGGAACTTTTCTTAAGAAAACTAAAATTATATATATATATCTGTGCAAGCTTTGTGTATATGCAATATATAGGTGTATATACACATATTCTTTTTTTTTTTTTTCTGCATCTCAGCAAGCAAGAACTTGGTTTGAACCTAGAACTAGGTGTGCTCTTAACCCTGCCTTGATTTAAGAAACCAGATATATTCTGATATGCCCTGTATGCAGGGGCAGATATGCCTTGTAATTAATTTTAATATTTCTTCCACAATCAGCTATAGAAACAACTGCTCTCCTGCCTATGGATTTATGGAAGCCTCCCACTTTCCTGCTGGACATTACCAGAAAATTAAATATGGCCAAAAACAGGAGAAAGGAGACAGACACTAGTGTCAGTGAGCTCACTGAATGTCAGATCATCTGTTAGTTTATAGGTTAATGTCCCACTTGTGCCCTTTCCTGTGCCATTACCCCTTGATTTCCCAGTGCATAATTTGGAAAACAAGACCCTGGGAGTCAGGCAGAGACATTTGCTTGTTACAGAGAACAGGGTTGATAAGATGCTCTGTAATAACAGACCCGTGCAGCCCCCAACAAAATACAGCAAGACACGTAAGAAAAAAAATTGGAAATTTAACTTTTAGTGATAGTGACTGCATGTAGAGCCTGCAGCAGTCTCATCCGTCTGACCTTGCTTTGTGAACTACAAATGACCTCACTGAAAAACAACAGAGACCTTTTCTTGCTCTAGGCTGTCTCTTGATTGTATCTCTTCCTTCAGGTTACTGTAACTGCTCTTTTCCAGGGGTTGGGAAGAAAAAAAAGAGAGAAGCAGAGTAGAAACACTTAGCTGAAGACCCAAAGGCCCCCCAGGCCTGCTTCCTCCTCAGTTCTACCATCACTCTATTAATAACAGACAACGTTTTCATTAAACGATGCACTTTCCCGCTCCAGGATAGACTTGAGTTTTCTGCACTGATCATTATAAAAGTCCCAGGAGGGCTCCTACAACCACACTGTCTTCACAACAGAGACAAGAACTATCTGTTCCTACACAAACCATACACTGTAGTGATCCCAAGAGTGAAAGAGACCTAATAACCCACAAGTGAAAGAGGTACGGAGCCTAGTTATCAAATTCCATCCTGCAGGATAAAAGCATCCCCCATTCCAACTTCTCATCCAAGGTCTTTGTGGATAAAAGGTTTCTCTGAGCTGCCCCTGAATGGCAGGAAGCTGTTCCTCGTGCATGGCAATTGCCCTTGTTTTACTTGGTTTTAAATTGAAGCAACCTCCCTTATCGTACTGAATCTTTTTCCAGCGCTGGCTGAGTTGTTAGTGCATTTAGGAAACAGCCTTCTCTTTGATTAAATACTTGAATACTTTTAAATTGTTGCCTCTTTCCCTCTCTCCTTTAGAGAACATTATTGATACCCCATGTAACCCTTGGCCATTACTTCGGGCAGGGGGCTGCACAATCCCCTATGGTGACACCACCCCCGGTCTGAGGAATTTGCAGTAGAAAGAGACACTGCACAGCACCCAAAACTGAGCCCAGTCATCACCTTCCCCCTTCAGAATGGATGATATTCTCAGTAGACCCTCTCCAAAAGGTAAATTAAATCTTATTTTCATTTTTCAAAGGCTCCCCTGTACTCTTAATCTTTTCTTATGAAAATTGGATGAAGAAAGCAAAAAGATCAATAACTTAAACATGAAAGTAATCAAGCTATCATAAATAACTGACTACAGGGAATTCCTCACAGCAGTTCCTTGGAGTTCTTGGAATAAAAGGCTACCAAACCCATTTATTTATGGAATATTAACTAAAATCTGGCTACAGTATAGCTAAATATGTAACAAAGTTATTTGAGTTAGCACTCCTTGTAAAACTCAAGTTCACAGTCCAAAAAAAAAGTTCTCAAGGATATTATCCCCCTGGGAAAATAATGAAAATTTTACAGCTTAAAACTTTGTACTTGCAAAAATTGTGACTATTGAAAATGTTCCACGTGCAGCTGGAAGCAGATTGTGTGGTCACTGGTATGGTTAATAATGCTGCTGGCATGCCAAACTCATGGGCACTGCTAGGCAGGGAGGGTGAAATGAAGCTTCACTTTTTGGGTGGTCACCTTGATTTCCAGATTAGGCTGTTCCATTGTAGCATCAGCTAAAAAGCTTGTAAGCCCTTGATTGAGGTTCCTTCTTTACTCAAATATTCCAGATCATGGAACAGGAATGGTCCAGGCAGCAGCCACAGAGAACTTGCAACCAGCTAATGCTTCAACAGTAAATAAACCTTCCTTCCCTGATGATCATTTTCATGAAGTCCTGGTCCACAAAAAGTACATACTCTGGATTTTTAAATGTCGTTACGCCTTGGAAATCTATACGACATAAACTTTTGCCTAAAAATCAATTCTGAGTTACAATTTGATTAGCAGAAAATTGCCATCACATTTGTTTCTACATTTGTCTACCTCATGTCCTTTTCATTCATAGGCTGGACGATTTAAGCTTTCTTTAAAAACTCCCCAAGAAAGTCTGTGACATTAAAATGTCCTTTGATGCTCTTTCACTAAGCAGTGAATATTAACAGTTATGGTGACCCTGTTCCCTAATGTGTCTCTGTTGGATCAATAGCAGTTAAGTGCCACTGTTTTACAATTAAAAAGGGGATCATTTTAAATTTAAAAGCTCATAGCTAATTTTCTTCTTGGCACTTAATAGCATAATTCATTTTTGAAAAACCACATAGGGAGAGCATATACTTTATTCTTTGTTGGCAGCCTTACTGGGGCTAGTTTTAGTACTCATTGTTGCATTATGCATAATTTACAGCAATGCCCAGTCAAGCCATCCACATGGCAGGAAGTGTCATAATGCTCCAAAATATGAGTTGGATCCACAGGCAAGAATTAGAGGAAGAACCTGCTGGTTTTATACCTCAGTGAACATCTCTCTGATAAGCATTTTGTAGTGACTTGCTTCCAGTGTTTTGTTTCTGCACCTTCTTGCTAGGCAAGGCCTCAGCTCTTAGCAGGCCAAGAGGTTTGTGCTTGAGGAAGCCAACAGGCACAAAGGAATTTCTGAATTCTGGACAACCCAGTAAAATAATGAGCAGTACACTACTACTACACTGAGTAGTACAATTTTGCCCTTCCTACCTGCCAAAAAACCCACTCCTATCTTCATTCCTGTGAGTTTTTGTTTTGGTTTTATTTTTGCAGCTGAAAAAAACAAGCAGAAGAACTATGAGAATCCTGCTGCTTTTTCCTCAAGTTCCCCAGGGTTATTTTGAATTTGGACATTCCCACTATGGGTGCAGTTGCCAAGGGTTGTCTGCACCATTTGTAGGCTTCAACCTCCTACTGCACAAGAACAATCTCAGATCTTAGATCACATGTCCTACAGTGGAAAAGGAGCTCCTGTAGGGTTTATCTGGGAGGGGACAGAAGTTGAGGGAATGGGGAGGTTTCTGGTGAGTAGAAGCTTTTCTGTTTTCAATGTTTCTGCCCTAAGTATAGGAACTTAGGAGTTCCACGCACTCTTCAAGTACTGTAGTTTCAAAATGTGGTTATTGGTAACCAAGATTTTGCAAATCCCTAAAATCAGGAAGGAGCCCATCCCCAAATACTTCCAGGAAGTTTCAAAGAGGGAACACGGACATAGAACTGAGGGAAGTTTAGGACTACACTTCAGTAAAAGGTGGCATTTCCTGAACTTCATTCTCTTTTCACACCAGAGCAGAGAGCAGCAAATAGCTGACTGCATCAGTGTTGGGGTTTGTGTGTGATTGCAGCCACAGGTGGTGTTAGGGAATTAGTACCTGATTGTTTCAGTAACTTCATGAAGATGAAACCTACCCATCCCTGCTCCCCTTCACCCCTGAATAATCCTACATGAACTCTAAAAGATATTTACAGAAAACAGCACTTCTGGCCCCAGCTGACACTGATGGGAGCAGGCAAATAAGCTGCACTCATTTACAGGTAAAGACGAGCTGGGGCTTTTAACGTAAAAGCCCATATTCATACTGAATTAAATAAATTCTCTTTTAACAAAACACTGCTGTGCATTAGTAAAAAAAAATAAATAACTGGAGCCACTGAGCTGCTGGAGTGTGATGAAGGCACATCAGACAGAGGAAATGTTGGGTTAATGTGAGCTGGCCCCCCGGGACACTCTCACCCAAATGGTCAAAGCTGTAACCCAAGTCAGCGAGGGACAGGCGGCTGGCAAAGGCAGCAGATCAGGTTCTGACAAAGCCTGCTGCTCCAACACGCCTCTGTACAACACAATTAACTGCTTACACCAGGCCTTGCCTTGTTGCTGCCACGTTACACTTCTCACATTTCATGTAATAGTGTTTGCAAAGTGCTCCCACTTTTCAATTAGCCAGCCCTGCCTTCCCCTCGCTCTCATCCGTGCCATTCCAGCTGAATCCAGCGGGCTGCCCAGAAGTTCAGTCTCTCAGAAACACTCTCAAAGCATGTGTTTCAAAGACACTGGTGGCAGTCTTGCATTTTTATTATTTTCTTTTTAAAGCCAGTCATTAGATGTAATTTATTCTGTACACCTCTGGGGAATCAAATCAGGGATATACCTTCCCTTCGCTTTGCTGCCCTAGGTGTACAAGATATTCCTAACAAAACAAGCAGCAACCACTTCATCTGCAGAATAACCTTTTTGTGAGTGTCCTTCTACCTATTGATTTGCTGATCTCCATCACAAAATCTCAAACTACTGCTTCATACCCCGCTTCCCTTTGAAGTAGACTTATGTAATTGTATACAGATAAAAAAAAAAAATATCAAAGACCCAGGAGTTTTGCCTCCCTCTCTGTGCCCTACAACAAAAACCACAATCACATTTGCTTTTTTTGTGTAATTACCCTTTCATACCTGTGTGAGATGCAGCACTCCATGGGTTTGGTTTTCATTAGGTGCTAAGTGCTTGCAAGTATCTGCAAGGCTGTCAGTCACCTCAGAAAATACACCAAGTGATTTTCTAGGACTGCACTACTAAGTTCATTAACTAGATACTGCATGATCACTTGAAACCAGTTCATGTAAAACTTGATTTCAAACTCTCTAGGATTTACAGAAGATTCCAACCCAGTTACAGTTTATTTGAAAAATGCAGGCACGGCAGGTAACAAGCTAAGTGGTCTGACAGGTTGAGCACTGGCATAGGAACTTCAGATGATCAGAAATCCTTAAGCAGGTTTGTGTTTTGTACCCCAGTTTCAAAAAACTCTCAGAAGCAACCAAACCAGCCTCCTGTAAGAATTTGATTTTTACACATCTCAGCTCAGAAAGTTCCCAGGATAGGAACACCCCAGACTGTGGAACAAGAATTGCTCTATCACACAAAACCAGATGCAAATGTAGTTCATGTTCTCAGTTTTCAGAGCTGGATGTGAAACTGAGCTAAAATTGTCTCCTAAACCCCAACTTTTATTACAAGAAACTGGTTACTCCCAATTGCCTGTTCTAGAAAACAAAGAAGTGAGAATGTTTTGCTTTTTTTCTTTCTTGTATTTCTGATAAGGCATCAGATGAAAAGGAGTGAAAATTACTATTTCTAAAACTTTCATGCCACAAAAGCATCAGTTTGTAACCAAGACTAAAACCATATTTTAGCATATCTAACTGTTCTATCTTTACAGTAATGATTGAAAAGGTAGTTTGTAACCAGTGGCATTCAGCATGGCACAGGATCCTTTCTGGCAACCCAAGAAATAAAAGACTTAAGGAAACAAAACCCAGGTATTTTTTCTGTTGCTGGAAAACCTCTGGCTCAAACCAGTCAGCCTGAGCTTGGAACAGCATTGAGCTGAAGCTGATTACACCCAGGCAGGAGTCTGAAGCAGGACTGGGAATGATTCCCTGTGTGTGTGGATATTTTACCAGACATTTGGGCATGTTGGTGGTAAAACTCTCCTCATGGTTTTTTCATCATCTGGAATGTCCCCAGGTAGGTCTAAAGAAGAGTCTGGGTATGAACAATTTACAAGTGAAAATGGACCCCCTTCTTCAATATGAATTGTAAACAAAAGCATCAGCTGGAGGAGCCTGACCTCTACTCCTTGCTGACATTCCAATGTCTGGAGAAGGAATCATTTTTGGTCCAACACATTTTCAAAACACTCAGGAAGGTCTGAGATATCAACCAGACTTCAGACCTGATCTGGAGGCCAGAGGCCCCCCTGCTGACTTTGTGGATTTGGATCAGGGCCACGGAGAAACAGCAATTCTTCCAGCTTGCATTAGAAGACAATTGCCATTTGTAGGCAACGTGTGAATATTCAGGGGACTTTATTACACTGAATCCAGTAAAGTTTTACTCTGTATTAAGTTATTGCAGTGTTTGAAACTGAGCTGAAAAGTTTTGATTAAAAAAAAAAAAAAAAAATCTGTAAATTCCATATGGCTCCCAGGTGTTCCTCAACCTGGTCCCCAGTTTCCCCTTTCACCAGAAAAAGAAAAAAGGGATCTGGGTTTATACACAGAGATACCCTTCATTCTGCCACCACCCTGATATTATTGTATCCAGCACTGCAGACAAAGCTTGGAGCTTCCTGCACAGTATGGGCCCAGGTTTGCTTTCCCACTATACAGCATTTACAGATGTTTTCAGGAAATTTGCTCCAGGCAGGTGAAGAAAGAAGTAAACTTTTTGGTTTTCCTCTATATTAATATTTCCTCCCCTGTCCCAACATCCATGTGTGATTCATTCTCCATTCAAGATGTTCACCTAAACAGGCACAAAGTCAGTCAGGATTTTATTTTAAACCTTTTTTTGGTTATTTTTTAAAGCATGTTTATGAATTTTCTTTCATTCAGTTAATCTAACCACACAAAGTGTTCTAGTACAACCAAATCTTAGAGGCACCATCTTAGAAGTCACTTCAAATATTTTCCTTTAATTTATGACATTGTAAAATGTTGCAGCACAGAAACAATCTTAACACCTTTCTTAGTTAATTTGTTCGTTTATCTTGACAGAAGATAAACACAGTAGAATTTAAACTGATTCAAATATTTTTCAATTACAAACCAAACTGGGTAATGTCACGTAAAACCACAGAAAAAACCTCTGCAATTTCTCATTCTTTTCCCCCCCAATTTTTAAACTTAGAGACTTCAGAAATGCAATTTTCCTGACTTCCACTTGAAATCCTGCTGACATTTTTTATTGCTACAGGACAAACTGTTTTAAGCAGTTTTGTTAAACAAAAAGGCTCACACCAAGACATGGAGAAGTTCAGCTAATGCTCCCTGTGATTTTGAGATAATTCAGCTCCTAAGTCTGATTGGTTTCCAGACACCCACAGACACTGCAGGAAAGTCAAGGAAAAAAAAGCAAAAGCTCACATGTCAAGGAAAATACATTTTCCTACTGAAGACAACTTTGGGATGAGGAAAAGGAACCAGCACAACAAAAATTGTACAAGACACAATTTTGTGGAATATCTTTGTTCCTCTCAAGCGAGGAAAAAGAGCATAGCCTTTTGCCCAGGGAAGCTTGTCACTTTTATCCAACAGCCACTGTTTGTTCTCTGTTCTCTTCCTCCCTCAGCAGAATCTCTGGGTTGTTCTGCATTTCCCCACTTTCCACACTTAAATTGCCTTTCAATACAGGGCCCCTTCAGCCACTGGAACTTTAAAAATACATATATGCAGGTGACAGTTGTCTAGGGAGAAGTACATTTCCCTCTTCTGGTCCTTTATGCTAGAGTTGGTGCCACACAATTCCCTAAATATGGGTATTTGCCATGGCAACAACTGCAGCACAGTTTTGCAGAACTCTCCCCTTAAGTGGCTTAATGGATATGGTATTTATTCCCTTTCTGAAGATTTAGCTTCAGTGACACATTAATACAAACATAAATGGAGCAAATATTTGTGTGCTTCTTGGGAATAACAAAGGCACGTTTATCTGATACACACAGAAAAGACATTTTTGAACCTCATTAATACATGAGTAGAAGTCAATGGAGGAAAATGGATCTTGTTAACTGGCTTCTTGGATACCAATAAGCATCTCATTTGCCTTAAACATATCAACCTAGCAACACTATTTATTCAATATAGAATAATCAGTGACATTAGAGAGCCCCAGCATTGCACACAGAGGAATGATTAATCTATTATTCATTCCACAATAAAGACTCTGAGGGATTTACCATATGAAAAGTGATATTCAGAAAAGGAGGGGGTATTTTTTTTTCCCTGACCTGTATGGGAATTCCTGTCCTGTGGGATGAATTCCATTGAATAACATTGAGAGTTTTGGTTGTGGGTTTTACCATTTTTTTTTTTTT
>VZRH01007926.1:128447-166736 GCA_013397555.1 Urocynchramus pylzowi | reverse complement strand
GTGGCGGGGGGGGGGGCGGGGGTCTGGGGGGGGGGGGTCCCCAGGAGCGAGAGGTGCCCAAATCTCATCGTCCCCAAGCAGCAGCAATCAATAGGGCTGTAATTACCCCTGCTGCTGTTTGGTCCCCCTAAACAGGGGGAGCACAGCTTCGTGCCTGTTCTCCCATTGAGGATGCAGCTCTGCAAAACTACTCCTCTTATCCTTCTTTACATATTTATTACAACTCTTTAGACTGATCCATGCAAACGAAAGGAAAGCGACCAATGGAAAGGGGCCGGCTTGTGCCAGCAATCCCCAGACTGTCAAGCGATCACTGAAGATTGGACAGGTCCTGATGAAATAAATGTTGGCTGCTGACTCTTCCAATTTTGCAACACTCCTCTGTGTCACTGGAGCAGCCTTGTCCAAGATTGAGATATTTGCAAACTGTCATCTTTCATAAATATCTGCCTTGAGTGACACTTTGCCCCCCTCCGTTTCCCTTTGAAATGTACCTAGCTGGCACGGAGCCTGCGGGATTTCATTGCTTGTGATAGGTGATTAGCAAAGAGATGATTTCCTCCTCCCTCCCCCTCCTCCCCTCTGCCAAGGGGCTGAGTGACAGGTCCAAAAGGCGAAAGGCAGACTGGGGAAGCAAATCTGCCAGAGGCAGAAGTGATGACACTCCGAAAACACTTCATTCATCTTGCCAAATTACAGGCTGGGCTGGGGACTGATGGAGACTGGAGGAGGGAGGGGGGAGGATAATCTCCTGCCTTTGCCTTGCATGTTCTGTGCTCAAAAACATTGCAAAGCAGCTCCTGGAGCTTGAAGGATGCACCCCAAACCCCTGCAATTTCTGCTCTGTAATGCTCCCAGGCAAGCTGCTACCTGGCTGTGCTGTAGCCTCGTGAGGAGGAGCATGAAGTGGCTTAGTCATGGATGTCAGATCCCCTCAGCTCCCACAGCCTTCCTGCCTAGACGTCAGAAATGGGGGCTGAGAGGGAATTTCAAACAGCAAAACAAAGTAGGAGCCACCTGCACAGCATTCCCCTCATTTATCTGGCAGGGAGCTGCTCAGAGGGCAAACCAGGTATTTGTGGTTGAGAGTTTTCCTGTGTCTGTTTTGGGAACCTTTGAGAGGTAATTTGGGGATGAACACATGTGGGAGCCACTGATGATGCTGGTTCTGGGATGAGCTGGGATGTCTTCTGAGCAACAGCAAAAACTAATTGTGTGTTTGGACAAAGTTCTGCACAAAACTTCCTTTTTTAACAAGAACACCGATTTGGAATGGCAAATCCACTGAACTCTTTTTCCTTTTTTTTTTTTTTTTCTCCTCAAAACATTATCTAAAGAATGGCTTGATTTGGGCTTTTTAATGTAGGGGGTTTTTTTTCGGTTTCTGGGTTTGAAGTGGATGCCTGTCTCAAATGTAATTACTTTTTTTTTTTTACCTTACATTTAATGGTTTAACATTGAAATGTTTCAGACTTGCCAATTAACTACTTCAACCCAAAGTATTTTTCCTGAATTCTCAACATGCCCCAAGTCATCTATATTTACATTTTCAGACTTGACATTTCCTTTTAACAGTGAGATTGCTAACAAAGGAAATTATGTTTTCCTCCTGTCTTTGCCGATGGACATTGTAAGCAGTGATCATTGAATCTTAAATTCACTTTTCCAGCTGAAGAGCAAGTCAGTTATTTCAGCTGGTGCAATTGAAAGTCTCTCTCTTCTGTCATCCTGAAGTACTTCAAGAGATACACAAACCACTCCTGAAGAATGAGAGAGAATTATTTTATTTTTAATAATACATGAGTTTTTCGTTACATGTCAAAGGGAGAACACCAGATTCTGTTCTCTCCCAGGCTAGTCTAAGACCTAGGGTGCACTCAAACACAGACTTAATGCTGTTCTAAAAACTTGTCTGAATTTTGTTATATCAGAAGCTACAGCTCAAATAGATGCTGATGTCACTTTTCATTTTTACTTGTGTAAATGAAGCCTTGGCTGGCTTTCTGTAGCATCATCTCTCAATGGTATCTCCCAGGATACATTGAAAATGGAGACCAGGGCATAATAAAGTGAATTGCTAATAACAAAAATAGATGCCTAATACATTACAGAGTGAAGTGTCTACTCTAGACAGGAGAAGTATCATCTAAAATAATCCTTAGCTAACCATCCCAGAATCAAAAATATCAGGGGTGGAAATGATGAATGGCACTGTCTGTCCTGGAGCTGTTTGATACAAGTGTTTGCTAGGCAATTATTTGCTAATTCAGCAGAAGTAATTCTGAAGAATGTAAGAACTTTCTCTCAGTTGAATCCAAACATGACATGGTTCACTTTTTCTCTTGAACACTAAAGATGTGCTCAACTGGAACTCAGAATCTGCATGTTCCCTGCTGCTGGGTGCCCTATATGCAAGTGCTCAATACTGTCAGCTGGAAAAGACATTTAATGACACCAAAATTATTAGATTTGTTTTCCTTATTGTACAAGCTTTTGCTTCTAAATTGGAAATGCTGGAAAATTACCATCATTTGGTGTTGGAACTGGGGAGTACCATCAAACATAAAAATAAAGCACAGGAAGGATCAAAGTGAGCCAATACTTTCCAGTAGATTTCACTACTAAAAATGTGTGCAAAAAAGAGAAAAATCTGATGCCATTTATTTTGAGAAGTTCTGTTCTGTCATCACTCAGCAATTTACAACTTCAAACAGCTAATTGAAATATCACATACAGTGTGAGGTAGGCCGGCCTAACAACATAATATCCTCTCCCCTTCAGACTGAGAAATCTGGTAAGAGAAATTACAATGAGTTTCTGAAGGACAAACATTGAGTTTGTGATGGAACAGAGATTAAAACTTGGGGGCCCTTTGCCTCCCTTCAACCACCTCGCTGCTTTATTCATGTTTGCACACAGCCAGATCTGCAGTCACACAGCAGAAAAAACACAACAGAAGGAGGGACAGTATGGATAAGCAAACCTGCATGTCAGCACATGGACAAATAACCCAGTTCTGCACCCACAGAGGAGTTCAGGTGAAGCTGAAGCAACTCCACTGATACTTGCACCTAAAAGTTCTTCTCAGCTGTCCCTGCAGCTTAATTATTTCCCCTGCAAAGTCAGAATGAAAGAGAGAAGTGATTCCTCATCCAGAGTGCTTTTAGGGTGTTGGGGGCTTTCTCCTGGGAGTAGGAGCTGTGATCCCCAGCTCTGGAAGCAGCCCAGGTGAATGGTGCCTGCAGAAGAGCAGCTGAGGTTGCTGCTCTCACCGTGGAGAAGTTCCTCGGAACTACGGATGAGGTCTCGATCCGCAGAGAGGAGCAGGATTCATGCAGCTCTCTAAGACTTCCAGGGGTCATCTCCAAGGGTTTCTTCCTCATACCCTGACATTAGGTGGCTCTGCATCAAGGCAGTGAGGGGGAGGAAGATTGTAGTGGATGCAGCCATCTATTTCTGGAGATAAGGAGAAAGTGATAAATGCTGCATATGTGAGCATGAGATGTGGTGTAACCCATCTGGCCACCTACAAACACATGTGTTGTACCCATGACAAGTTAATTGTGCATTAATCAGGATATAATCTCATACTGCTAATGCAAGTCATGATGTAATTTTACCATTACTACCTATGCAACCATGGCCATTATTATCCTGTAATAAATTGTATCACTTCAGGCTGATGAATGACACTAGTTAATGTCTCTCCACCTAATTTGTTATTTCACATGGTGAAGTAGCATTACTTTGGTTTGGTTTTACTCAGGGAAGCTGCCTTACAGTTGTCTTTATTGGACTTTTTCAGAACATTTCCAACAGAAGAAAAAAAAAATTGTTATTTTTTTAAATTAAAAAATAAAAAGGTAAAGATTTTACCAGAGACAGTTGTTTGCTTTTGTTGAGCCACTTCTTTCCAGTGAGCAGAAACAGAGATACTTCAAGCAGCAATAACCAAAAATGCTGATTTGGAATTTAGCACACATTTGGCCACATTGCTGCTTGTCTTTTTCAGCATTTGTTTGTTGCATGTTTGATGCAAGAATAATAACTGCACATTCCCACTGCTCCCACAAGACACACATAGGCTCACTTGCTCAGTGGCAAACAATTTAGCTGTGGCTTAAGAAGAAAAATGTGTGTGTTGGAATTAAACAACAGTCACCTTTTTTTGGCTTTTGAAACTCATCTCTTGGACTGCACAACCGTGTGCCTGACCCTCACACCTTGAAGCTTTTTAAAGTTCTGGGTGGTGGTTGCAGAACACTTTTATTTTTTTTTTTATTTTTTTTATTTTTTTTATTTTTTTTTTGGTGATAAATAGGAAAATGCAGAGAGAGGACAGAGATCTAGAATGAGTTATTTTTCTAATGTTTTTCATTAAGCAGCAGCTGCTGTTTCCAAGCTGTCAGCTCTGTTGCCAGGGTGATTTTGTGCGCATGGCACAGAGCAGGGCTGGTGGGTTCAGCACATCCACCCTCCTGCCTGGGAGTGTCACTGCATCCATGAACTCCTGGATCAGCAAACCCCTTCCTCTGACTTCAGAGGGAATTGGGCTGCAGGAGCAGAACTCCTTGCTAAGGTCATTCAGCACTGTGCTCTTCCACACTGGCACAGCCTTGTCCTCTACCTTTCCCTGAAGTGGAACATATGAAATGTTTCATTTTGACATTTTAAATTTCACACACAGTTCTTGGTCTTCTCCTCAAAGGACATAACAGATAACCTAAGAAAGATATTAAATATTTCAGGCAGTGGCAGCAAACAAAGCAAACAAACCAAAATCAATGTTCAAGTGTCTGCAAAATGGTAGCCAGTGACTTCAGTGGATCAACTTCTCCCTCTAAATGTTGTGCAAGGGTTAAAGAGCTTTATTGAACTACACAGAGGACAACAGAGTCATTTTGCACAGAAAAGTCTTTACACTCTAAGCACAGAAATAAGGGGCTCATTTTGTTCTAATATTAATCTCAGTTTGCCTTCCAAAGTGCAACATTTTTCCAGTCTACAAGGTAGGACTCCAAGATAGAGAGAGCACCTTTTTCCATGGTTAGGGCATTATGATAAATTTATGATTTCTG
This sequence comes from Urocynchramus pylzowi, assembly GCA_013397555.1. Taxonomy (NCBI): domain Eukaryota; kingdom Metazoa; phylum Chordata; class Aves; order Passeriformes; family Fringillidae; genus Urocynchramus; species Urocynchramus pylzowi. The sequence continues at coordinate 161,658 of VZRH01007926.1, read as the reverse complement.
AGTGTCTAATGAATGCAGTAAGAAAGGTAAAACGTTCACAATTCTTTAATATACTGGTGAGAAAACCTTATCAGTTTACTGGAGAATCACAAATGGCAACAGGTCAGATCAAATTTCTCATGTGGCATAAAATCATAAATGCAGTTCCCAGGGCTACCTCAACTTTAATAAAATGAAGTCATCCATGTGTTGCTTTGTATTAATATTGCGACTAGGTTTAAGCATATATGAGCCATGATTTTTCCTCAAGTGTTAAATCAAATTGAATCACAGGGTTTTATGAGTGATAAAATGATAATAGACCAGATCTGGTCAGCTAGGATAATAACTTGATTCAGTACTTTGGATGTAAGTGTTTAAGATTTCCACAATAAAACTGTAATGTTATACCCTAAAGTGTGTTAATAACATTAAGTGATGTAACAGTGAAAGCGAACTGACAGAATGTAATACCCATAGGGCCATCATAATAGAAATAATTTATAATGTAACAGCAATAAAATCTTTAATGTTATCTCAATCCAGTCCTGTCCCCAAGTCTGGGGTTTCAGATTACACGTGACTTTTTTCTATGCATTTAAGTGTTAACTTAAAATAATTAAGAAAATGGTTTTCAAAGTGGAAGAGCCTTTCAAAGTTGCTGACCTGATAATAATATTATTAACTCTTTCCTTCCTACCAAAGTCCCGTGTGGCCAATAGCTGATATAAAAAGGAGGTACATTTCTTTTGCTTCCATTTTTTCCCCCCTTTTTAAAGCAATTTGCAGCAATCAAGGAATATGCAGGACTACCATACTACATGAAAAAGGTATCCCATCCTCACCATTTTCACATCTGAACACAAGCTCAAACCACAGTGTAAAAGAGTTTGAACAAAGAGCCAGTAAATGTCACCACACCATAAACACAAGGTTGATGTTTGTGGCTACTTACAAAAGAAAGGGGAAGCCAGTGGGGAGTCTTCCTTCCAACCTCAATGTGGCAAACCAGAACTTGTCCTGAAGAACCTGCTTGGATATTAGCAAACACCCTTCCTGACACAATGTTGGGATAAATTCCCCAGAAGGGCCATGAGATCTTTTACAGTCAGATCTTTAAGAACAAAACTGACCAAACATCTCTGAGGTGTGGACAAAATGTGTTTTATCCAGCACATTAACGGAAAGGTAAATCAGGGAACCTCATGCACATGACAGAGACCTTTCCTCCATCTCATGCAGCACAAATATGTTTCCTGGAATCTCAATATGGACTGATCTTTAACATCTCCTAAGACAGTGGTCTTCAGGAGATAAAGAACTTTTTTACTTATTATTCTCTTGAAAACATATGAAAAGAACTGACTGGACAGACATGTGCACAGATGTTGCAAAATGTGTGCAGAAACAACATTTAGAAGTAAGCCAAAACCAATCTTTAATACTTAAACCAAGATTTATTTGTTTCAAAGGTAAGGTATAATTTTATTCCTTCTTCCTGATCAATTTTTTTGCTAAGAATATTGACTGTTTTAGGCAGGAACACTGAGGGCTTTCTGTAATGTATGCCATGCCTCAGAGGAGCCAAATCAGAATAAATTCAGCATCTGAATTCTTTTGCAAACCCATCCAACCCAGGACTAATAACCTGTGTCTTTAGAAAATACTCCAGCATCAGACATACAAGATAGTTATGGTGCAATTAAGAAAAATCCTCTGACTCTCAGGTTCTCTCTGGACTCACCAGGGAATGCAGAAAAAAATAACTGGAACTGAACAAAGAAGCAGCTTATCATCTTGAAATATGCTGGGTTAATCGTCCCTTTAAAAGCAAATGTATTAGGAAAACATTAGATCCTTAGCCCTCTGTGACATAATTACACAGGCTTCTGATTAAACAGAGGCTCTCATTAAGTAAAACATTTTATTTTAGTTTCTTGTTGGTTGTTGGTATTATTGGGCTTCCTGCCCAATTCCAGCCAGGCTACCATATGAACAGTGAAAACAGCCAACATTGTTAATACAATCACAACAACAACACTTGGCACTTCCAGCCTTCCCTTGGTCTCAAAATCTTAAAGCAATTTACAGATATTTCTTGGGTGCTCCACCTGACAAAGTGGTGGAGCAGGTAAGGCTGACCATGCTTATTTTACAGCTGGATCAAGCAGGGCAGAGAGGGATTCACCTGCCTTTCCCTGGCTGCTAGAAAGTCAGTGGTGAGATCCAGAAGTCCTGGGGAGAAAACCACTTGGAATTACTGTTTCAACAATGACTGAACTTTTTTCCTCCCTCCTTAATTGCTGTTGTTCTTTACAGGTTCCCTGTAGCAGAAGAGCACTTGTGCTGTGAAAAATCAAGAAGGGCTGCAAATCATAAGGAAAAGATAATTAAGCATTGCTTATTGTTTGTAGTTTAAGAAAGCCTGGTACAATTTCTGTCAAAAACAGATTTGTGGTGGTTTACATAAAGCAGTAAGGACTTATTTTTGGCCAGCTGAGATGTAAAGTTTGTACTGTGGGTTAAAGCTGTAAGTAACAGAAGGATGTTTTAGTTCTAGATCACCAAATCTGGCCCTTCAGACACATGGAGAGGTTTCTTTAGCGTTTCCAGTGATGGGAATGTAAGGAGAACACTTGTGCATGGGCTAAGGGGTACATTTGTGAATGCACAACCTCTGAGTTGTCAATAGCACTGAGCTTTCGTCCTCCTATCATCCTGATCCACCTTTGGCAAAGATACTCCTCCCCCAGTGGCTGGGAAGGGGGCTCTGCTAGACTGGAATGGATTTATGTGGCCAAACTTACAAAAAAAGGCTCCAATCTTCAGCCTGAAAAAGGGTGAATCAACTTTTGTCCTACATCTGAAAACACCTCAGATGCTGAAAGCTGAGCAGAGCTTACATTTGCTGATCATGGTATGGATACAAGAGGAAAGTTCTGCAGAATAGAGTTTCCCTTCACACAGAAGGGTTTGATCCCTAAGATTAATAAATATTTCTCAGTGGTGTGCTGGCTACTAAGGAGAGTCACTGCTGATTTACCAAATTTCTGCCACAGCCAAATAATTCTTTTTCTTTTCAGCCTAAAAGAGAGAACTTTGATATCTAGGAGCATGAAGTGTTAAACTCCTCTTAGGCAGTGAGGTTTAGAAACAAAATCTCACACAGTGCATATAAATATCATCTGTATCCAGACTCCACTGGTGTGGATTGTAATTGGCACTGCTGTGAATTATCTGTTACTGATACACACCAACACCCCCTGATTTGTAAGCTCAGGTGCCCCTTCCTGGCTGCAAAAATAAAAACATAACACCCACGTGTAAACCTAATGGAGTCAGTATCAGAACAAGCTTTTAGGTCTGCGTGCATGTATGACAAGAGGTGGAAATCTGCTTGTCACTTATCCAGCTGGATATGAACAACTGGCTTCAAAAGAAACTCAGGAGTGAAAGATTAAAGGGAAGATGACCATGAACTCTCCTTTCCCCAAAGAAGTTCAAAGCTTCCTGATTTAGGTTCTTATCGCACTATAAAGAGGGGAAGCAAGGCAGATAAAAATTTAAAAATAAATGATCTTTAAGAAATTATCCTCATCTGAGTGTCCTCCAATATGTCTGGTCCTCTAAGTGTTAAGTGAATTGTAACTAGATCCTAGGGAGACAGTTGCAACCTGGTTATCAGTGGCAGTAAATGGAAGATAATAGCCCCACTAGAGAGTTATGAAATGGCTTGTCTTTGAGCTGCCAAAGTGTTTAGGCTCTCTTTTATTATATTCACAGCAGTAATCCGATATGTCCTGACTTCTGTCATCTGTATGTAATGCTTATCAACTCTCTGCCAGTGATTCACCCCCTTGTCAGGGACAATTATTCCTCAAAGTGCTGAGGTTACGACTGAAGCAATATTATGACTGGAAAGAAAATATGAAAGGTGCAGCGCATCACAGCCAGCAATCTTGAGGCTGACGTCAAAGTGGAGGAGAACATTGTTGATAAAAAAAATAAGGCATAACAGGAGTGTTGCACTGCTGTTCCCACAGCACTCCTGAGCTCTGCTAAGGTCATGCATACCTCTGACGATGGTGATGGAAGGTTTTCCCGTTGTTTTATTGGAGCTAGGTTTCCGTGCTTCCCTGGTTAGGTGTCTCTCTCAATTTCCATTCCATGTCCCCATTTAAAGCCACTTAAAACTGAAGAGGCAGCGTGTGTTCTGTCCCTCTAAATTTGCAGACAGGAGCTCAGCCTAGGAAATTCATTTTCCTCCAGAGGATCATAAAATGAAAAGCATAATCTAAGGGACAGAGGGCCCAATTTGCAGTTTTCAAGTTGCCTGAAATTACAGTAACACCTGCGGTGAAATTCTGATCCAAGCACGCTCCGGCCAACCTTTTCCATCACTCTTTCAGATGCCTCAGGCAAAACTGAAGTAAATTTTGATCCTGAGCTTCTGACTGGGGGAGAGCACTGGGGAAGCTCAAGTCAGTGTCCCAGCACCACGAGGGCAGTGCTGGGGAGCAGAGGAAACCTGGGATCAGAAGCTCAAGGCCATCGGGAGAGCGAGGGGCTGCGGTGTTCCTCTGTCTCCTCGTAGCAAGCGGTGACTGTGGCTTGGGAGCTTTGTCAAGGGCAATGAGGAAAAGCAGCTGGTCAGTGAACATAATGGTGGAGACAGGGAGGCCAAAGAGGGGTGGCAGATGGTCCCAGGGGCTGTCCAGCTGACCAACAGCAGCACCTATGCCCTGTGTGCACATGTGGCACCAATCCAGGATGGGTTCTTAGGTGTCAGCCAGCGCATAATTCACTGGACTGAGGGTTTCAGCCTACAGAGGAACAGAAGTGGAGGAAAACAATACCTCTCTGTGGTGTTTTGATAGTCCTTGGGCTCTGTAAGTACAGTGCAAACTCTGAATTTCAGTTCATTTTGCAAACAAGGGGTTGAACAAGGCCATTTCCCTGCTCAGAGGGTCACACGGGTCCAGTTGTAAGGTCAGGGAGGCCCCAGTGAGAAGGCAAAACAAGCAGAGCTGGAGCAGGGAAGGAGGGAGGAGGCAGCCAGGGCTGAAAAGAAATGATGTCCCAAATCAGCTGGCTCAAATCAGAAAGTGGAGCCACTTCTCAGAGTGCAAGCCAGACCTTTTGCAAGGTTTAGTGCTGCCACTGGTGCCGGGATGTTTTGTGCTTCCTGCCCATGCACCAACAGGAGCCCACAGGGGTCCCAAGGGTCATGAGCAGCAGGGTCAGCTGTGCTTCCATCGGGAGGGAAACAGCCTCCAAAAGCACTGAGGAGAGGGAATGAATCACTGTGCCTTGTCTAATATATTGCAGTAATGTAATATAACAGCAATAACCCCCAGAGTACCATCTGGTGAACCTGTGACTAAACACAGCTTGTTTTGCTCAAGGCACACAAGCAATGGACAAGTATATATTTTATTCCTTTGCTTCACCCTGCCCAAGCACAAAGTGGTAGCAAAACTATTTCTGGGAATTTTAGACCATCTACAGATCAGAGCTGCAAGCAGTTATTTCTCCCCTATGAAACACACAGGCAGCTCGCTCTGCAGGAGGGTGCTCAGCAGCATAAACTCCTGAGTCTCAGTTATGGCCACCAAAGTAGACAGAGGCCTGATCTCAGCTGTTCACTCCCTGTTTCTGACGCTGCAAAATTCTCCATTAGAGTCCTGTGTGTAGGTGGATGTTTCAGGTGATATTTCCCAGGGATGCAGGAGGCCTGACTCACCCATGAAGAATATTGGTGACTAGCTGCTCTGACCTTGGTCAGAGTTAATCCTGCAGGAATGAAAAGGTTCAGATTTCAGCACTCACTGGAAGAAAAGGCAAGAGAGGAGGAGCAGCCCCCTACTAAGATAAAGACATGACCAGTGGCTCTGCCATCAGTTACAGCATTGCTTGCATTTGGCATTACATTATGAAAATATCCATTCAGAGGGGAAAACGAGATCAAAGAGAACATTTCCGCGGCGATGACTTTAGCTCCACTCCGCTCTGCTCCCTCTCCTCCTCCCGTCCTTCGCGTTTCAAGGCTCCTGCTCTATTCATCCGCTCCGTGCCACCCCAGGTTTATAGCACCACATCAGCAGCAGCACTAATAACCCGTGATTCTTTCCCCCTATTGTGTTTGTCAGAGTCAGTAATCTGGGCACTACAGCAGCACAGCGCTGAAAAGCTACAGTGTGTTCCTATAGCAACCGGCTAATCCGCAGGTGCAAGGTGATTGGGCACCTTTTGCACCGGAACAATAATTTGAAAGATCTTTTTCAGTGTGCTGTTCTGCAGCATGAGTTCATTGTACTGCAACCCACCACGAATCGTTATAAGCTGTCAGGAAAATGCACAAATCACAGCGAGGAGAGACGACGCCTTCCAGCAACAAGCCCTTGAAATATTTCACGGCAGGTTAAGAGGCCAAATTGTCTATGGCGAGATGTATTGTATGGGATAAAACAAAGAGCTTGTATTATAAGCCAATGCTGACAGTCTCCAAGTCAGGGAATCCCAGTGAAGTGTAAGGCTGTGCATGAATATGAGTTTTCCTGAGCTGTGGAAGGAAAACAGCCGTAATGAAAGAAAGTGCTGGGCAGAGCTCCCACATTCGACTCTTCCAAAACCAATTACTCCCACCTGGCTATTCCCATGTCTCCTAAAACATCTCTTGTTACAGAAGAGAATTTAATATTCCCTAATTGAAACCTCTAATTTAAGGCATTTGCTTGATATTTGCAAAGTCTGAAATCCTGGCCTGGACTTTCACGGGGTGATTAGATATCGTAGAAGTCACAAATTTTTGGATATACAAAGTCAAATTAAGAAGCCTTCAAGAAATACACAACATGTTTCCTCTGAAAGCCAGGCTTTGTTATATTTCTCAGAGTTAAGTAGTCTGAACTTGAGGTAGGGAGTGATCTTCCCTGCCCATGGCAGGGGGCTTGGAATGAGAGATGATCTTTAAGCTCACTTCCAAACCATTCTAGGTTTCCCTGATCTTTCCAAGTAAACCAGCCCAATCCATGGAGCAAGTGCAGAGTAGGCAATGAGAGAACAAACACCTTCATACCAACCTCAAGCAACCTGTCCTTTGCAGTCTATGTTAAACCAAATTTCTACTCTTTTTTCTTTACTTTTTTTTTTAAAACACTGGACCAGAAATAGTAGATATAGATATAAACCTCTTTAAAGCTCAGTTGTAAAAGTAGATGCATTTCCCATACAGCCATTGCAGTGGAAAGTGAGAGCAGATCATGGAAATGATGTAACAGGCCCTGTCACAGGAAGGAAAAAAAAGGAAATCTGTTAAAAACTTCAATAAGAAGAGAAAAATAGCACAAGTGCTTCTTTACCTCAATTTAATCACACTGAAGAAAGAATGTCTTTATTAAATGCCTGGACTTAATAAAAATGTCAAAAATTCTCATTGCATAAATCAGCTCTTTTAAGATTTGTTGGGGTGATGGAGGAGAAAACTTAAAAATAGAGGGCAAACAGAAGTTTAGTTATTGGGTTATGACTTCCAAAACTGCAGCTTCAAAAGCTTACCTGCATTTATTGGCCAAAGATTCCAACCCAGGATGCTTCCATCTAAAGCAAATTTCCTAAGTATGAGACAATGAAGTCAGTGTCTCATTTACAGCTGAAGAGTTTTATAAAGCAACGTGTCCACTGAGGGTTGAATCAACAAACAAACAGTACAGAACAGATCCTGCTTTTATGACCTAACTCTTTTGCTCATCCCAAAGTAGGATGAGCAAAATGGACGAGGAATTCACATATTCAATCCAAACTGACAGAAGAAAAGCTTGGATGGGGTCTAGCATATTGCCCCCAGGATATCATTAGATTATTGAATATTCTACAGCAAATATTAGTGTCTTCCTCTATCCTCCCCCTCCTGCCTTTCACCTACCTTGTAATTCAGGAAATCTTCCAAAAGAAAGTTTAACTGAAACAGGCAAATGTCTCAGAAATTTTCTTAATAAACAATTTCCAGAAAAAATAAAAAAAACTTTTGACCATCTTTAATTGTGAAATGTATTGATTGTTCTTCTCAAGTAGTTCATGCCTGAAAATGACATATTTTTGTTCCTTTTAGAGGGCTTGGATAGATAGCATTGTTTTTATTTCCAAAGCACATCAAAGAGCCCAAATTTTGGCAGGCTTTCTGTTTTCTTTAAAAAAAAAAAAAAAAAAGGGGGGGGGGGGAGAAGAAAGAAAAACATCAGCAAAACAAAGCTAAGAATAACTGCTCTTTTCTGAAGAGTTGTGGGCTTCTTCACTTCCAGATTCATGTCATGGTGCTCACTTCAGGGAGCTGCTGAGACACAGAGCCTGGAGGTGGGGAGGAGGAGAGGATTGGAAAGATCAGAGAATTGGCACGGGACACAGAGCCTTGCTCCTCTTGATGTTCAGGCTGAATCTAGACAAAGTCAGTCAGATCCCAGCATCATCATGGTTTTTAAACACTTTCATGGGCCATGCAAGGTCACACTGTGGCCTCTAACACAGGGGACAAGTTTCCACATATCTGCAGCTGCTACTTCATCGACAGCTCTGGTGATAGCTGCTCTCCAGTTTGTTGCATCTCCATTTTGTAAGTGAATAAATTCTAGAAATTGGCTGGATTTGGGTTAAGAAGATCCCTTTCCCTTCAGGACAAGGATGGACATAAAGTACTGAGAGAGCTGAGCATCTCCCCCTTCTGCTCAAATGTTCAGAGGAAGTAGGTTGGTATTGCTGCAGAAAGGTTCTCAATTTTGAGCATGTTTTTGTCCCTGGACCCATTTTTCTTGATTTCCTTGCTCAGCCAGTGATTATGATTTACTTATCACAGACCTGCGCTCCTGTGGCAGGATGTGATGTCTGGGCTGTTGGTAAAATATCATGCACTATTGCCAGATGTTAAATATGAAGGAATAACATCAAAACAATGAAAAAAAAATGCCACCAGCTCTTACTCTGTGAGGCAACTTTTATCTTGATTTACTGCTTAACTGGGCTTATTTACTGATGTTAGATTAAATTATTTTAAGGCTTAAAATTCTCCTGGTGATTGTGGTACAAGTGGCAGAGTTTCCAAAGCTTCCCAAGCAGAGCTGCTTTGCTCTGAATCTGAGAATAAGATAGGAGGAAAGGCTCAGAAAAGAAGTGGAGATAGTCTGAGGGAAATGCCAGCACTGCCTGCTTTATCACCCAAAATGTGGTGTCACACTGAGCTGAAACGTGCAAACCTTCCCCACCATGGCCTGCTCTGGGCTAAAACTACTTTTGACTTGATGGGACTTTAAATGGACTGTTATCACCCAACAGCCCAGACACAGGGCTGCAGGAGCTGGCACTTCATGGCATTTCTGTAAAAGCACACAAAATCCCTGGAGTGTGGCATGGACCTGCAGCCTGGCCCAGTTCAGGTCATGCCCACACTTTGGGGAAGGAGCAGAAAGGCACAAAGACAGGGCAGCTCACACAAAACCCACTGAACTCAGCTCGGTGGGATAAGCAAAAGTGCATCACTTGGCTAACATGTAAATGACTGGGGCACAGAAAACGTCCTCTGGATCAAGATGACAGAGTTCACTGCTAGAACAAATCACACAGTCTGTGGAGTTAGGCTGTGACCTATTGCTTGGTACAATTATCTGACCTCCTAACAAAGCCTGGTGAAGATGGCAGCGGTCCTGCATATAAAACAGAGCCTGGTGGAAAGTTGCTATTCTTCAAACCCTGCATCTAGACATCTTTCAAGTGATTTCAGAATTTAGGGTGAAAGTGGATCTTAGGCCTTTTTTTAAAAAGCCATTTCAAATCCTCATTCATATCATAAATGCTTTTTTATCCTTTTTTCTGCAGGCCACTGAAATCTCTGGGGCCATGACATTGTCTGGCACAGAATGCAGCCCCTTTTTATCATTATAAAGAAATAATGAAAGCATATGGTGGAGAGGCACTCATATTTCAGTGTATGGTGCCTTCCTCCTTCTCCATAACCAAGCACTGAAAAATATATACTATGATGAGAACATTGAATATTTCCAATACGCTAACAGAAAATTCCTAATAATTCAAAGTCATCCCTGCTGCCTGGCTTGGTTGTAAGTTCAAAGTAAAAGAAACCAAACATATCTTCACTTTTGTGCATTAAACATCAGCAAGTGACCTGTATTTTATTACAGTACACAGCTGTTTTATCACATAAGTAAATAAATCACCATTGAACCAACTTTGGGAACGAAGATTTTGAATAATAACACAATTAAGTTTTCCCACAAAGTCCAAATAGCCCACTTGCTCATAGTTGCTACAAGCTGTGATTCCCACGTGAAAGATATCAACTTATTTCCTTTTCCTGTCAATCATCAGTACCAAGTGGGGCCCTGGTATGTCAGGTCATGACCTTTCACTCTGGGCATGAGCCTGAAAGCCACTAGTGAATCAACTAGTTTAATTATTTAGGCTGTTTTTAATAAATATAAAAATGTGGCCTTAAATATTTCACATGCTTGTTCAGTTTGGGCTTTCAAGGACCTCTCATCGGGCCCACCAGCCTGAAAGTGTCCTCTTATTGGTAGGAAATCAGTCAATTAAAAACCCAATCCAGCTTCTGGAATGAGGTTTATTTTGTTGATTTTGAGCTTCCTGGCTTGGGTGTCACTTGCTTGTTGGTTTAGAGGACAGGCTTTTGGTTATCTTTTTTTTTTTAACCATAAGACTGTTTTTAATCAACACCAGCAATGGCCTCTTTGCCTACCTCCCACAAAATGATCCTTCATACAGATGCCAGCATAGGATTCACAGATTTCCATGTATGGTCTATTTTCCACATCCTCTTCACCTATATGGAAAAAAAGAAAAGCAAACAAAAAAACAAGCAAGAAGAAATCCAATGTAGCAAAGTCCATATAAAACAACACTTTAAAAAATATTTTTGAGCAATGTTGACAGGTTTGCTACTAGGTCCCTTAGCAGTGGACAGTTTAATTCCATTTTAGGTTAAAGTGTGATGACAGCCTTCCTTTGCTAAACTTCCTAACAATTTCTTTCAGCCTGTAACTCCCATAATCTAAAAATCTAGGCCTGAACCAAGCTGCTGATTCTGCCCAAGATTCTGCACAAGCAATCTGCAGTAACCACAACCACGTCAGTATAAAACAAGAGATACTTTCCCTGGATGTCAGGGGCAATGATTTATATTCTGTAACCCACTTATGCTTATTGCTCAACAAACTTTCCAGCTGGTAGATACAGGACAGAATTAAACTTGAGAAACTAATTGATGGTGTCTTTTTAAAGAACTTGGACTGCCAGAGCTAACTTTGCTTCTGAACATTCCTGAAATATACAGAACTTTCCCAGCCTCTCTCAGATTTATTTTGTTCTTCTTTGCCCTGGTGCTCTAGGACTTCTCAAGAAAGTGAGTGTGAAGGGCTGTCTCTATTTATAGATGATAAACCCAATTCTTATCTTTCTCCCTCCTCTCCCTCCTGCCATGGTCCTGCACCAAAGAGAGGACTTGGGGAAAGGGAAGAGAGATGCTCTCAGTTTGAATTTTCCAATCCCTCTCATGGGCTGCTGGGTCTGCAGGAAACATCAGCATGACAAAATTTGCTTTTCTTTCAAGCAGGAGGATTAATCTAAATGATGAAATATATCTCAAAAATGAAATTGCTGCAGCGTAGAGATCATCAAAGGTACTTTAATTGAATTATGCTTTGTTTGGGACAGTAGAAAACATTTAATCTTGATCCTGTTTGAATTCTTCATTTTGCCTTAATGGCTTCAAGGTGTGCACAATAGTACGTTAGAATTCACAATATAATCAAACAAAAGTCAGCTGGAGCATTCTATCTTTATTGAAGAAAAGTGTCCTTGCCTGATAATGCTGCTTCTCAGCAATTTCAGCAAAATTGCTGTAGTCCAGAGAAATCTTTCCAATTCATCTAAGTCTGCACTCGCTGATGAAAAGCTGCCTCCTAAGAACTTCTCAATCCTCCTCCCTCAAGATGCACCAGCAGGAGCATGTGCTCATAGCATGTGAGCACCCCCCAGCCTCCTGGAGGAGGGGAGATCAAACCCAAAGCATCGATCCGAGGATCCAGCACTTTGAAACGAGAGCCGGGGAGGCTGGGAGGAGCAGCGGCGGCTCGGGGGGCTCGGAGCGCGCTGCGGGCTGCACTGCCCCGGTTCAGCTTTTCAAAGGCTGACCCCCCCTGCACCGGGGTCTGCCACAGAGCAGCCAACCCATTAATGTCCAAGGAAGCCGTGGACCAAATCAGACAGTTTAAATAACTCAGCTGTGAACACAGAACCCCATTATCATTTCTGTGAGGCCAGTCTGAGCAGCTGATTCATCTCGGGCAGTTTACTCTGGACCAGAGGTCTCCACCGCATCCATTTTAAGTTTTAAATCAGATGAGGGTGAAGAACTCTGCTCTCAGACACTGTGTTAGGAGGTGCCATATAAAAGGACAGACAGGCAGAGAGGCTTGTATTAAAGGCTCTTATTTCCCATCATATTTTACTAGCTGTATTCTGACATGATTACTGATTTCAGTGGAATAAATGCATGCAGTGAAGTAGAGTTAGGAAACTGTATAGCCATTATTCCCTCACAACACACATTTCCCTGGTAAACATGTCCTGGCTTTGCATGCATCTGATGGGTTTAGTCACAGAAAAACTGTATTTACCATACATTTCATTACCATGTATTTACAGCCAACTTTTAGAAAACGATGGGAGTTTCCTGATCCATACTTATTTTTTCTTCCTTCTCTGGTGGGCGTTCACACCTTTTCTTACCTGAGCCTAAAGGCAGAAGAATGCTTCCAGATCTTCAGCAATCTCTGACAGATCACACCTTTTGCACACTACCATATAAAATATTAACTGAACAGGAAACTTACGTGAGCTCTGAAACCAGCCTGGAAGATGCCAGAAACAACTGCACCTTACAGTTCTCTGACTCTCTTTCAATATGACTATGCAAGGAAATGGCCATTAGAAAACAGGAATGATGTGATTACATTATTCCTTTTCCCTTGGACTATTATTTCATCTAGTAGGCTATTGCTTTTTAGACTTTATGTGCATATTCAGCAATTCCATAAATAAGATTTTCATTATCAACATTGAAATCCCCAACAGTTTTCAGCTCCTAATGAGGTCTTTACTGTTCTCAGGCAACACTTGGAAAAGCCTTTTATATGATAAAATGAAGATGTGAGAGAGACTGAGCAAGGTGTATGTGTTGCCAAAGGCATTACTTTCAAACAGTCCTCAGTCTCTTCACTCAAACAGGTGGTGATCAGGTTCTAGTAAAAAAAAAAAACAAAAAAAAAAAAAAAAGACTTGAAATTATTTCAGTCATACAGCCACTGGAAAAAAAATAAAAGAAAGAAAAGACAAAAAATGCCATTACTATAATCTTCTTTGCAGTCTCCAGAAAGCTCAATGTAACATGTTTAGAAGAAATTTGCAAGTATTTTGATGATAAATTATGGCTTCCTGTAGATGTTCCTAATAGTCAGCCCCTCTTCTCACAAGTTTAAAAATGCTAATGCTTAGGAAGCGTGGAAAAAAATAAGATCTTTGAAATGACATAACGAATTGATATATACAAAAAATGGTTCCCAACACTCCTGTACACAAATGCAAGTATTGGTAGAGATAAAGAGCTCCATGAGTGCTGAGAAAAGGAGATAAAAGACAGGCTCAAGCCAAACTGCAGTATCTGAACAGATTATTTGAGAGGGGAAGGCGAGTGTGGTTCAGATTTTATAACAGCCTCTTTGCCACACAGTGACAACGTGCTGGGTTCATACACTGACAGTGAAACATGGGACCAAGTTCTCCAAGTCTGTACTTGAGGAAGGCAAAATATTTCAAATTTAAGCTGAACTTGCATGCTTAGAAGCCTAATGAACATTGTAAAGGTCACAAGAAATACAGGAACCTCAAGCGACAGTATTTTGTAGAAAGGTCAGACATTCCTTTTCAATTAAAATTAAGATGTATTTATATCTCTCATACTTTGCATTAAAAAACAGGGCCTTGGTTCCAGAAGCTGAGAAACTACCAGGATTCCTCCTGTATCTGACTTATTTTGAGATGCCAAAATAACCTTGTGGAGTGGGAAGGTGAAGGGGATAAGCAGCTTGTGAAAGGCAAAGCAGTCTCATGCCTTTAACCAGAGGCTGAATGTATGGAGGGCCCAGACCCAAAAAAGTGTTTTGCCCATGGAGACTTAAAATAACCACACAGGGCAGCCAGACCCTGGCATTAATGCTGTTTTTGAATGTCTAAAGTCACAGTGAGTTTTATGGCTAACTGCCATGATGCTCTTTGAAGATTTAAGGAGCGTTGCATTTCATTTGAGATAACATGCTTTCGCAGTTGAATGGCAAGTTCCATAAATTCCTCTGGGATAAAATCTGAAGTAAACATCACAAAGTTTTGCATGGGTTTCTTGCAATTTGTTTTGGAGATTTTATGTCAAACAGGACTGGAAAATGGCTGGCAATGTTTAATTTCACTTATTATACACAGATTTTGAGCATGCAAGTCTAGCAAGAAATGTTTGGAGAGCACGACTGTGCTGCATTTTTTTTTTTTTTTTCTGGAATAAGTGGCAGTTTTAATTAAAACAATTATACAAGTCTTTGTTTTCCTCAACTTGTTTGATTTAGTTGGTTTCTTTAGCAACAAACAAAGCTTTCATGGCTTCTTCACATTTGCACAGAATATTAATGTTGCTGCCTTTGATTTCAGAGTCTTGTAGACTTCAGCAGTTGCTCAGCACTTCAGTCTCTAACACGGCTGAGGTTTTGTGAGCAGCAGAGATGGGGATGTGGATATCCCTGCACGTCAGGATAATCCCAAATGAGAAGAGGATGGATGGGGAGCAGCTCTGAGGAAAAGAACCTGAATCTGCTGGAGCGAGTCCAGAGGAGAACACGGAGATGCTGCAGGGCTGGAGCCAGGCTGGGAGTGCTGGGGGTGCTCACCTGGAGAGGAGAAGGCTCCAGAGACATCTCAGAGCCCCTTCCAGTGCCTAAAGGGGCTCCAGGAGAGCTGGAGAGGGACTTGGGACAAGGGATGGAGGGACAGGAAAAGGGGGAGTGGCTTCATATTATTTTATGATTCTAGGAGATGCTTAGCAACCCAGTGGGGCAAAATGGACAGAAAAAAAAAGGTGATCTAATATTGCAAAAAGCCACTTCTGTCTGAGAATTCCAAAGTTTGCAATGTCAGTAACCTTCAAAATCTATCCTCTTTATAGCTGGCTCAAAGTTATGGGAAAAAAAAAATTAGAGTGGTGTTGTTTCTTTTTTCTTTAAGGCTTCTAATTTTCTTCCTTATTTTATTTTTAAACATTTTTGATTAGCTCTACTACAGCACATCATGTTTTCCATTGACACATGTATGCCTATGTTTAAAATATCAATTCATTTATCTACAGAAATGTTGACACAAAAGATAAGAATCAGTATAAAAAGAACTGCTTTAATTTTGGTGCTTCTCAAAAGGAAAGGGAGCTTAAAAATGCATTTCCCTCTGAAGATGTGGGTTCAGAATTTGGCTCACACCCACAATAAAAGTAACAGTGGTATTTAGTTTCTCATCACTAACTCTGCATGGTTTATCTCAACAGAAAAAGTAAAATAAATGTCTGGGTATTGTGGCTGTGCCCCAGAGGAGACATTTGGGGTGGAGTGGGCAGAATGGGACGGGCGGCGCTGGAAGTGTCCGAGTTTGACCAGCATGGACTGTTCAAATCCATCATGTGCCAGAGAAGGGAGCTAACAGATAAATCTCTTGCTGCCTTCCCTTAAAATTCATCATTTAAAAGATCTGTTTAGTTCACACCCATTGCTGTTTTAAACATACATAGCTAAATCTCTATTTTTATTTTATTTTTTAGCCGCTTATCCAGAAATCAGTACATTTTCCTTCCTTGAAGATGCAATTTAATAAAAGCCAAACCATTCCTTTCCAAAGCTCCTCCCAGATGAGTATATCTAGGTCAGGTTTCAGCCTGGCATAAATATTTAATGCTTGAGAACTAAAGGTCTGGAGAAATTGGGGTTCCTATTGGAACGCCTGACGTAGCCTCGGCCATACCAGCACACGCGGGTGCTTGCTTTAATAAAAAACCCCTTAATCTCATTTGGCTCTACCTCACTGGCAGCTTGAAGCACTTGAATCAAACAGTACAGCTGTGAATTGTGACACTGGCTGGATGTAAGCCCAGAAAACTTTTCCCAGAGAAAACCCTTCAGGGAGGAAAAAAAAAAAAAAAAAAAGAAAGAAAAAAGAAAGAAAAAGAAGAAAAAGAAAAAAAAAAAAAAAGAAAGAGAAAAAGAAGGAGGAGGGGGAAAAAGCTTTGACAACTGAAATACAATAGAAGCCAAATACAAAACCCCACCATCAAACCTTGCACCCCTCCAACCTGAATCTGAAACAAACCAGGAAACCAAAAGATAGATTGGATTCTTCTTAAAAAGGTTATTTTGTAAGGTAGAAGGGCCAACCTGGGCAGCCCTGAGCAATGGCCCCAGTCTGTATTTCCTGTAGAGCAGCAAATAAACAAAACTCAAGCCAAAGGATAGGAAAGCTGAATTATACCACTCCTTCAAAATCCATTTAAAAGAAAAGGCAGCTTTGATTTTTGTGAGGAAGAAGAAAAATATCCAGCTGAGGAAATTAAAAGAGGGTTGGAAGCACAAGTGCCATAAAGCAGACCTAGCACAAGTGCTCTTGCAATATTTATATTCTTATTTTTGCTTGAATCCTGATGTTGAAACCTTCCCCTAAAGCAGATAACTGAGCAATATGGAAAAACAAAACAACAAAACCATGGAAAGCACATCTGAATGGAAGGAAATGTTCTTTTTCAGAAGGCAGCAGCCATACTCTGGAGTCACAAGGTCAAGAGGTGAATTTCTACTGAAGGAAAACATTAGAGCTGGATATTTCTCATCTGTCAGTCCCATTAAATACCATCTTTTAAGGACTCAGGACTGTGCATTGCGCCTTTCTTCAAGTTAGCAGGATAATAAAGATTCTGTTGCCTTTTGCAGATGTTTAAAGACATGATGTGAAAGACAAATTCTCCAGCTAAAACCCTCAAGAAATGTCACTTCTGTGTCTTACTGAAGGAGCTCCAGCACATTTGCTGCATAAACATCTGCCAGAAACATTTTAAAAAGGAGGCTGTTTAAATAATGGCTTTTGTAGGCTCGGTTGGGAGGAGTTTTTTTTCCTTCTTTAAAGAAAAGAAAATGAATTTGTGGAAAAGTTCCCTCTTCCAAGCAACTTTCCTTTGCAAACATGCTTCAGCTAGGATGATCTGAGGGAGCAGCTGTAAAATGAAGAAGAAATGTTGAAAATATTCCTTCAAAACATTCTATATCAATCACACCTCAGAGACAGTCATAAATCAGTGCTTTCTTTGACTTCAGAAAGTTGTTGCTCCTCATTGTTATGCTAACTTGTTTGTGACAATTATAGCAAGGCTCTCTTTACATAATAATTGGATTTTTCTATTAAATTTAACAGACAAGGAGAAAAAAAATGGCAAAATAACCAACATTCTGTCAAAAGTAGTATATTTGTGGCATAAATTGAGAAAAGGAAAAAGAATGAAAATAAACTCAGTTTATTTTCAAATTACAGTCTTCTTACTGTAATTTGACTCCTCATTCTACATGACTAACACAAGTCTACCTACACTTCTCCATCTTTAAATGTCTGCCAGAGTGCTGGGCTCGGCAGTAACTGTGCCTGGGTACCAAAGTGGATTCAGATTTTGGATGGGTTTAGCTTATTTTATGCTTATTAGAAAAAAATCTGCACTTCAGGATGCAGTGCTTCTATTTCTAAGTGACAGAAATCTGAGATAGTTGGAAACCCCTGTAATGAAGTCCACCTGTTGCCAAATAAAAAGCTGTTTCTTCCAACCAGGACTACAGAGCATCCATGTTAAGAATTGGGAGGGGGCTGGGGGTGGTGTTTGATGCAGTCCATTAAAAGCCTCATTAAACCTTGCAAATTTCACATTTAAAAAAAAAAAATCTGAGGATTTTGGGAATGATGCTGTAGGTGTGCAAATGCCATTGGATGATTAATATTGTCATTCTAACATATAATGATGTAGGGAGAGCTTTCACAAGGAATTTTATTATATAGAATATGGTTTTAAGATTAACATCAGATGTGAGACTGCTTCTTCAGGACAGAGATGGAGAATGATGAATCTTCAGCAATTTATCTGAGAAGCAGTCCAGAACTCCCATCTCCTTAACCAGGGAAGGGGAAAGGCAGGGGAAAGGCTGCCAGGCACTGAGGGGAAACAGGGGAAGTAAAAAACAATCTGTTGCAGCATTAGCAAGTAGACTGGTGCAGTATATTTTATACTCAGATCAAAATCAGGAGGAAAAAAAAGTCATTGTCTGTCTGGAGATCTGTCTGATGGCAAGGCTCAAGCAAGTGATGAGGAAAGAAAAAGTCTTCCACTTTTGCAGGGCTCAGAAGACCTTTTCCATCACTAGTGCCCATCCCTCAGCATTATCTTCATCTGTGCATTTACCCACACTTTGCATAAAATTTACTTTCAGAAAGGCCTTGATAATTTCTCAGCTTTGGCAAGGCACTCAGATGTAAATGGAACTATTTTAGCAGAGGCATCTTGGAGGGAAAAAAGTTCCAAGAGGCCACAAATTCATTTTTATCCCCTGGTTCTGGCTTCTCCTGGTGTTTGTCACTGATGGCACCCTTACTTAAATCTTTATTTCTTGTGCTATGCAGAAAAAGCCCGCCAGTGTTAACCAACATACTCTTTCCTTTCTTCCTTAAAACCAAGAGAGGTGAAGACCTGATTTCCTTCTTGTTTAACATCCTTGATTGTCTCATAAAGCTCACTGAGTAAAATTGCTTTCCAGACTTAAATGTAGTAGATGCAGAAAACCAGTAATATTTTCCAATTGTTTCTTATCTGTTGGTGATTTCTTTCACAAGTCACTAACAATTGTCTTTCTTGATGATTAGTTGCTCTTGTATATCAGCTTGATTTTTGTATTCATATGCTTTCACAAAAAAGGTTGAAAGTTCAGTTTTTCCCAGTCTTCCCATCATGTAATAAAACATCTTCCGTGTGATCTTAGCTCCCAAAATCCCTCATGACTTTGACTTCACACAACCTTGTAAAATTTGAAGTTCACTGGGTTTGTGAAGAAATGAATCTCTTTATTTGTGTGCCCCTTACAGACAGATCAAGAAGTCTGTATGATGTGACATCCTCATTGTAGAAGTCAGGCTGATTTCATCGGAATGAAAATTATAAATATCTCATTTAACACTTCCTTTAATTAATCCATTTGCTTTTATAGAATGTGTATTTATGTTTAGTAATATGAAAAATGAAAATAAATTTTTAGAAGCTTTTAGAACATATTCTAGGATTTAAACTGAAAGATTAATGAACAATTCTGTGCAGGGATAACTTAAGTAATAAAGGAGAGGGAAATTGATTCATCCTTTCCTATACTAGAGCAAGGAAAGTCTTGGCTTGTTGCTGATTTTACTCAAATGGTGATTGCTGATATCTACTCTACACTTCCTTTTAAAAAACCCCTCTACTCTGTCCAAATCTCTCTGCACCACTCTAGCACAGCTGATAGACGCCAGCTGTACTGTAAAAGGAGAAGTTTCTGAACAGACAATGATTATCTGTCAGTGGATAATATCCTGCTCTGAATCACTAATGGCCTCTGCAGGTCCAGCAATGGGACATTAGAACAAGCTTAAGCATGAGCTTAAATATTTGCATGCAGTGAAAGCTGTGTCAGAGAGATGTCTGTATTAAAATATTTGTGATAATGATTTATTTCGAGGACTTTTCTGCAGAGTTTAGTACCCAATCATTTTGTGAAACATTTTGCCATTCTGTGTAAGATCTTAGTAAGTATTTCTGTGTGCAAGCCAGGCAGGGAATATATCTTTTTATTAGCAGAGCTGGTGTGATCTAGACAGGTGTAGTTTGATCTTTCCCACACTGACCTTCACATAACTTCATACCTGACCTGAATGAGCGCTGTCTCAAGGGTAAGGAACAACTTGCTCATGGAGAAGAAAATTATTATGCTGCTGGTTATGTGATGCAGCTTTATAAAATGGATTGTATTTTGGGTATGTGACTACAAAGCCTCATGTTTTGACAATTATGCAGCATATGCAAAGGCCCATTTCATTTACAGAACCCAGGGGTACTCTACAAAGCTTTCTCTATAAACATGGGTTACAGCCTACTCACAAAGGTGCTGCATTGCTTCTTTTCTTTCATTAACTGCCACACTCTAATTGTTAATTTGTGGCTAACATGCAAATAACAGCATTTTATCCCAGTAAGCAAAATTAGAATAGCTTTAGATTTGCACTTGATGCTGTGGGAAGCTCCCAAATCCCAAGTGCCGAGTTTGATTTTCATGCATTTGATTTTCAGAGATCTTTTCAGAGTTGGAAAATAAATATCTCCAAATAGCTGGAGTTTGTAGGTTTATTTTACCATAAGCAAGTTTGTTTCCTATTCACATTTCTGGGAGCTGGGGATATTTAGTTTTAAAAAGGAGGGAAGTTGGGGCCTTCAGCCTATTTCCAGCATAATCCCTCTGGATAAAAGATGCTGCAGCTGTGTAGCAGCAGTTTCAGGCCTCAAACACCCTCCTGCAATGACATCTGACATTTAGCTAAAACAAAGAATGCAAATGAAAGCTCTGCCACTACTACAGGCAGGAGCTTTACTGTTTAAGGTAAAGGGCCAGTCTTGTAGAAGGGGATGGCAAGGACTTCACATCTTTTGACCATTGGGCTCTTCCTGCATTTCAGTTAATATGAGGTTCCCCTGGTATCAGAGTAATAACTCAGTTTTTTAATTGCCAAATGTTCAAAAATCTCTTTGAAGAAGGAGGTAGAGAAGGAAGTAATTGAGAGTTTAAAAAAAAAAAAAGTGGAAAAATAAAAAGCCCTCAAACTTTCTCAATGTATCGATATTTTTCAGGGCAACGAGGCTGTGATGAAGGAGGGAGATGGAAGAAAAGCCATTGCCATGCTTAGTTCCAGAAATTCTCCAGTTATTGCTAGAAAAGCCATCCAAAAACCACTTGAAATTGGTGCTGTGTGCTTTTTATACTCTTTGGGAGGGAAGAAAAAAATCAGAACAAAACCCCAAACATCTTCTCTGAAGAAGGGAAAGGTTAGAAATTATCTGTGCTGCACTGATCAATTTACCCAAGTTGTCTTTCCATGGATTGTATTAAGGGAACTTCATTTTCTTTTATTCAGCTGCTGGCCAATTTCTTCTTGACTCTTAAAAAGATCAATGAACACATCTCACTATCTTTGTACAAAACAAGCCTCTATTTTTTCCTCAAAGTTTAAGAGACTTTATTATTTTCATTTGTAATAGATTTTTCTGTCCCCTTTTTCTTTCAGCCCCTGTTGTGATTTCTTTGAGCTATTCTTTATTTTTCATGGATTTTGTCTAAACTACTCAGGTTTGCTATTCTGTAGGGTACAGGTAGGTAGGAAGTTATGTCTTTAGGTCCAGTAATGTGCAAATACTTAAGATTACACACAGCTCATTCTTTAGTCCTGGTGTGAGATAGAGGAATCATCAGTAAAATGAGACTAAAATCAGAGTGTGTTGTTTGAGGAAATTCAACCAGCAGTATCAGTGAACTGAACTGTACTTTTAAAGTGTCTCAGTAAAATCAATCAAATGTTACTCAACAGGAGAAAAGCTAACAAGTTATGGCCATACAGAATTAAATTTAATCAGCAAGCACTCTTTGGTTTCTTTTCCCTCTTTTTTTTTTCTGTTTGTTTGTTTTGTGTTTTGTTGTAGTTTTAGGGTTTTTTTGCTTTTTTTGCTTTTTTTCCCTAGTTTTGACAGACTAAAACTGGTTTTAACCCTACATTTTCATCCTCAAGCAAACACCACTGGTTTTTAAATGCAGCTTGCCTGGGATCTTCTCTTTGTTTATGCATATACAACATAAACCACTTAAACAGCTACTGCCTAATCATGTCAGTTATTACATTCCTTATACATTGAAGTCTTAAATTCTGCAGAGAAATTCAGTAATGTCCTCAATCATAATTTTGCCACAAATGCAGTCTTTTTCAAGAAATGTTGACAAATGGAAAAAAGCATAGTCTAAACATGGAAGCCAACCCCAATAACTTTCCAAGTCTATCAAAATGAATTTTTGTTCTGACAGAAGTTCCAACACTGAAAACTGTGTGTTTAGTTAGTATTTGAAAAGCAGCCTCCCTTCCCCACCAATGATTAAATTATTCCTGGGAAATGAAGTTGTTAACATGAAATTGTTACAAATTACTGTTTTATTTCAGACAAGCTGAAATATTGCATACTGGTTTTACTTAGAAAATAAAAAGAGAGTTTGAAATGACCATTTGAAATGTATTGCTAAAGTCACAGCAAAAACATTTCTAAATTTACAAATGACATTTTTAAAAAAATTTATCTGCTCCCTAAATATTTTGTGATTTAGGCAAAATGGCATTCACTGAGTTAAAAAGCTTTTGATAAACAGTACTTAGCCACTGTAAGTTATAGTAATTCCCATTATAAAAATCAACATTTCTGGACCTTGCTGAAGATGCCTGGGACTGTTTCTCCTACAGTAGAATCAGGTAATGTTAAGAGGGCTCATTGTTTTGGCTCTTCCAGGCTCACATTTGCAGATTGGGCTGGAACTGGATGATTTTTAAGGTCCCTTCCAACCCAAACCATTCTATGATTTGATGATTTTATGATTACAGCTTATATCCACACAACACCTAAGGTGGTTCAGCAATGCAAGGATTCAGTAAAGAAAAGGAGCAAGATAACAGATTTGCCTTCTACATAGAAATACAAAAACACGGTTCCAAA
Source organism: Urocynchramus pylzowi (assembly GCA_013397555.1). Lineage (NCBI taxonomy): Eukaryota > Metazoa > Chordata > Aves > Passeriformes > Fringillidae > Urocynchramus > Urocynchramus pylzowi. Next base: position 138,713 of record VZRH01007926.1, on the reverse strand, counting down.
AACAAAGGCAAAGCTCTCATTCCAAAACCCCAGAATGTCTAAAGTATTTCAGAAGTGGAAAAAAGAGAAGAAAAACCCTTTGGCAGTACTGCCACTCTCCATTTTCCCCATGCACAGTCCTACTCCCATATGCAACTCCTGCCTCCCTTTGGCTGCTGTGCTGCTGTTAATAAGCCTGTGCTGTACATTTGGCATGATTTCCACCTTCCACTTGCCATTTATTCCTTTTACAACCTCCCTTGTTATAGGTCTAGTGTAGCAAACTGCTGCTTTATGGGAATTTGCAGCCCACTTGACATATGGTACAGGATCACTGGCCAAAATGGCAGAGGAGCACAGAGGATTTTTACAGCCCAAGTTCATCATCTGTCTTGTTCCAGGACTTACTTTGGTCTGTGCCCAACAGGAGCCTAAATTCCCAGTCATATGATAACAAGACTGGCTCCTGCACACATCAGCTGGACATCTCCATGGCTTCCACTCCTCCTGGAAGCAATCATGGACTGTGCTGGCATCCCCTCCCCACCAACAGGCACAGCTCAGGGTGTCAGCCTGTGCTGCTTCTCTCTGCTGGTGACCCCACAACCATGAAACCACAGTGCTGCACATTTCCCATGCTAAACTTCCTGTGTTTCTCAGAGTTGTGGCACTGATGGATCAGGTCAGGGAAATCTCCCCTCCAAATGAGTTTATGGAGCCCCACAAGGAGATGTCTGGGAGTGCTGTGGATTCACCTCAGCACTGCTCCTCTCCTTCAACCAGCAGTCAGAACAGTGTTTCTACTCATCATGGTAGATATGAATTGATGCCTGTCCTACACCAAAACCACAGCTTTGGTTTCTCAACTTGGGCAAACATTTTGTCCCGTATGAGATGCCCTGCTCTCCACCCTACTAGAGGACCAGGTGTAATCAGACACCTGGAATTTACTAAGTGTGCATCAAATGTAAAAAATCTGTTCAGATGTGATTTGTAGGTTAAATTTTCCAACTGGATCTATTTTCACTGGAAAGACAGCAAATTGAACTTTTCAATGACCCTTCTTATTTTCCATCTGCTTAAACACAAACAAATGTAATTTTTATTTAAGCTACATAACTCCACAATGTGTATCAGCATCTTCACTAGATTCTCTCTGTCTTTCTTGCCATGGGTATTGCTGAAATTTTTCTTTAGACACTGTGCTATGGGCACTCTGCCCCCTTACACTGATTGTCAGGAGAACCACTTGTCACTTGTAGATTAAAACATTCCAGCAGACACATTCATAGCACAGATCATTAGTTGCTCAATTTGATTCAAACCACAAACTTCTATCACAAAATTTCTGTGTTCTACAGGGGCAGCACATCTGTCTCCCTTCCACCATGATCCTAGTGAAAGGTTGGCTTTCTACAAAATATTCAAGGTCCCATTTCAGGTAAGACTTCTCACTTACAGAATAAATCCACCCAGAAAACTGTATGAGCTGTGAGTAGTCTGATAAATGAGATGAGCAGTGCTATGAATAAAATAAAAAAAAAATTTAAAAATTTTTTAAAAAATAAATAAAAGGAAAAAGAAAGAAAAGGGTTTTTCAATAAAAATTCTTGGTGGTTAAGCAAAGTTAATAGTCAAGTCAGGTAATACAGCCAGGCCTTTTCCTGGGATCACGTCTATGTTTCATCCCAGGCTTCATCAATATCCACATATTCTGTCAGATTCTGGATTGTTGCTTCCATGTACCCCAACTCCTCACAGCTTTTATTCCCTTGCTTTCATTTCCTTTCATTCTCATTTCTCCTTATTGTTGTTGCTTCTTTGAAAAGATCAATGAACAGGTCTTACAGTCTTGGCGCAAAAAAGCCACTATTTTCCTTTAAACTTTAAAAGATTTCATTATTATTATTATTTCTCATAAGAGGGATGTTTGTATCTTCCTTCTTGCCTGTAGCCCCCCTGCAGCTAAACTTTCTGATGGTTCTTTGTGTTTAAAAGAAAATTAACAGCAAAGAATGCACAATTTGACTTAAAACATATTGATATTGCAAAATGAAGAGCCATTTAATGAATTTTTTGTCCCCAGTGAAGAGCCAGTGTAAGGAACAGTAGGGGCTGCAAATAAGACTGAAAATGGCACTTTAATAGCAAAATGCATTTCTTTGAACAGAGCTTACCTTTTCTAATGATTTTACAACATTGTCTCTCCTTTTTTCTCTTCATTAGTTGTCTGTGACCACAAACACATTCCAGGAAGAAAGGTAAAAAAAATAAAACCATCCATCCAAATGTTTTAGACATCAGGAAGAACACCTTTTAGCACAAGAAAGCACTCCAGTTGGCTGGTGCCCTGCCTTGGACACACACAAAAACCCACAAAAGCAAAATCCCAGATGACCCAAACTCCCCAGCAAGCTCTTGCCTTGCAAAATTTTGCTTCCTGAGTATAAGAAGAAAGCAGAGCCTGGAGGAGGGGAGGTTGTTGACAGGGAAGATGCCATTAATATTTCTGGGATTGCAAGAGCATTGATACAACTGTTATTATTTTAACAGCACTTACAAGCACTGTTGAACGTTAGGGACTGAAATACTGGTAGCTGTATTTGAGGCTTTACTTATTAATGCCTGGAAAATGCTTTGAGATCTTCAATTACAGGATTTTCACAGGGAAAACTTTTATATTGTCTTTAGCCAGCCTCAATCCTCAGCTGAAAGCTGATAAATACAAGTGCTATACTGTCCTGTAATGCAAGTTAATGTAAAATAACCACAGACCTCTCTCACTCAGATTGCTTGTGGCTGCTTGCATCCCCTAGCTGGAGTTCAGGAGGGTGGTACATTGTGCCAGGGGCAATCAGAGCACCTCTTTTCTCACCCCACTTCTCTCAAACCATCGTGCTTCCTGAAAAACCTTGAGTTGTCCATCTTCCACCACTCTGGCCAGATTCACTGAAAGGTCCCAGTTGGTACAACTCCAGAGCCTGCTCAGGTCCATGTGCCTGGGGTGCTGATAGGATTTTGCTGCTCTGTCCCTGTGCCACCTGTTTTTCAGGATGCTCCAGGTTGTAGCAACACAACCTCTTATCACACCTTTCTTTTCAGTCCATGCCCTTTAGTCCTGGGAACACAGCTTGGGATGGAGAGGGCTGTGCAGGACATGCTATAACCTGGTTTGATAGTGGCAGCTGTAAAATTCACTATTTGTACCAGTTGTTAAAAACAATAGCACCTTTTAAGAAGTTCTTTTTACAGATCTTGCTCTGGACTTCTTTAAGATCTATCTTCAGCTTGGTGAGTGGCTGTTCCTTTCTCCTCCTCCCATTCCATCAAGCTGGAAAAGACCTGTAGATTCCCACCCCATTTGCTGAAAACTGTCCTGTCTGCACCACCCCAACCATCCTCTGTCCTCTGAGCCAGGCAATATTTGGCACATAAACTTTCCTGGAGTTTTCTCATTACCAGACATGGCAAAGCCAAAAGCCATTAACACGTGAGATATCCCTGAGACTTTTTGGAAAATCCCAAAATGGCACATATTTAATAGGATAATAGCAAGCCATCTCAAAAGGACTTAAATATTTTAAATGTAATTATTTATGCTTTTTTTTTTTTTTCACCTACCTGGAAAGCCAAACTATTTTAACTTGCCAAAAGTTTGATTTTGCAGACACACAGAAAGGCAAAGGCATTTTACAAGCCTTAGACAAAGGCCTCCTCTGCTCATTTAATATATAACCATCTGAGGAGTATCTCAAGACACACCAGAATGAGGCAAAAGCTCTAAGACTGCAGGAGGATGGGAGAGTTTTGTCTCAGTACTGACAGGAGGCAGCAGAGGACATTGCCTTGATTTTCTGAGAGAAGGGAGAGGCTCTTTCATTCTGTGTTTGTCTTATATTGTATTTGCTGCTGTCCACAACCATGGCTGGGGTGTTGTGCCATACTCATGGAAAGGCCACCATAAAATCTCTTTTCAACATACATGCCTGGAGTGTCCTGCAGTTTGAGAAGTTCTACCAGTTCAAGGGAGATTTATTGGCCTTGACATGGGGAACAGGGAGCAAGGTATTATTCTCCAAAAGGGGGAGAAACTTCATGGCAGGTCTGGTCATGGAAACCCATTCCTGCCTTTCCTGGGTCAGCATATCAGACTGCAAATCCACATTAACTTGCAATTTCAGCTGTCATGCTAGCGTGGTATGTAGAGAGGGGAGGAAAAATTTTTACTCGTGTTTTATTTTTTTCCTTTTCTAAAATTATATCCCGAGTTTTATAATATTAACAAAGGCTTGAAACAACACCTTAGCACATCAGAAAAAATTAGTTGTCACCTTGTTAATAAGATGACAATGTAATGAAATAACACTATTTAATAGTTTTCCAGCTTTTAACATGTCTCCTCAATCTATCAAATTGTTATCTAAGTTTTTAACTTTTTGACTGAGTTTCCAAAGAGAAAATCTTAAATTCTAGTACAGCACACACAAAACAAAAGCTTTCTGCAACAATCAAGAGCATTTTTAGATCTTGACTCACACTAGGATAATTTATAACTGATTGATAAATGACAAATTGCTGTTTAGGTAAAATGTGATTAACAGTAAATAATATATGATGGTTGTCATAGGCAGTGAATGAACAGCAATCATATTTACTCACCACCTACAATACTTCATATCTACTTATAACAGACTAATACTTCTGTAATAAATAACCGTAACAAGGTCATAAATCAGCATTAAATGAAAGCACTGTTTTAGAGAGCCAAACTCAACATTACATGTTGGAACAAAGATTTTCAGCTTTTCTTAATAATAACTTGGTATTTGATTTCTTCAGTCCCATTCACACTACTGATTTTTCCTTAGCTGAATTCATTTAAAAGCAGGCATAACCACACAGGGTTTGCCTACTAATGGAAACACCATCAAAACCTAAGTCCCAGTTGCATAAATGGATTTCTTGCCTGAAATTAGCTCTGAACACCCAACATCACCACCCTTTACACAGGCAATATGTTTTTAACATACTGATGGCTGGTTTTAGACTGGCTACTCCAGATCTGGTGTGGGAGGTATTCACCCATTGTGCTACTGCTGTTTAACACCACCTGCCTTAAACCTTCATACCTGGCTAAAATGAAGAAAATTAAATAACACAAAGCTTTATAAACCTGCAGCATGGTTGGCAGGATGCCAGTTTGAAGTCATGTCCCTTTGCCTGGCAGACCTGGTGCAGTGCAGGGCATGAGACACAGGACTGGGATAAGGCCAAGTGTGTTTGGTGAGAAACCTCTCAAACATTAAAACTCCACAGTGGAGGAGTGAACAGGAATGCAATACCTCACTCTGTGGCCCATCACGACTGAAAAGGTTTGTGGTTGGACAAGGAGCTCCGGGTTTTTAACAGTCTGCTGATTAAAACATTCTGTTAATTAAATAAAACCAAACCCCAGTGCTATCTGGTGCTCCAGGGCTCTTTCTGACTGATCCAAGAGCTTTTGTTTACCACACAAAGACCAATTGATTTACACTTTTTGCTTTCAACAAGCCTCTCGTGAAGAGCACAGTGACATGCTGAAGTGCCAAAGCAGAAGAAAGGCACACTGATGAAAACCAGACACTGCAGCCATTAGCATCGATCAGCAATTGATCAGTGTATGAGCAAGCAGAGAGGTACACTGTGGTTATTGTGAGTAACAAAACCTGATTTAGTCTCCTTCAAAAGCTCTATGTCCTGTGAAGGGGCTCTTTGGTTGGGAGGCACAAACTTCATTAGCACAAACCCAGGAGTCATGTAAGGAGCTTTGTCTTGCAGATTACAGAAGTCCCTCCCTTGTGCAGACAGGAGGATATGAAAACATTTTTCAGATGATGCATTAAGTCAATCAATAGCTTCATGTCAAACAGGACCTTACCTATGTCCTTTGCTTATTTAATTAGGTATTTCACAAAACTGGCTAAAACCACGCTATCACATCACTACAAGAACATGATTGATTCTGGAGAATGAGTAGGGGAATCAGGACAGCTGAGAAAGAGCCTGAGATGCTGGGGGTCCCTCATGTGTGTTGGACAGCAAACCTTTTTGTTTAGCCAGTAGCACTGACTTTGTTAGGAGCAGGTTCTACAAACTTAGATAACCCTGAAAGGACTTTCTTTTAAGTGGAAAAAACCCACCCAACTGTCAGCTTGAGAGAAGCCTCTGAGTTAACTCCTATTCCACTCAGTCTGAGCTAAAACGACATCACTTTTCACTCTCACCCCGAGACCTAACGAGCTTCAGCACTTGAGATGTGAAAGACCAATAACTTAATCCACTGTTTGAACCAATCCCTATTTTTAAAGCAGTGCTGTATTTGATTAAGCCACTGTAAAGCTCAGCAGAGCTGTGTCAAGTTAAATTATATTCTTTAAAGTAAAAATGCCATTTTACCTGAAACATAAAACTTCAGACTTACTGCATTTTTATAAGAAAAACAAGTGCTATTTATTTACATGCAGACAGCCCCCATTAACAGCAATCTATAGCTGGCAGGTGTTACAAGCCTGGATGTGTTCTAAAGGACTAAAATATTATCTTCTAGATTTATAGATAAAAATATCAAACTATTTTCATACAGATGCCCCAAAATGACAGCCAGAAAATACCCCTGTGATTATCACCGAGTGAATATGCAAGTCCCAATATGATTTAAGCACTGCTGCTTTCACCAAAACCACTTTTAATCTCATCAAAACTGTCCTCATTAGCCCAATGGAGTAGGTTTCCCACGATCCCACATTAACTGGTATTTGTCACCTTGCCTTTCTTAAACCTGTTACCTGGGTCACTCCATTCACTCTCTAAATATTGGCATAACACAAGATTTGTTCGAATCCTCTGGAAAATCACCAGTGTTCCAAGGCATTAAAAATCAACACTAAACGCTCGGACAGTTCCTTGGCCACCTCTGTGAAAATTATTGGATGCAGGTTGTTCAGATTCAATGTTATTACAGTGATCAACTCTGGCATTTTTGGAAAAGAAACTATCTCAGCAGCATCATGGTCCTGTGTACTTTGGCTTTTTCTCACACACAGAACAGAAATGTTTTTGAGTACATCTGATTTTTCTGCATTGTTATTAAATATTCTATCTTATCCACCCAGGAATATCCAAGCCCAGTGTCCTGGTATTAACCCCTACCCTGCAATCCATGAATGTGTACATGCAGACATGCACAGTTTCTGATGTTTCACCGCCTTGACTGAAACTTTTCTATGTGTACTTTGGTTCTCACCATTTTTCTATTGTTTCTAACAACTAAGTGGTGTTACCAATTTGCCTTTTCTCTTTTTGTAATATAACAAAGATAATAAAGACCTATTTTCCTTCCAAGCTGGGTAGCTCAACAGTATCCCTTTTTTTTTCTTGAACACAGAACTGTGGTTTCTGAGACAGAAGCAGAAATCTGGATACTGTCTGTGGTGGGGTTGGTGCACCACCATTCCCACTGAATTTCAAATTTTACAGAAATGAGATGGTAAGAGGACTTCCACTGACTGATCTCTAAATTTGGAAATGAGGTACAACACTGTTCAAGTCAGAGATGGACATCTTTGAGAAGAACTTGTGGAAAAAAGCTGTGTGATGCACTGGAGTGGTTTTGTCTTTGGCATTGGGGACCTCAATTGCTCGATGTATTCTTGCACCAGTAGCATCTTTCAAGCACTCAGATGTTCTAAGAGAATAAAATTATAGTGAAACAAATATGTGATCCACTAAATGTTGCTTTTATTCAAGCATAAACAGTATTTGAAGGTCTTCAGGACATTCAACTATCCTACTACTTTCTCTGGGTGTTTAAAACAAGGTTCAGATTCATACCAGTAATTCAGATTTGCAGATATTGGACAAAACAATCCCAAACCCCAACAATCAACCTCAAAGCATCTCCTAAATGTAAATCCCACATGCATTCTGTTTAACTGGAGCTGTATCTGATTTTGTCAGTGGACTGTAGTGGTGAGAGGAACAAAGGTGAACAGGAGGGTGACCAAATTGTTGTCCTCCCACTTGCTGACACAGAGATGGGGGCTGTACCATCAGGGCATCTCAGAAGTAAATCTGATAACATTAACCCCACCTGTGATTTTCCTTATCCTTTATAAAAAAAACTGACTCTCTGTGTAGTGTGAAATTCAGGCATTACCCTGTGAGCTGAAACAGCTCTGACCATTTACCAGAATGCCTTGGGAAGCTGAACAAACTTTCTCTCCATGCTGTGCTCCTGGGAACGAGAAGTTTTCTCTCACTGGGGTTAAAATGTTTGAAAAGTGGAGCCCTATATAAAATTCTGTTTGTGTAGCTGAAGTTCTGACGTTGTTTACCTGAAATGTTTCTATAATTCCTCAACTTTTGAGTTTCAGGTTGGTGATTTGCGAGTAGCAGATTGCACTCTCCTGAACTAAATCTAACAAGCGCCACAAAGTGAAAATAAACTGGAGAGACTTGAAATAAAAAATCACTTCAAGAAATCTAAGCGTGGTGGGGTTTTTTGTGTTGGTTTTATTTTATTTTTTTTTTCTTTTCCTCCCACTTTAAGCCAACTAAACTCCCAACACATTCTGATCATCTCGCCACAGTGTGTCTGTGCTGGTGACAACTGATTCATGTGTACATTTACATATCCCCTCAGTGCCAGCAGCAGAATACAAAATGGGTCCTCCTGCTCTGGCAGATGACACAGCGCTGGCAAATCAGGAGGAGCTGTCAAAAACAGCTGTCCATTAAAAGAGTTTGCTGAAACAACTAAGAGCTGTTTGAAAATGCTAGGTGGTAGAATTTAATTGGAGTAGCAACTGTTCAAAATTAAGATTAAAAAGGACCAGTCGGTACAGGGTTTCAGGTTTGAGGGGTGTTTTTATATATGGATATTTACATTTGGGATAGAAACAATTAAGTCTGCTGATTTTCTCTCTGCTCACACTCATGCTCCATCCCCTGGGTCAGAAAGTTTTGGGCCCCTCCATAAGTGCTCTGCTGCACACTCAGCACAGCAACTCCCCACACCTGCACCCAGAGAGCATTATGTTGGAGATACTGGGGAAAACCAAGACATGAATGTTTTTTTGGAAGCAGCCTGCATGTGTGGCTGCAAACCCTGCTATGCTGCACTGCCTGTGTGTTATCAGCTGCCCCTGTGGACAGGGGATGTGGTCAGTTTTCCACAGTGGGAACAAAACAGAGCTCCCAGCAAGAGTATTCCATTACACCACGCACCCTGCCTGAGCACCACATTTGTCTCAGCACATAAAACTGCATGCACATAAATGAAGGACTTTATGAAGTTTTCCCCTTTAGTATGAATGCAGTCTTGGGAAAACAGACCACTGCAAGAGCCCAGAAAATTTCATTTTTCACTAGGAACTTGTTTTGAATGTGCTGGAGGCAACGCTAAGCCCCGCTTTGGTTTAGGTGGTCTCTGAATCAGAAACTTGACTGTGGGATAAATGTAGCAGAATAGAAACACAGGCAAGCAAAACTGTTTGGCAAAACCTCACATTCTCCCTAGTTCTAGTTGAATATTTTGTAGAACAAAACCATTGGAAAAAATATCAAAATGAAATCAGTGTGTTTCATTTCGACAGTGTCAAAATAAAACTATTTTAATTTTGTGATATAAAATGTTTTATATTTCAAAATTTTGCTCTTTTTTTTCCTTCTTTTTCAACAAAAATATTCAAGATGTAAGGAAAAATTGTCCTTTAAGCTTAAATAAAAGTGTTTCTCTTTTTGACTACTTTTTTTTTTATTTCTCTCTCTCTGCAGCAACTCAAGCACAGGCAGGCAGAAGATCTGCATTTAGTTCTTCATTTTCAGACCAAGTCCTCATCACAGCGCCTCGGGCACCAACTCTGCTTATGTGCTTTAGCTTGGCACATCTGTAAGTGTGTGCCTTAAACATTTCTAGCACTTGGAATGCTTGGTACTCATTCTTTTCCTCACACAAGTGAAAATCTCCTTGGCTTTTACTTTTAGAAGGCAAGCACTAACTGTCCATCACAGTTGGCAATGAATTTGTCAGCCAGTGAATTGAGAGAGGCCATAAATATTAAGTATATAACCAATATTTCTTCTTGCTTTAAAATCAAAGACCTGCACCTTGAAAGAATTTAGAATAGCCATGGCCATGCTGCAACAGCATTTAGTAAATTTTAGTGCCTTTGAACGTTTTTACCTTTGTTATCACTTGGACCCTAGCTTTGGTTTGTTTGCTTTAAATAAAATCTGCCTTAAAATGTA
>VZRH01007926.1:78096-128396 GCA_013397555.1 Urocynchramus pylzowi | reverse complement strand
AAAAAAAAAAAAAAAAAAAACAAAAAAAAAACCAAAAAAAAAACCAAACCGTTGCAGCAAATCAAAAACCATGAAGGCACTAAAATTAAATTTTCCATTCTAGTAGAAAAAATAGAAGTTGAAAAGGCATTAGGCTCAGTTTCCCAGCAGAAACCTTACAGTAATGCCTGTGACTGCAAGTCTATAGCTCAGTGTATGCAATACATTGCAACTAGAAGTAGCAGTGACAGCTGGTGGGTTAGTAAACAGATTTCATTTCAGTTTTTGTCTGAAAATGATACAAATTTTTCTTTAATATGATTCTTTGCTACATCTTCTGTTTCCATCCAATGATGAGGTCCTTTCCAATTCATACCCAAGCTCTGTTAAATATTTTATTTGACTTAACACACATAAACGAAACAAACAGAAATAATTTTGAAACACTTTGAGTGAAGTTTGCAGTCTCTTGGAATGATTAAAAAATGTAGGTCCTAATGGAATTAGGAAGATGGTGGGTATAAACTGAGGGCATGTTAATGGCCTTATATGCACAGTGTCACACAGAAATAAAACTTAACACATATTTTAGAGTGTTCTGCTTTAGAAGAGGTGTATTTTTAATTTATATTTTCTGGAATTTCCTTCAGGAAATTCCAGTAGTAATCATTTTCTTTTTGTTTCCCTTTCCTTCCTTAAACCACCTGAAAGGCCTCTAAATAGAGGTAGGATTATGGAAAAAAAAAAAAAAAAAAGAAAAGTTGGGAAAAAAAGCAGAAAAAATAAAATGCCTAAAGTAATCCAAAAACCAGAAACTAATGACACAAAAGCATGAGGGGTCACTCTGTTTGTTTGCAAGGATATTTATAGCAAGGAAAGGAAAAACAGGGATCCTCAAATGGATTGGGTAATTTTAACTAAAAAAAAAATCCTATCTATATTTACATTAAAAATTATATGTAATTTCTATTTTATAACAAATCACCTGTAAATGTTCACTGGCCAGAGGGTCAATTTTGAGCCAGACACACCCCCAGCTGCCAGGAATGGGAACAGGGATGGCTCATGGAATTCTGTGTGTGCAGGGTGTAGCCTTAGGGCAGCAGACAGGCATGTCTATGATGAAATCTGTCACTTCATTTCTTCTTTTCAGAGCCAAATAATTGGTGCATACAGGCAGATAGATATAGATTAGTCAGAAAAGTGCAAAGTTTAATATAGCTTCAAGACTTTGTTTCTATCACTGCAGCCTCTTGCTGCCGAGACTTTACATAAACAAAAAGACCCAGAATCTTTTAATCTAAACAAAAAATAAAGTGACTCTGGATTAAAACTCTCCCTGTGACACTGGTGGGAGGGTGTTGAGGCAGGTAGGGCAGGTAGGACACACCTGTGCTACAATCACAGCAGTGATCATGGGTGAGAATGTCATTATTTTCAACATTAATAAACCTTTTCTGTTCTCTCTAAGCAGCCACTAAGTATGGGTCTCATGTCCCTGGATGCTGCAGAATCCCACAGTTCATGGGTATTATCAGCCATGACCAATGTGTGAAGGAACAGCTCTCATATGAGTTTGTGTATAAATCAATATACAACTGCATTGAAAACATTGCACAGACACTGATATAATCTTGCCATTAAAACATCACTTTCTATTTCCTTTTATTAAGGCCTTCAATTTAAAGATCAACTGCTCTGCATGCCCTGTCCTGCCTCCTGTTTCAAAACACTCAGCTCAGCATGGAATAACCAGCCCTGGGCACCCCATTATATTATTCACAGAATCACCAGGTTGGAAGAGACCTTCAAGATCATCAAGTCCAACTCAGCCCCAACACCTCAATTAAACCATGGCACCAAGTGCCACATCCAGTCTTTTCTTAAACACATCCAGGGATGGAGACTCCACCACCTCCCTGGGCAGACCATTCCAGAACTTCTTCCTAATATCCAACCTATATTTCCCTTGATGCAGCTGGAGACAATGTTTTTGTGGATGTTACTCCAGTCCACAAAGAAGAGCTGAGTCTAGGTAATGACAGTCCCTGAGAAGCCAGAGACTCCTGCTATCTGCATGAAATCCTGAAAACACCAATTCTGTGCCAGCACCAGCTGATTCCACAGTGCAATGGCACAAGCTGCACAGCACACTTGCCATTAACAGCCAGGACCCAAGTTAAAATTCAAATGAGAAGTAACAGGTCTGTGTCCTTATGTATGTGAGCTCCACGGTGGCAACAAAGATCTGCTGCCCACAGCTGAGATAAGATTGACAATAAAGAACTCTTAGTTAAAAGTCTGGTCTTCATTTCTGAGAAACCTCGGCATTTTTAATAATCTTTGTAAAGGTTTTAGGAATTGGAGGTCTAAAAAATTATTCTGATGAGGTTCCAGGAGATGGAAAAGGGAATTTAAAGGTGTTGTAGAAGTTCACTGTGGTTTTATCATAGAATATCCCGAGTTGGAGAGGACCCATGGAGACCATCAAGCCCTTATTTTTTCAATAGGGAGCTTTAATATTAACAGCCTGTTCACCTACAAAGCACAAAGCAAGCACAGCACTGGATGTGCTCAGGATTCCAGGATCCAACACAATGGGCAGAGTGATGCATCCCTGGGGGGGAATCTCTCAGAGTTCCTTGAAATGACATTAAAACCTCTGCACACCAGGTCACTGGAAAGCTGCTCGTGCCAAGTAAAGCTGCCACGATGTTGCCAACAGGGCAAAATCCAAAAGCAATCCAAAAAAACTGCCCAGCCAGAGCAAAGGCAGCCCCAGATGCAATGATAAATTGAGAAATGAGGAAGGGGGATATAAAAAAAATGAGGGATCATCCTTAAATCAAAAGCTATGGCAGGTCACACCCCTCACTCATCTGTGTGTGCACTCCGTGATTCTCATTCAGTTCTTCTGGATTCTCAAACAAAGTGCGGAGTCCTAAAAATATTTGGAACTATTACAAAGCATAAATTATAAATGTGTCGAGAAAATGGAAAAAGGTGTCTTGGGCCTACTTAGAGCACAAAATGATCTCAACCATTATTCACAATGATATGAAGATCTTTTATTTCATTTCTTCTTAACAGTTCCCTGTGTTTGCTATCATTTCTTGCCCAGCACCGTGTCAATAATTACTAAATTAGCAGGACGCCTGTACAATTTCAGCTAAAGTGTTATTACTGACAAGTCAAACAAAGAAAGCTGATCGAAAAGATGGGACTCCATCTCCTTATTTAAATGGACCGTGTTCACAGAAGAAGATTGAAACTCCTTTTTCTTCAAAGGAAGAAGGGAAAGGTATAGTTTACATTTTGTGCTGCTCAAGGACAGAGAGTCAGAGGAAATGCCTTTTTAATGTAAACCTCTTTTCATTTCCAAGGGACAAAAATGAAGGTTATTTAAAAGAATCATGCTGGGTGGAAGAAGTAATTATGTATTTTTTTTTCAAATCTCAGAAGAATAATGCTTTTACATTTCCCTGAGATGACCCAATTCACTTTGTGATGTGCTCCCTTAAATGTAAGTGTGTTGACTTCTTTGAACCTCATTGTTTTTAGTGTCTAAAGAAGCTCCTCTCATACCACAGTGTTGATTGATTTTGACTCTGTACCAATGCCCAAATTTTCATGAAGCTATTTCTGGTTTCTACAACCCACAAGTGAAAACGGTGTGTAATATCTTCTCCTGGATAGCTCCAAAATACTCATGTGTAATGACACATTCAAATTGGTTTTTTGAGAAGTATGGCCCCAAATTTGTTACTCTATTGTGTAGGAAAGCTCCATAATCTGGAAGATACTAACAGAATTCCAAGATCATACAGACTTTTCTTAATATTTATTTGATGTTATTTCTTTGTGGTAATTTTTGGTGGAATAAATGTGAGTACCTACTGGCATCCCTTAATGTGTGAAACAGGATGCAGTTCTGTAACCTTGCTCAGAGAAACATCTACCTTTGCCCTTTCATTACTCCATTTTTCATTACTCTATTTCATTTCCCCCCCAAAAATAAGAGCTTTCACAATCAGGATCAACAGCCTTTTTAGATTTTTTTATCCAAATCACCTACATCAACACTGGTGAAAGTGTTCAGGGACAGGTGTTTTAGGCAGCAGACATGTAAATGTGGAAAAGAAAGAAAAAGATTGAAGAACCATAATCACTCGAACATGGAAAGCAGAAAAGGAGACAAATTTTGTCAGTCTTAGTCATTCAGTGATTAGTATGTACTTCTCCCCTAAATCTGGAATTTATTTAGTTGTTGTCACTTGTCATGTAAACAAGCCAATGGGGACTACTTAAATCTATAAAATTAGACATTAGGTTTTAGGCCCTTACATGTTTTTTTTAATTAGGTCTCACTGGCTCTCTGGGCACTGCCTTAATGCAACTAAATTATCAATGATAAAGTTAACTACAGCATCTCACTGACATTTTTCGAACCTTAAAAATCTATTTTATTTCAAATTTTTGGCAAAAGTTTTGAGTTGAGTTCTCACTAGCTCCAAAGCAAGTCAACTCTATTCCCACAGACCTGAATCCAATTACTAATTTCACTTGTAGCACACCCTATTCCATTCCTTAATTCTCAGTCAAAGGAATAACTGGTTTAATATCTGTCATCTGCTACTTGCAATTCTACAGTCTCACAGGCTGGGGTCCAATTATGCAAACTGAACCAATTTCTAGGCTAGAACCATTTAGAAGTCATCTTTATCTCTTTAATCTGTCTGAAACTTTCTTCTTTTTTTTTTTTTCCCAAACAAAATTGACTGTTCTCAGAGCTTTAATTTCCATGAAAAGATTGAATACAGAAGACTTTTTTTTTCCCCCTAAAACACAAGTGTTTCAAAAAATGTGACCAACTGAAAGCAAAGAAACAGATTTGTACACAGATTTTTGGAAATGAGTGGCAATATTGCAGTAGACTTCACTTCAAAAAAGCACCAGTCCTTTTTAATGCTGAAGGTATTTTTGAGGCTGGCTGCAAAAGGATCTAGTGCTAATGACTTATTTCATTATTTACTTTTTATTCAAAATCCTCTGTAAGACCTTAAGTATGCATTTTCAGTTTCTGAGGATGCCATAGGAAACACAGAATGAGCTCAAAAAAATAAGAAAAACAGAACCTGAATCAGATAAAACTTGAGTTTTTACTTTATCACACAGGGAGAAGGGATATTCCGTGAAAATGAAAGACAACTGATATTTGAATTTACTTCTTTCAGCATGCACAAATTAATCTGTGGTGCTCTAGGCCACAAGACATTTATTGAGGATAAAAATTTAGCAAGAGACAAAAAATTACTGAATCTGTACTCTAAGACTCTTTATTCAATTACAGAAAATTAAATACTTTAAATGGTACTTAATCTCCATGGAAAAAAGAAACAGCTTTTCTCAATGAACAGATCATATCATGTTATTTATTAGGGAGTTTCTCGCACTCACTTGTGGAGCATCTGCTTCTGATCACTGCTAGAATCAGTCTAGGGAAGAAGGTGGAATTGGTCTGATCCTCACAGGCACACTCACTACTACCCAAACAGAGAATTTCTGGAGTAAGATGTAGCTACACCTTTAGTAATGAGGAGCAACACGACACAAAGGCAGATTAAACACACCTTCCCCTGCTGTTGGGAGAATATGGCAGCAAAGGTAGAGATACTCAAACTAGGCTTAGAAGTAAAGAATTAAAACCCATGTGTTTGGAAGAAAATAATGCCATCTTGACAGCTTTGCACAACGTAACGTCATTTTAGGCAGTGGGAAAATGGATGTCTACTTGAACCATCATTTAATTCCAGGAGAAATGTTCTCCTTGTTCATACATTCCCAGTCCATTCAAGAAGGAAAAAATGAGTGCTCATGCTAGGATGGATTTTCTCTTTAGGCAGAATCATGATGGTGTTTACTTTGGCAGGGAGCAAATTTAATGCTAGTTAAAACATTTTTTGTTGACTTTTATACTCATTACATGCTGTTGCAGCAACTCATGAAAATTATTAATAGAAATACAAATAGCCAAATGTTTTTTAAAATCACTGTTTGTTGCTGTTGAGTCAAGTAATCAGATCTTTGTATTTGGAGAACCGAGGTATTGAAGGAAAATTTGGCATTCTGAGGAACTAGTTCATAGCAGTGCATTTTGCAATATTAATGCTGTGTACGAAAGCAGAGAGTATGGCATAAAGGTTTAAAGAAACCCTAAAGATTTCTTAGCTTATCTCTAAATTATTATTTTTTTATCACTAAGAGTCCTGAGGGAATGTTCATAACTTCAAAGAAATCACAGCAACAGTGCGACGCAAACAGCTACTTCCAACTCAATCTGCTTGGCCAAGATTTATCTCCCCCACACGAGGCAGCCAACTGAAGTCTCCACCATAAAAAACACTGTTACCCTGCAAATAACTAAACAGGAGCTGGAGGAAAAGGGGAATCTCATAAGGACAATTCAGATCCTAGACAGGCTAAATTGCCTCCTCACGGTGCCTCCCTCACTCCATTGACTACATGGAGAGCCATGGGAGAGAATATCCTTCAGCATCCTGGTTAAGTGCCTAAAGTTAGGTGGAATAAATCTGGGCCTCATAGGTGAAAGTCATTTTATACATGGGCTGATTCATGTTCATGTGTTTTTCTCATGCTACACATGCATCTGAAGTGGTTTAAATGTGCACCTCTGTGTATCTGGGCCCATCATGACATATACTTTCATCCCACTACAAGTGGAGTGCTAAAAGGGGTTTTAATGGAAATGGCAGTTTGTTCAACAGCATTTAATTGGAGACAACTACCTTAGTGTACATACAGTGGGATTCTAGTGAGTGTTCATGTCTATTCCTGTTCCTATTGAAAGAATGTTGTATCTCCTTTGTGAGAGTGAGAGACGTGGTCTCTCCAAATGCAGTGTAAAATTCTCAGTAAGTACAACTCCCCACTGCCTATTAAGCAGGTGACCTTACTAAGTGGTCAGCTGGTTCAGTTTGCTCTTCCTTCACAATCTATAAAAATCTATATTGAACATATGTCCACACATACAGATGTGTGAAACCATGCATAAGAATTATTGGCTGACACCGAATTTTAGGCAAAAGGTAAATTCTTGTAGCAATGAAAAAGTTGTTCCCTCACAGGGAACAACTGAATATTTTAAGTATCCTCTCATGGAACTCTCTTGCAAATACAGTCCTCGAGGAGAAAATGTTGTGTCTCACTAGAGTTTATAGAAGAGTGATCACCAGCAGCTTTTAGAGCAGGCATGGGTCTCCTCAGCTGGTGTTTTCCTGATCCCACCATTCCCACAGCTGCATATCTAAATTTCAACACCCCTGAAAGTCTCCAGTCATGAAAACTGGACTCACATTCTTAATATTGTGTACACTGTGTCCTCCCTTTACAATAACTCAGAATTTCCCACTTTCTGATAGGAAAATGTTGGTTTAGTTGCAGGATCCTAACCAAGAACTAATTCTTAGGGAAGATGTAAACAGCGAGTGAAGATGAAGCGAACCCAGAGCCCAGATTCAGTGCCTGGTGTGATTTGAAGTCTTCACAAACACTCCAGGCCCAGCAATGCCCAGCTGGAATTACAGTCAAAAGAATCCTTAACAAAAGTAATTTTTCAGGATCATCTTCTAGCCACAAACTCAATCTTTTAGATGCCTGGGGCTGGTGCATCTTCTATGCCATTATTCTTAGGAAAGGGTGTGGTTCTGGCCATTTTGTAAAAAGATGATTTGATTGTTCATTTGGAGGGACTGTGGGCTGGGATCTTCAGCTCATGGGAACTGACACAGCCCCCAGAAGCAAAGCCAGCTGACACCTGCTGAGGTCCTGGCACACCAAATTTTAAATGCATGTACAAGTTTCACTCCCCAACACCAAATGCTATGATGTCTACATCAAACAGTCAATTACATGTGGGCTGCTTCTAAACAAAAGTTTTTCTAATTGTTTCAGATACACCATCTGTTTCTGATCAAAACCATGGTGAAACTGCAAACCCTCATAAACATCATCCTAGATTTCTCTTTTGAATGAAATCAGATTAGTACTGAAGGGTATAACTTCAAAGAGCTCTGAGGTGCTGTTGTTATCCAAATGTACATGAGGCTCATGGGTCTTGCTTGCCAGGAGATCTCAAGGGAACGGCTTTCATGCTTTTTTTTTTTTTTTTTTTTACCTANTTTACCTACAGGAAAAATAGCATTAAAATGTCCTTTTCCAGTTGCTTTTTGTTTTGTTTCTAGAAAAAACTAGGCAGAAGTGGTTCAGGACTTTATTATTTTCATATAAAAACACTCTGAGATTGGTGGTTAAATAGATGTCAATAAATATTTCAGCTGAAATCCTCAGAGTGCTTTTTGTTTTACTATGGGCATCTCTTCCCATCTAGACAGAAGTTTTGACTTTAACTTCAGGATATTTCTTAATATACTGCCCACAACAGTGTTTACATTCCCCAAGCAGGACTCCCTGCTTAGCCCATTCTTCTGCTCAGAAATATACTTCAGTGTAGCTGGCATAAGACAAAAAAGAAAACTTCCCTTGGCCCAACACCAACACATTTCAACAAAGCTTCTGATCAAAGTGCAAGAGAGAAATGAGAAACAAGAAAGGCAATAGTTGCAATAGCTCAACAGCTATTGTGGAATTTCTTTAGGGAATCAGAAAGCATCCTCAATGAATCTATATTGTGGCATTAAATTACGAGCAGCGTTTCAACAAAATGCCAAGAAGAAAACTTTCATGAAGGCAGTTTAACCATTTCTGTCAGATTGGAGGTCAAAGAGGCAGAATGACAATACCTCCCAGGGGGAAAAGGGCTTCCTCTGTAGGAGGTGAAGAGCAGGTGAAAAGGAGGCATGCATCGGGTTCCAGAAGTCTGGGTACCACCCGTGCAATCCAACAGGGTGGGTTTGCAATGCTCTGTAGAAAATGTGTCTCTCTTTGTGCCTGCTCCTATGACATTGTGGGCAAAAACTTGCTCTTGGTTAATCTGACACATCATAGCTGAATAACTCCAGATGCAATAATGTGGAATCTGTCCTGTTATATATTTAAACTTGAACTTAGTGGATAAAAAGAGAATCCTTTGAATAATGAAAAAATAAAGAGAATATTGAAAGAATAAATACATCACAGTATGACTATGGCTTAAACACACCAACTCTGAGCATGAGCCTGGTAATGAAACAGTGTTTACTGGCCATGATATTTTTATTTTCACTTAATCCAAAATATTTCCTGTGTGTAATTGCTTTGGAAGTTACAGCTCTAAGGCACGACACATTTTTGTGACAGCAACATCAACATGTAGAGAGAAACATTAGTGCTCAGTGTCAAGCACACTTGAGTTTTTCAATACACTTGGAGGAAGATACCCATAAAGCCTCATCTCAATGGCATGGAGGACTAATATTCCAGACAATTAGACTTTCTGCTTCAGATGCGACAATTCAAATGCGGATGTCTTTAAAGCACATTTTCATCCCCTTTATTGCTCACAGGAGGAAAAGATATGCCTTTTTTGTTTATAAAATGTAGGGCTGAAAACTGTCTGAACAGATGCTGGAGACTGTAATGTCTCACTTTCACTGTTGCAGAAACCACCACTTGGTCATCTCATGCCCCTTTCTCACTAAATCTCGTATAAATATGATTATGACTTCAATTGTTATGGCTTGCAGAGGGTTGTAGGGGTAGAAAACATAAAGCTGGAGTCAGCCATCTGAAAATCTTCCCTTTCCCTTCATGACATTTCCTTTAAAACTTACGAAATCTATGCTTGCTAAATAAAAGTGAAGGTCTTTGCCACCTGAATCTAAATTGAATATAATTGGATACTTGTATGTCAAAGCACTCAGAGACACAAGTCCAGGTATGAGCACATCAATAGGAAGGCAATTGGGTCACAAGGTAACCTATAGTATATATGATATATCTTCTTAAAGCTGTTCTCAGAATCCAAGGAATTCTTTTGTTAGGCACTGAGTGGATATCTCTTATTAAGGGGGTGTTTATAATGGTGGACAATGCAATTCAGATATAGAGCCTACACTAGTCTTCCATCAAAGGTAGAGAGAAACCTAACAGCCTGAAATAAATCTCTGCAATACTTCAATGGCAGAACGTTTCACCAATTTTTAGATATAGTTGTGAGCATCAGAACTGTGTCTGAACCTGATGGAGAGCACAAAGGTAAAGGAGACCTTGAAACGATCAAAACCCACTTGTCCAAGTAATTATGCAGACAATGTCTAACATTTATTTTTCCTGCCTAAACTAGTTAAGAAGCCTCAGCCAGCACAAGGAGGTACCCTGGCCTGGTGATATGGACAGAGGATTTCTTGTTCCAACAAGGGATATAAAATGAAATTATAACTGCAGGCCGAAGTCTTACAAAATATTCTTATGAAAAAAGAGAAGTCAAGAATAAAATTAAGTGATGAAATCCTAAACAGGAGGAAGTCTTTTAATTTTACCGTGTCCCTAATTTAACAAGCTTCAAGTTTAATCACAACTGGTAAGGCCAGTGCTTACTGTAGAAGATATCAAATCCATAATCATTTAGCTGAAAATGGGGTTATGATGACAGGGCAGTAGTCTCATTGCTAATGCTGGCTACTAAGTAGTACAGTGAAGCCAAGTACCTGACTCTCATAAACTGAAATGTGCAGGTTTTCTGATACAGCGGCTTCATTTAGCACAGCCAAGTCTACAATACACTCAGTCACACATAATTCTGCTTTATGGCACTCCTTACTGCACCATATGCACAGACTTCCCTCCCATCCCACCAAGCTATATAGATTTTCTAAATGCATGCAAATGTATCCAAGATGGCTCATTTTGTTATCAACTCCCCAAGTGCTAACATTCTAATCATTAACTAATTGTCTCTGTGCTCTATTGACAGCTTGGCCACCTTCTTGCTAATTTTTGCTGACATGATGGAGGCCCTGAAGAACTGGGTTAACCTTTCAATGTCCATTGAAGATCCACAGGTCTGATGACGATTGATTGACCTGGCCTCTATGTTAGATAAAACCTCATCAGCTTTCCAAGTGATTTGTGTAATGAGGCGTCAGTAATTGACAACAGGTAAGTGAACATAGAAGTCCCCTTCTTTACTGCTCTACAAAAATGAGTAGAAAATTCAAGTCTCTGTAAGGTGTGCAAACTTGTAAAAGTTAGCAAGTAATAGGGGTGAATACGTGTGCATTGTAATTTCATTAATTTTTTTTTCTTGCAGATACACACAGGAGCAATGTTCTCAAAATAGATGGCACTTCTGACATATAAGTGATGTGTGCCTCTTATAAATGCATGTATATGTGTATGTATTACACATATATATTGTATTTGGGTTGTTACAGAAGCATATGCTCACTCTTGTGCTCTCATAAAATCTTCTGCATGGTTTAGGAGTCTATATAGCCCACATCAATCTGGATTATGATAATATAAAGTCATGAAATCTCTTCCAAGTGTCACTGAATGTTCAAGGAATGAGCTCTAGGTGGCCATCCACATTCTTGGGTGTCCAGCTAACCCTGGCTTTAGTAAGACTAAGAATTAAATGTTCTCAGATGAGCACAGGGTATTTGTCTCAGGATGGTTCTGAGGGTTAGGCCATACAACCTATGCCAGTTTTCTTTCTGTGGGGACAACAGAAAGTGCTGCAGCCTCATCTCTACAAGAGTCAGCTCTGCCACTCCCTTTTCAAGTCATTTCTATGTGCTTCCAAACAAATTAATTTAAGGCATGACTCAACTCTGTGCTCTCAAGATCCACCCCAAAGGATAAAAACTATTCCACAAATAGAAAGGGAACAACCAGATTTGCTGTACCATAAGCCTCTACAGTTGTCTTCTTTTAATTTTATATTAAGCAGATATAAAACTATCCACAAGGGACAATAATACATGATGAAATAAGAAAAAATACTGTTAAAAAGGAATTATTTTGTCATTCACCACAGCCAGCCAGAGAGCATGAAATGTTCCATGTATGCAGACAGGCACAGAGATGTACACACCAAAAGCACATAAACATACGCTCAAAGAAATATTAATATATTAAATCTGCTCAAAATTACTTGATCAAATTAAAAAATAAAAATGCCCATCCAAGATTCTGGATTTTGTATCCTAGTTCATCTGTGGAAAGACAGAAAACCTCCTGTCTTCCCTCTTTAGCACTGTGTCTCTGCACTTCCTTCATTCCTTTCGATTTTTTTGTGCCAAAAACACTTGCAGTTTCCAGATAACTCTGATTTGGTGTCCATGTGGCCATCAGTGCTTTTCATCTGATGACATAGACAAAACTGGCAGCTCTTGTCAGAACCAAGCCAATATCATCTCACACACGTATGTGCATTTCTGTTTGATTATTTTGTAGATTTTTTTTTTTTGCGTCTTGAAGGTTTTTGAAAGTTCATATCCTTTCCTTTCATAGCCATTATTTATGAGGCATTGTATCACATATAGTAAAGTTATTTTGATTATAATGATAATTAAAGAAGTAGAATTTTATAGAAAAGTATAATGGAATCACAGAATCATTTAGACTGGAAAAGAACTTTCAGATCATCAAGTCCAACTGTTCTCTCAGCACTGCCAAATCCACCATTAAACCATGCCCCCAAGTGCACATCTATACATCTCCTAAATCCCTCCAGGGATGGTGACTCCACCACTGCCCTGGACAGCTGTGCTAGTGGTGGACAAACATTTGGGTGAAAAAATTTTCTCTGGTACCCAATTTAAACCTCCCTGGTGCAACTAGAGGCAAAAATCCACCAAAGAAACACCCTGCTATTGCTCAACAACAGCTCCTAACATCAAGAAAACACAAAAAATTTTAAAACGTTACCTAAAATGAAAATACTTTTGTTGAAACAAAACACAATGGGTAAAATTCTGGCACAACTGAAATCCATGGCAAAGCTATGGCTGACTTTTATGGGCAAAGGATTTCTTTAATGTTGCTTATGTACCACAATGGATTCTTACAGTCAAGTCCCAATTTTATTGAGGGCAACTTCCAAATCCTTCAATTGAACTGCTTGAGATTTATCTCCTGAAAATCATGAACTTGATAAAACAAGATAATGAAGATATACCAATCAACCACTTTCTACAGACCCATTATCAAAAGATGACCACGAGCCCTCAATCCTCACAAAATTCCAGTTTTCCTCCTTATAATGTCAGGTGGAATTTTGTTTAAGATACATCTGGTTTTATTTATTTATTTATTTTTAATCAGCAGGTATTGCTGCTCTTTGGGGACAGCCCTATTCAAAAATCCTACAAAATGACATGGCACAGACTCCCTGCACCCAAGCTTTGTCCTGGTCACTTCAATGCAGCCAAAGATTAGGTATTACCTTTCCATAGACAGAGACCATCAGTTCTTAAATAACCAGCCAGTGCAGTCCAGCAGAAAATCTGGCTGTGTCTGATTCTAGAAAATAGTTGCATTTTGGGGGAGATCATGCAGAGAGGGCATTTTTGATTTGGGTGACAGTGATAAAATTTTCCACAGTGAGTTACTGCCTGTCTGGGCTGCAAAACCCTTTCCTCCTGTCCTGCACAGCATCAGTTCACAGGACCAGAACAGTACAGATACTTTTTTTTATTTATCTTATAATTTTTGAAAATTGAATTTAGGTAAAACAAGGCCGACAGAGATCAGGAACATAAACACAGGAAACATAATTCAACATATCAGCATATTTTTCAAAAGTTCAGAAGTGTCTTGAATGCTAGGAAATGAATCTATCATAAATATACAAAATGAATAACCTAAATTTATAGGAGAGAGATAATTTTTGTTCTTAAGATACTCATTACTTTCTTGTTTTAACATTTCTATCTCTAAGGAATGAGTATTTTCTCTACTATCAATTTGGGGATTGGATGAAAATTATTAAATTTTATCATAATCTTTGCAGTATATTAAAAGCCATTATATCAATATTGAAGCAACAGATTGAAATTATTATAGCATACACACACACACACACATTTATATTTGTATACACTCTCCTCTGCAAAAATCCCAGTATTTAAAAAGCTCATCTGCTGGCATCTTCTACCCATCAATTTAAAACTTAAGTGTTAACATAGTGCACTGCTATTAATTCTTGTTTAATAAGCTTTGTTCTACAGTGAAAAATATCCTTGTGAGTGATGTTTGATATGTAAAACCCTTAAAAAGTAATCAAATCACACTTGTACTCAAACTATTGGCAATAGAAGCTTCCCAGCTAACTAAAACAGAAACATAAGTACAGTTTTTATTGATAAAACATGTTGCATCTTCTATATCAGATAGTATGCAATGAATAAAAATCTAAATTGTGAGAATGTTTATGTTAAAACCAATAGTGAAAAAGAACCTTTATTAACTAAGAATTCATTGATTTCACATCTCTACATAATTTTTAAATTAACGCAATAGCAAAAGTTTGTTGGAAGGTGTTCATAGTTGAAGGACAGAGATTTGACATGGACTACATGGACACTGTTCTCAAGAGCACAAAAATGATTTAGGAATTTGAGTCTGACTTTCAAAGAACAGCTTTTAAGCAGTTTGTATAGTTTATGTAGATCTGCTCCAGAGCACACAGAGCAATGGGAAGCCCATGCAAACGTCCACACTTCTATCAGCTGCCTTAGCTCCGCACCTCCTTCCCAGAGATGTGAAGCATTCCCACATTAGAGACTACAGTCAGGAACTTGTGACTCTTTGGGGTAGGCACAAGTCTGGCCAGTGAATTTATCACATGGATTGTAGCTTTGGCTAAAATGAATAATAAAAGTAGCTCTGTAATGGAATTATTTCCTTTGCTGCCCTTTTTCTCCACCCAAGAATGATTCCCCTTGATGAAATCCCAGATAACAGCGCAAAGGAAACCTGGGAGTTCCTTGGATGGTTCAACAAAGGGCCTTTACTTCTTATCTCACCTAAATCAGCTTCCACAAATCTCAGTTTTAAGTTGAAAAAACAATGATTCATGCAGCAAGTGTTGGGTGAGGACCATTTCTGGTTGTTTCCACATTAAATCGAGGTAGGTGTGAAAATTCCACACAAGTAGTAGGACCAACACTCACAGCAACACTCCTTCCTCTCTGCTGGTTCCCATTACCAGAGGCAAAGCAGAAATCTGGCATCCATTACTAACGACAATAAGTAAACCTGGTGCTTAATCAATCTAATAAAGAATGTTGTTGCCTTGGGCAATTGCTTGTGTATGTTGCCTGCCCACAGGACCACCAAGCTGAGCATCAGCAGAATTCCAGCTTTGGCTCAACCCACATGTGCTCATGTTTTCCTGCTTCTAATGTAATTATTCTAAGTTATTCACAACATTATTAGTCTTTCCTATAAAGGGTGTTTTGGTGGTTGCAGTTTTCTTAGAGGTGATCTCTTCAAACCTTGCTCACTATCTCATGACCTATCTTCTTCAGCACTTGCTCTGAAAACAAACACATGGGTACAAAAGCAATTTCTCCTCTGTATGGTGAAGGTACCAGTACAGGCTGTTTATGCCATAAAGCTGGGAAAGGAGCTGTCTCCCATGTCTGATATAAATTACTTTAGGAACAAAACTGGAAATACATCAAGCTCCTCCACTGCTGTACGTTTTTAAATAATTATACATTAAGGGACATCACACTCTCTTTCTTCTGCTGCTCCCACCTACCCCACCCTGGCTTTGACCAGGGATTTTTGTCTGAAACTTGAGGAATCTTCATGAAAACAGTTTTGCAAAACCTGATCTTTGTTTTTAACAAGCCTGGTCTGGGCTGTGTTCTATGAAGGTGTTTTCTCAGAAATTCCCAACTGCTTCTATTACAGTTCCCAATCTGCTGCCTGTAAGTTTAGCTCCGTCTTCCCTTGCTTGATATCTTCTTCACTGAACACAAAGGATGGAGTGGGCAAGAGGAGCTCCCCCAAATTCACCTTCTTGTACATTACAGTCAAGAAGGGACCCACAGGGATCACCAAGCCCACAAACTCCTTGAGAGTTCTCACTGCTACAAGGACTGACTCTACCTTCTACTTTCATTACAAACATAATTTTTGCCTCTGCCCTCTACAGCTTTTTCTAAAAGGTCTGAAAACAAGCAATCAGAACCAAAGGACTTATTTTTGTTTTAACACCTTAACAACTGACTTGCTTTACCTTGTGCTAAGTCATTCTTTCAGCAGTCAGTGCTGCTGCCTGCTCTTCCTACTGATGATATTTCCATGGCTTTCTCCCCTGAGTTTCCATGATATAATTTATTACTGTTGTCAAGGATGGGCAATCCAAATATGTTTTAAAGAAGTAGAATGTAAGAACTTTGCAAAACAAACTTGTAGCTGTCAACTTCTTCCATCAAGACTTTATTTGTTTCTTGTTTGTTGGTTTGTTGGGCTTTTTAAATGAGCAGGTTCAACGTTTGCATTAAATCATAGAATCCCAAATGGTTTGGGTTGGAAGGGGCCCTAAAGCCCATTCAGTTCCACCCCCTGCCATGGGCAGGGACACCTTCCAGCCTGTTCCAGGCTGCTCCAAGCCCCATCCAACCTGGCCTTGGACACTTCCAGGGATCCAGGGGCAGCCACAGCTTCTCTAGATACCGTGTGCCAGGGCCTCACTGCCCTCATGGGGAAGAAATTATTCCTGGTATCTAATCTAAACCTTCCCTTCTTCAGATTGACATCATTCCTCCTTACCCTATCATTGCATGCCCTTGTAAAAAGACTCTCTCTAGCAATGAAGACAAAAATATTTTAACATATTTAGAAATGGAGAAACTCTGTCAAAAGACAAAACTTTGGAAGAACATAGATGATCTTTCATGTATGTTGGTATAGATGACTTTTTTCTCTATTGCAAAGCAGAAGGGAGGAAAAGGTAATCAGTATTATTCAAGCTCATTTAAGTAAGTCAGAATTTTAATAAACAATCTATTAATTTTTTCTTTTAAAAGAATTTATAGCCATTTAATATTTATAGGGCCACGTGACAATTCTGTAAGGGCACAGCCCAATTACTTGCATGAAAATTATGTATTACCAAGAGTAAAGACAAAAGGATGTCAAAATATTCAACTATTTCCAAACGACTTCAACAAATATATGAACTCCCAAACCGCTTTTTATCCTCACAATACTCCTCACAGTGCTTTATTTAAGCAAGTACTCAAATTAATCTGTAGCTCAGCCAGACACATAGAGACATGCTCATCTCTGAGTTTGTCTTCAATAAAAAACAAGTTTCAGTATGAAAATTCCTTGACTAGCTCATAATTTCCTGATTATCAACCAATACTAAGCATGGTATATAAACTGAATTAAATTTACTGTTGATATGGGATGTTGAAATAATGTTTTAATAAAAGTTACTCCAAACAAGTGCAAAGTTTTAGTGATGATGACATTATTCCTACAGATTATCTCAAACCATTCAGAGAACTCTAAGTATGAGACAAATCATCCTCTGCCTCATGGTCCTGAATGGCTCAAAGTACGAAAAGTTGGAAATTTGCCCTTAAATTTATTCCCTCTACAAGGGGCTTTAGTATGGAAATCTACACTAGAATGACTGTGCATTGTTTTTATTTCCCTTTGGTCATGCATTTTTTACTAGGCTTTCATTTGTATCTCATTATTTCTAATGATTATCCCCAATTCAAAAGTGAATTAAGTCAGTGGGGAAACTTCTGTTAGATCCAGCAGACTTTGAATTGAAATCCTAATTTTGGATTTTCTTATGCTTAAATTGTAAATAATTTTCTTTTAAAGTAATTGTTATGTAAAGCCTTTGGCACATGGAAAGGGGATATATTTCAATTGAAATTATTCCTAAGGAATAATACATCTTTTACAAAATGCATGTATTAATGTTACTCGTTAGCACAGTTTAAAGCTTACATATACATGTGCTCTGAATAGCAACATAGCTACTCTCTTCCTTTTTATTTTCCTGGTTTTAAAATAAAATGGGTCCTTTTTTAATAGACTGAGTCTGTAGCTGATATCAAAATCTTATTCCATGCCTAAGAAATACAGTGTAAGCTGAATCTCCTCTGTATTTTAAAAATAAGCTTTGGGTTAATTTATAATTTTCTGTTTAGCAGCCAATAAAAATTGATGAATGGGAATTTCCCATGCAATTTGCTCTTTTCCAATGTTATTTCTGTGGCTAGAACCTATTAATTGCCTTAAAACATCCACTTCCATTGATGCTGTTCAGAAAGTCAGAGCTTTCACTATAATTTTGCTATTTGATAGATGCTAGGTATTTAACTCTTGTCATTTTGTTTTTAAACAGACATTCCAGTTCAACACCAGTAAAATGTCCTTCCACAAAGTTTTTATGCCTTAATTTTTTGCTAAGGCCCTTTTAATTTTTGTGCAGCTAAAGAAAGGAAAAAAAAAATTCCTTTTACATGTGTGGCTTTTGGAGATTGGTAAGAAAAATGTGAGCAGAGTGGGGAGCAGGGGGAATCTTTTTCAGATGTTGTGAAGGTTTTTTCTTTCTCATCTCCCAAACCCTGTAGATGGAGCCCTCCACTAAGATCTTGCTGTATCTCTAGCACAGATTGACTTCTTTTGGGTTGATGATGATTGATCGTGTTGTTTTCTTCATTACTTTAAACCTAATCAGTGCTTGGTGTAATTTGAGTAATGATTGCTCATTATTGGCAATTGTGAAGTTTAAGGCTTTCTTCATTTCACCTCACAAGAGAGTCAGTGGGGAGATTCTCATGCCTCCCCATTTGGGTAATGTTTGAGGTAAGAGAAGGGGGAACCATCACCACTGATAGGTGGTAGTGAAAGCTTTCTGCAAGTTTATTACTGTGTGTTTTCTTGGCAGGGGCTCCTGGTCTTACCCCCATCATCAGATCCCATCATGAAAAAATGAGTTTCCTAGCAAACTCTATCATTTAGGCCTTACTGAAATGCCTCAGTCCAATAAATCATGCTATTTCCTAATACTGTGTCTTATAAAGTGGTATGGATGGATTTGCAAATAAAAGGGTTTTTCACTTCCCCTTCCCCTAAATGGAAAGAAGATAATGAATGAGGATCATACACAGGCCAAAACGATATAGTTCCTCATTACCCAAATTCTGCTTTAACTTTGCTGTTTTGAATTAAGAATAAGGGGAATTACTGCATAATGGAGTGGTTGATTTACAGGCGCTAAGCTTGGTAAGCAGAGAAAAAGATGCTAAGCTGTTCCATACCTGTAGGACACACCATGGGAGCCTGGCTAAGCCCTCTGTTTGTGCTGAAATTATGCTAAGGACATAATGAAAATCTATACAAATCAGAAAATTTCAGATTCATGGTTGTGGGAGTAAGGGCAGTTTTTCTTCCTGGGCCTAATTCCACAGGTACAGCTACAGCACAACCTAAGAGTAGATTATAGATAATGATTTGTCCAAACATAGCAATAAAGGGAAAAATGGATACTTTTCATATTATTGCTAATTCTTACCAACTGCTTCAACCACATTAAGCCAAAAGTCACATTTGACGTTTTATCAGTTCAAAAAATTGCTGTGTAGTTGAGATAAAATACATGGCACTTGCATTAGAGACCACAGTTTCATCCATCCTATTTTCAAAGCCCTTATTTTATGCTCACCTTGACATGGAGAATACGATAGCCAATAGATGAAAAAAAACCCCAGGATTTTTTCCCATTAAAAAAAAAGAAAAATTGTATTAAGCTCAAAACACTCAAAACACACAAACCTCAATTTTGCTCTACAGCTGATTCTGGAGGGAAAAGATGCCCTGAGACATCAGTGGAGCTGCTCTGCCTGCGTTTTTGTGGGAGAGGAAGCGGGGCCGTGGAGCGCGGCGCTGGCGCGGAGCCGCCACCAGCGCGGTATCAGTGACACACTGGGCAGCTGGGGTGGCTCCACGCGGGGAGGGCACGCGTGTCCCCCCGCCAGGATCACACTCAGCCTCGGGGGCACTGCCAGAGCGAGCAGCAGCGCTGATGGAAACAGCCTCAGCGACAGACCCGCCGCTCGCTGGAGGGGACAAGAGATCTCATTTGCTTAAGTTAGACCAGAGGAACCCAGCATGGATAAA
Source organism: Urocynchramus pylzowi (assembly GCA_013397555.1). Taxonomy (NCBI): domain Eukaryota; kingdom Metazoa; phylum Chordata; class Aves; order Passeriformes; family Fringillidae; genus Urocynchramus; species Urocynchramus pylzowi. Next base: position 108,293 of record VZRH01007926.1, on the reverse strand, counting down.
GCTCAGGGTTTTTTATTTTTTTCCCTCCTCATTGCTGTTTTTTTCTGGAGAGAGAGAGAGAGAGACTGCCTACTATGACTGTGCAAGTAAAAATAAATACATTCTGATATTATAACATCACAATAATGCGATCGTTTGGATTCATACCGAGAACAGTAAAAACAATATGCTTTCTGATTGAATTATTCAAGCTCGTAGCTTTTAAGTTTCAATTATAGATACAAACATCGTAGGCAAGAGAAACTGAACAATAAACAGCATTTTCTTGCTGAGGTATAAAAAGCAGTGAGTTGCGGAAAATGATTTTTTTAAAGATGAAAGTGTAGCCCATCATTAAGATCAAATCTATGAGAAGAGAAGCTCTGCAAAACACAGTGTTGCTATAGTACACTACTCCAGATGTAATCCCACACAGACTTCCTTGGCTATGATTCCAACTTATTCAGTAATTACAAGCAACAAAGAAAACAGGCGCCTGGTAAGTGTACGTTCAAATACTGAGTTTAGATGAAAAGTAATATGCACAGCCATTAAAAGATGGATAGAAAGCAAAAAGATGTTTTAATTTCTTCTTAAGCAATGCAAAAAATACTGCACGCTTGAAAAAAAAAAAAAAAAAAAAACAACCAAAGCACCAACAAAACAACCAACAAAACCAGAAATGGTTTGTCATTATTTGCAAAAATGCACAGGGAAATTCTAAAGGCTGAGTGTGTGCTGGTGTCTGTGTGGTTTCTCAGATAAGGATTTAGACTCACACTATTTATGTCCTAGAAGACTTCTGCAAGATTTGTTGCAGTCTTACAGGCCTAGATATGCAGAAACAGACTATATACTATACACATGTATATGTGAATGAAAACAAATAAGAATCATTCAATTTAATAAAGATTAAAAGCATAACAGAAAACCAGGGTATTTATAGCCTTAAATTGACTCACTATGTTCCTAACTGTAATCCATGTTGCTGATGCCACCCCCCTGAACAATTCTGTGATCTCGTGTCTTCACTGGGGGGCTGATGCTACAAGGATGTGTGCATGTAGTTATAATTTCTTTAATAGCATCACAGAACCAGCTGCATTGCCTTGCAGGCTGGCATTGCTGACCTAATGAGGCAAAACCACGTCTCGCTGCTTAACTCTGTGCGCCGTGAGAAGCCAGGCTTAAGTCAAATGTTGAAGTTACTCTTTCAAAACACATGGAAGAGCAGAGACACCCCACGTCTCAGCAGCTCTCACTATTTTTTATTATTAACTCGGGACAAAAAAATATTATTGTGAGCTTCATAAACAGTTATTAGTAAATGCAGTTTTTGTAGGGATTATGGGTTTGGATACATTTTAAAATGTAGAAGTGAAAAAGTCCTTTTCTGTGTAAGAATCAAAATAATCAGTTACTTTGAAAATCTAATTTTTCCCCCAAAAGCCACTTTTTAATGAAAACTATTAATGGTCCAAATCATTCCATTTGCTGCAGTGTCTAGAAATATTTTTGACTGCACAGGCACATTAGGAACTGCTGTCCTGGAGATCCCAGAACTATTAACTCTTGAGTACTGGTCAGACTGGTTTTAAATGGCATTTCAGCCTCATCCTTCACCCTGGGTCACTTGTTTGTGCTCTGGCAGAAAACTTATGAGAAAAGAAATGTCTCTGTCTGACAGTTTGGTTTTCAGGGATCTGCTCCTTGGTGTGCTGCTCTGGGTGTCTGCAGAGTTGTTCACCCAGGGCTGGTACCCACAAAGTGATGGTCCAGAGTGGGGGCAACACTTCTCCTAGCAGGCTTGGTTATATTGAATTAAGATATTCATCAAACCACAGACTAATTTGTCTTTAATCTAATTTTGTCTTTAACTTTTCTAACAATACATTGGCATTTACCTTCAGTGTGAAAGGGCAGAGCAAACAAGTTGGAGAACCATAAATATACAGATGGACAGGTATGTTCCACAGCTTGTATTGCTTTACAGTTCTATTTTGCATTAGAAAATAACTGTGGAAGACAGATTAATATGGCTAAATACCTTTGTCTCTTTTTTTTAACACGAACTTGTGGCCATTTTTCATAGAGGTAAATAAAATATATGATCAGGTTACATTTAAATAGATGGCAGATGCATAAAACTAGGCATGTGAGGTTTAATTATGAGCACAAAATTAAACATTAAAAGCAATTTTTTCCTTTCTAATTGAATTTTCATTTGAATTCTAATTTCTTGGTTAACAATAGATATATATGGAGGTCCATACACATACCCACACCCACAACTAAAGAACTTCTAAACCCAGGATTTTCACTTTTTGTCATATTTTTCATCATTTATCATCATGATTAGTTTTAGATTAGAGCAATATGTATTTCCATTTTAAGTTGTTTTGAAAGAGTTTCAATATTGATTGCACGTGTTTTCCCACATCAACATGAACAGAAAATGAATGATAAATACACTCTCTGTGGATGTTTTGAATACAGCAACATTTGGGGGTTAATGAAGGTAAAGAAAAAGCTCTCAGATAGAATCATTGGCCTTCTGCCACAAAACTAGGGAAGTAAACTGGGGCTTTAATTTCCAGTTCTGAGGGAGCTGAAATAAGGCAGCAAAACTCCAGGGCTCCATGTGTGGCACATCACCCTGCACATGAAGTTTAGGTCCATGCTCCCCCAGGAATGGACAGCCACGGGGTGCTATTAATTGATGGAAAACATGGTCTAGTGGCTGCAGTGGCATTCCTCTTTTATTTGGACATATTGGAAGGAGAGGTGGATAGATGATACCATATGTCAGAAATAATTACAATGCTATTGAGTCTCAGTATGACAAAGAGAAAAGTAATGACTCTGGCTAAGGCCAGAGAGAATAGAAAGCAATATTTTTTTTTTTTGGAAAAAAAAAAGGTCAGTGTCTGGGAAGATCACCAGAACTGGGGCTGTGTGAAAATAGCAAATTTTGAAGCCAATTCTTCTGGTTTTCAAGCAAGACAGCAATCTACATTGCTGATAATTCATATGAAATTTGAGTTAACTATTTGTGCATCATGGAAGAAGCCAAAAGTATCTTTTTAGCTAGATTTTCACATTCCAGAGCTGACTGACATTTATTTGTGACGTCTTCCAAAACCAAACCTATACTTGCTGCCCTCAGTGTGGATCTTGCTGAGTCTTCCACACATAGAGGAACCCATAAGAACAGATTGCAGGAGGACCAGCTTTTGAGGAAAGTTGAAAAATCAAAATGAAGAGAAAAGAGAAATCGAGGCACAGCCTCTTCACCGCTAGTGGGGCAAATGTGTCTGAATTGATTATTGAAAAACTCCTCCTTGTTTTGAGTGCATTTGATGTGTTTCATTGAGCAACGAGAACTTAGCTAAAGGACTGCATGGCTGTGATGATTAACAAGATTAATTTGCATGAGAAATTGGTGCAGTCCTGGAACAGGAAAATACTGCAGCAACATACCCCTCAGAAAGACAAATGAAGCCAATAACAGGAGCATTAAAAGCTGAGAGTGATGCTAGTGAGACTTATTTAAAAGTCAACAATGGAACTGACTGGAAAGTTGAGAAGCTGCACTAAAATACATCCTGCCTTTACTAAATTGCTCCTGCCAGAGGATTTTTTTGTCTCTAAAGTTCAGAAGCATTCCCACTGGGGAAGCGCAACAAACACGAGCTATTTACTAGAAGTTGTCTGAGGCAATATGTACTTCCCAAATCTTTCTTAAAAATGCTCACTTCTATCTGAAATGACAGCAAGTAATATTTAATGCAGAGCCAGACCAGAAGAATGAGGCCAATTTGTAGGAGATGAAGAGCCAAGGCACAGAGGTGCCTGCTGGTGCTGGCCTGTGTCTCTGGCTGCACTGGCTGGAAAGCTCACCCCCCCAGCCCTCTGAGAGCTTTCCTGATAAAGGGATTGGGGATTGTTTTTTGGACCACTGATGTCTCAGTGGCAGCAACTTCTCCAGCTGTATGAGATGGAGAATTCTGAGCCCCCTGTCACTGCCTTGGCAATAGAGGCAAGTTGTGCAGAACTTGGGAACTGAGGGAACTGAGCTGTTCCTGAAGGACATTATGTGGACTAGGTTGCTGTGTTCTGTATCAGGAGGCTGCTTTCACTGCCTGAAGTGGTCCCACTCACTCCTGCCCTCCAATATCTTCCAGGCTGGCTGTGTGAGTATGTCCAGTGATGCCCCTCGACATTAAAGCAGCTGCTGAGTGAGTTCTGAGGCAGGATCACTCCAGTGGGAGAGCAAAGCAGAATATTTCCCAGCCCTTCTCCCTCTCCTCCCTCACTGATGCACCCACAGCATCACCACTCCAGACCAAAGGGCAGAATTTTGTGAAGCTTCTCGTTCAAGTCCTGGTAACATATAACTTGCAGGCATGCACTTTGACCCTCCCTGAGCTTGGAACAGCTCTCTCTGGCAACTGAGAGTATTTTTCCATCCTGCTGCTGACTTAATTAAATAAATAAATCTTTGAGGCTGATATGGTTGCCTCGAGGTTTCATTCCTTGGCTGAATGCCCTTTCTTCTCCAAAGTACTGTCAAGTATGGATAGGACAGCAAAGGAAAGAGAAGATTCTGGTCCCCATTACTGCTCTTGCCACACTGGCTAGTGGAAATCAGGGGCCTTAATTTGGAGTTGTGTAGGAAAAAGAACTAGAATAGGACCAGGACCACCCAGAGGCAGGTTCAGTATGAAGATTCTCTTTAAAGTGAATAAGAGCTGAAAATATGCTCCTTTTATAAAAGAGACCAAACCTTTGCAATGTTAGTGGGAAGGATCTGCATGCTTCAAAGAGAAGCAAACATATTCAGTGCAGACCTTTAGACAAGAGTGCTCCAAAGGGGAAACAATAACTGTTTGTTTTTTACACATTGGTGCCACATAGGGTGTAATGCTGAATGTCAGCTCTTATCTGCCATGAAAAGACACTACCACCATAAACACCTGAGTGGAACTGATCCTCTGCAATCCCACATCATCCCCGTGGTATACAGACCTTTCCTGGGTTGTTTATTTGCTCAGATGATATGCCTCTGAGCAGCATGTCAGAAATCTGAACACTGATTAAACCTCACAGCTGACCTAACCTATTGGGAAGAAATGTTCATGTATTAAGCCAAATAAATTCTGCCCTGTTATAACTGTGAAACCCAAATACGATTCAAAATAGGCCAAAGACAGAAACCCAGAGCCAAACTATCTGCTCTCTTAGGAAGTCTAAGTCTAGAATTTTGCTATTTAACAGCAACAGTAATAGTGCTGCTTCAACGTGCCTGAGAGCCAGTTCTGTGGGGTCAGAAAGATGTCACAGGATTTCAGATAAAATGGGATTTATTTAATACTAACAATACATATTTTATTCCGCTGGTTTGGACTTGTTTTTGTTTGGGGGTTTTTGGATGGTTTTGAGTATTATTATTTTTTTTTAGAGAGCTCTCTGAAAAGGCAAAAAGAAGCTTTTCCGATGTATGTCAACTGTGTGACCAAGCATTCCTTCTTGGTTATTTATGAAAGACTTTCCTGGCTGACTCTTAGAGTACTCCTTATCAGTTTAATCATAATTAGTTTATTATTGCTCACTGTACAGACTAGGAAATCAAACTCCAAGTACAACACGATTTAAAAAGTTTGTTTTATAATTCTGCTCTTGGCATCCTCTCGCTGTGTTTTCAGATGGCAGGGAAAAGTCCCTGGAACTCAACAATATTCAGAAAATTGTTTTGATTAGTAAAACTGTTATCCAGTCCTCTTGCTTGATCCCCAGGTGATTAACTTAGAGATAAAGTTTAAGTCTTGAAATGTTCAGCAACTACAAGGTGTATAATAAAAGCACCCCCAGAGGATTCAAGCATTCCATAAACTATTTCCAAATGGGGCTCCACAGTTAACCCAGCTTAAAATTCAAGTCGCTCCAACAGGTGGAAGCAGTTTTCTACTGGAGATCTCCTCCATCAGGTTGAGAAGGGAATTGTTTGAATCACAGACACCACAGAGAACAGTAAATGCCTCTGTTTAGAGTTCAAAACACTGACCTGAGCTGGTGTTTTTCATCATGGCACTGCCCAGAAGGCAGTGCTATGTGGTACAGGAAAAAAAAAATCAGCTTTAACCTGGTAAATGTTCTCTTACCCAGCTAATCCAGAGGACAGAAAATTAGGTATCTGCATTTTGGGCATCCTACTCTTTGATTAAATCCATGAGCTTTATCTGCCTTGCATTAAAATAGTTCAGAACAGCTTCTGGTATATTCACCAAGTCCTCCCACCAAGTTTTTCGGGGGTGGCAATCAGGGGCATTGTTTACCAAATATACCAAGAGCTGCACTGGATATGCCCCAGGATGCTCCTGAGCCTCAGCAGTTTGCAGATGTGCAGCAGCTCAGTGACTCAACCCCACTTTCCCTTAAAACAAAGGAAACCACTATTCAAGTATTTCATATCAAATGATCACTGAAATTCCTCCTTATTCTGAAGCTACAGGCATACAGAGGGTTAAAGTTATCTCTAAATATTATTTTAACATGGGTTCTGTGTACAAATTTTGATGGTAAAGAAAGAAATTCCATAACCAACAAAAACTACGAAACTATTACAGAGTTATCAAACATAACCATTTATAGCATGAAATATCTCCTCTGATATATCTTCTGTATTTCCAGCAGCAGTGTACATACATATTAAAAAGGAATTTGCCTGAAAGCATGTGATTAGATAACCCATCTCATATTTAATGTTAATTTATGAGCATTAGGCAAGTCCTTATGAAGCCTTTTTAAACCAATTCATTGCCACAGCAATGATCATTTATATCAGTCCCTGTGCTCAGGTAGTAAAATTCCATAATTCACTTCACTAGATAACTCTCCTAGCAGAAGGCTTTGCTAATGCTCAATATATTGTCATCAATACTAAGGAATACTATTATTTCTCACTAACAGCATTATTTATGATGAATGAAGATGCCCTGTATCTGCTACTGGTACCTTTGATGCTAAATAATCCTTTTTTTTCTCTGAACATAAAGGCTCAGAGGAACACAAGGATTCAGCAGTTCCATGGTTCAGCCTCAGCTCTGCCACTCACTGCCCTCAGAGCCCCAGGTGAATCTTTTAATACTCCAAATACTGGGGAAGGCTCTCAGTTACAAAGCAAACTTGACTTTGTTGCACCAAGAGCTTCCACCACTCCATCCTGTTCTCTCTGGAAGCCCTTGGGCAGAAGCAGAGGAATGAGTCAAAGAAAAGACACCTGCACCTTGGAAATTATGGGAATCCAAGGCACATGGAGATGGGCCTTCTGACACACAGGGGTTGCACTGGAAGAGTTACAGAGATACAGACAAAACCTTGCAGTCCTGGTATCCACACACAGCTACCAAGAGAGCAGAAATTCAGCCACAGCCCAGTCCTGCCCTTGCTTTTGGGTGATATTTCCAGCAAACTAGTTCTTGTGAGTCTGACTGGGAAGTATGACTCATTTGATAAATCATTTCAAAGTTTCTAAAATATTGGAGATTGTGAAAGGGCAAAGTATTATTAGCATCACGAGAGGGGCTGAAATACAAAAAGCAGATTTGGATTTACGGCTTTCATTTCTTTGCCAAATCTGGGGTCTGAACATTCAGTTCAGTTTAGTCTGCAGATAGGGACCCGCTCTGACATTTAGATTGGGTTTCTGGTTTCAGATTCCAAATGCATTCAAAGTTGTGGTCTCTTTAATATTTATTGCAAAAGTTCAGATTGGCTTCACCCAGCGGCCCCGCGATGCTGCCACGGCACCGTGGCCAGCTGGCACTCCAGGCCCACAGCCACAGCTGTGCTTTATCCTCATGTCCCCATGCTGGCTTGAAGAGCTCAACTGAACCCAGAAACTTCAAGGAACAAAGGAAAGAAAGACACCACAACACAAATGTTGCTGTGGGGTTCAAAATGGCACTTGGTAAAAGGGCATCTAGCAATGCTGGCACTAATATGCTACAGGCTTGTGGAGCCACACATCACTCCATGAATACTCAATAAACACAGTATGACACGAACTAATCTACCCTACAGAACAGTCCTACAGGTGGCACAAATCTAATCCAACATGAGCAGTCTCTTGGGAAGAATCTGTTTTTGAGTAGGGAAGAAACAGGAAATGCCCATTCCCTTTCCGGTATTGTGGTGCTCGATTCAGATGAGGTATCAATTAGCATTTTTCTTGATGAGTATTTGACAAACCATTATTTCAACTATTTCCACTGCCAGGTCTTTGGGAAAATTACACTCAGTGCCAAACAGTCTGTTAAAATCCTGCCTAACAAGTCTGCACGTTCCACACTTGAGAATTTAAGCAGATGCTTTATGTGGCTAAGAAAGAGAGCTCCCTCCCAATGTCCATGGTGGAATTTCAGGTTGCTTTAATGGTGTCCAAATTCCTTCCCACCAGACACATTTCCTACCAAATCATGAATAAAATACATCTTCTGCTCAGGCGTTAAAACACAGAGAAGAAAACACATCAGCTGTGATGTCTTAATGAGGAAGGCTGAGAGAGAAAAGGTACAACTTGAGGTCCACAAACACAGGAACAATGATGCTTTTTCTCGTAGGTGTCCTCTGTAGGCACATCTTAAAATGCCAGTGAACATACAGAAGTCAAGTTCGATGATGTAAATATTTTATTATTCAAGGGATATTTGAAGTTGGAATGCAAATCATGCTAAATAAAATATTACACTTGTCTGGTACTTAACACATTAGAAAAAGAGCAAAGAGGTAACAGCTGATTCTATGGAAGACAAGGATTACAAAGTGAGTTCAGAGCATCCGAAGCTGGGTAAATTCTACTTGAGAAAATCTGTTACCCAAATCCCAAATTTACAGATGCCTATGGACAATCTCTAAGACACTTTAGTCACCAGATAATTGAAATTTCATAGGAGCAGTTATTTCATGATATTCTGCCATTTGAGGTTGCAAACTTATTATAATATGTTTTGAGAGACACCAGGAGAGGAAGACTGGGGAAGAAAACTCTTCACTTTTTGAATTGAGGGACTGAAACTTCACTTCTTTCTTGTTATATCCACAGGGCTTTTTCATTTCTAAAACAAAGTAATGAAAATCAAAATAAAATATGAAAAATGAAGTAAAATAATGGTTGCTGATTACAAAGAACCTTCTAACTGAAGATAGAGTACAAGAGGTGGCCAAGATTGACATACTTCTTTCCAAGCACTGGTCTGTGATTTTCTTAAATTAAATAATGTTTTACTCAAAATTACATGTATATTAAGCAATCTGTTTCCTCTGCAATGTCTGCCAGTAGCATCACATAGTTTTATGGAGTTCCCAACTTGAGGCAATAGCCTCAGAGAATGTAAAATCACTTCCCATGTGACAGAGATGGCTACAACATTGTCCTCCTCTACCAGCTCTCCAAATGTAAATGCAGTCATCTGTTCCTCTTCTGAGCACTTTGTGCTTATAGCAGAAAGGAAGTGAAACTAAAAGCATCAATAAACTAGAATGAACACATTTAGACCCTTCAGACAGTATGCCTCATTGTATTGCTCTATATTCATTCAGAGATGAGAAACCATTATTACCAACTTAAATGTTTCCTTGAATAGTTATTTAAACTAGTCAGTCCTGACAAACTCTCTCTTTTGCACTGCTAGATTGTTTTTAGTTTCCAACACCACTGGAAGAAGCAGGCCAATGAACTGGGAATTCAGACATGAGTTCCAGCTCTCTGTGAAAGTCACTTCACCCCTCTGTCCCAGTTTTCTCATTTGCCAACTGGTATCAACACCTACAAATTATCTGTGGCCTGGGGAACCAGTGCTGTTGCCCCCAAGAGGTGTTGGAAAAGCCAACACTCCCTGCCCAAGGTCAACTTTGAGAATGAAAAGTCTTCATTCCCATTTTGTTCTTTCCCACACACGGGTATCTTTGTGGTAGGACAGAAAGAGACAAGGAAAGTTCTTCTGAGCTGCTCATTCTGGTTTTTCATGTCAATAAACCTCACCAAAACCCTTAATTCCTGTGAACTCAACCATTCTCTTATCAGGTTGTAACTGACCAGTCTACAACAGGTCTTGACATTTTCACCTGAGAAAGGATTAAAAAATAAAAAATAAAAATATGTCTTTCAGATTTTTAAAAAAAATATTCTGATCATCTTAGTTTTATACTGCACATATTCTACAGATCAGTGTTGCATGTTTGTGTAAAACTCTGGATTACTGATTTTCATTTTCACAGCAAGTACCAGCTCTGGATACTTCCTGCACTTCTCAAGCCCATTAGCAGACAGGCACCAGTCAGTGGCATTATTGCAAAGGTTAATTGTTTCCTTTTGCTGTGATATATAACAGTGATGGCCAAACCAGAGCAGTTTGAGAACCACTGGTGAAGGATGAAGCCCGTGGTAAGTGCATCGAGGTACCGCTGGCCCAGATTCCCTGCACAAATTAACACTGGTTTCCAGCTTTGCTAATGAAGGGCTGTTACACTTCGCAGCTGGAGGTTTCTGCTGCAGCAAATTCTGAAAGAATTTTTGAGGTAGAAGAGAAGCGACAGGCACAGGGAGCAGGAAAGCTTAGTTATTGCAAGGGACCATCATTTGGACGTTTGCTTTAAGAGTGAATTATATATGATAATGGCTTCATTGTCATCAAATAGAATACAATTAATTTTATTTTTTAGTATGTTATCAGCAAGCAAACCACCAGTATTAGCTAGATACCATCTGGGAGTGACAGTTTCCTTATTACAAAATATGTAAAAATATGGACTCCCTTAAGGAATCTGTTGCACTACATCTGCTCCGATTTTTGTTATATGCTAATGGATTTTAACCCAGCATATGAAGCATGTAAAAAAAATAACAGAAAATTTTCAACTAAATTACTTGTTTCACATTTAAAGTGTCACAAAGACAGAGACAGCCACATATGCAGCCTTAGCTACAGGGGACTGGGAAGAAACAAAGAAGTAAGGAAGAGGCATTTCTTACCTGCTGTTTTGCTATCCAAGCCTCTCTCTCAAGAGGAATTCTAGCTGCCCACATAATTAAGGCCACTTGGTATGTGAAGGAAGTATTGGGACTATACACAGCTAAATCTCCAATATGCTTAGGTGATAACAAAAGATTGTGGCTGCTGAAGTACAATTATCTTCCTTATTTCCCTCTGTTCATAATATTTTAAACAATTACAATGATTAAAATGGGCTATTACAATTAAGACACTATTCTCCAGGGGAGAGGGTTGGATTTTCATGGTCTTCAGACATTTCCTTAACTTCTCTTGCACTCATCAGGTCCCAAGAATCAGCTGGAATGACAGACTATGCAGTGAGGTAATGAGGAGCTATCTAGATTACACAGAGAATACGGTAGATTAAAAGTCCTTTCTGCTGAAATATTAGTGTCATCATTTTTTGAGAGAATGACCCATTACCAGAGCTTGAAATAAATGCAAACGCAGGGCAGAGGAGGGNTTTTTTTTTTGCTTTTTTCCCCCTCTGTACAATTATGTAGTGCTGTAGCTTTAGGCTAACAGAATTTTTGCACTTGTAAAGCAGTTTGGTATGAATTGCTTTTCCATGGATCTGTGTCCCCAGGCCCTGCAATGTGAAATATTCCAGGCATTACTTTTTCATTAGCATCAACACAGGACATTTCTATGTATTAAGCACTAAAAAATATTTCATGATCTGTTTACATTTCATATTAATTAATTAGAGCTGGGAAGTTTTTGACTGCACATAAGCTTTTTTGCGTAAGTTTTCCTTAAATAAAAGAAATACACTGCCAGCTGTGGAGTCCCAGAGATTTTCCAGACTATTTGGAAAGACTATCTCCTCTCTTACTAGTGTGTGCATAACCATGCATATATAAATATATAGAGACATATATGGCCACACACATATATGGTCACATATACGTGATATTATTATTTACAGGTGTAAAGATGTAACTCACAGTGGCTTTCTAAATTCAATATTTTCTAGGAAAAAAATAATGTGTGATTGTGCACTAAATGTGATCAACCTTAATAAATGTTCATAGGAGGGAAAACTACCTTACACCTTTAAAAATCAGTAGTTACATGCTTCATACAAGCTCTCTGGTGTGACAAATTGAAAGAGCTTCAGAAATATAAATTAGGTTTCACAGCACATGAGATAGCTGGATAGGTGTTCTTATACCCACTAATAAACCCAAAGGGTGGATTTAGGTGTAAAGAATCTGACTGAGTGACAGGGCCAGGAAAGAACCCAAGTGTCCCCAAGGTCTATCTTCACTTTTCTAACAACCAGATCACATTGCTTCCAGACAAGGAGAGAATTCCCTAATCAAGACAGATGTATAAATCAAAACAGAATACTATCCCTTTTATCCTTGGTGGCCCAAGTTCCAGATTTGTAATTTCTAAAATTTCTATGCTGATAATCAGGGAAATACACAAATGAAAAAGCTATGGCCAGATGATATGAATGCTAATAATAATATTTTTTAAATGGAAGAAAAAAATGGAAATGGAAAATATATTTCTGGATAACACGTGGGATAGCTTTTAAAGAATAAATCTAAACTGAGATTCATTCCCAGATCTAACACTGCGAGCTGTATTTTGATGTTTCCTATTGTTACATGACTTAGTACCTGCTGAGTCCACTCTTCCTAGAGCAGGTTAGACAGTTCCACCCAAATAAATCAATAAGTTTAGACACATGAGTGTCATAACAGGAAGCGATGGTTTATGGTGGATGTTTCTGGCTAGACATTACAGCCTGCCCCTCCTCGCCAAATGGGTGACTGCCGTCTCCCTGCGGAGAAAGTGCAGCTGGAATGACGACAAGGGATGGATTTCTGCTGGGCCCATCTGGGAACAACAGTGGGATTTACTGCCCTGGCTGGCAGGGAACACACAGCATTGCCTGGCTGACTCAAAGAATGAGCCTCAAGCCCCTGAGCTTTTGAAGAGGGATGGAGGAAAAAAGAAAGTAAGGAACTTGCCCTGTTAATGGTATAATGAAAGCAACCCTTCAGCGCCTCGCTCCCCTGTGCATTCAGGGGGAACAGACCCCTGTAGCATTCATTTCCATTTTCATGGAAACACTTTATAGTAAGTGGCAAAGTCGTCCTGCCTCCTTTGATACTGGCTGCAATAACAAATACTTGTGCTGCATTTCACTGCATTAACAGAGCACCAAGGCTCTCTCAGCCAGCTCAAATGGACTTCAGCAGCTTGGGCAAGTGCTCAGATCAAAGAGATTGCTTTCTCTCTAGGGACGGGCTCACCCAAGAAAAGCCCACCTTTGGTATTTTATTTAGCTTCCTAATGTTTTGGACAAATTTCCCAGGGCAGCCAAAGAAAAAACTCATTCAACCTTCGAAAAGGAAGTGAGTCCTGATGGATGCACTTGTCCAGGTCCCAACTGCAGCACCTTTAGCACTTAGATTTAGTCAAGATGGGCTCTCAGAAAACACGTGAGACTGCAGCACCTTTTCAGACACATTTTCTGATTCCAAACCAGTGTCACCCTCGGTTTCTGTCTTGGCACAGCTGAGAACACTGAGGTTTTCCCAATCAATAGCTGGTAGCACTGACTTTGTGGTGTGTTGATTTTGGATTTGAGCAGTCACTGCAAAGTGCTGGATGGAAGCTGAGGGCTCTCCAGAGGCACAGTCAGGAATGTGTTAGAAAAGGCCAAGGGGGACTCTTTAATGACTCTCAGTGAATTCAGAGCCAGAGTATCACTCCAGTATATTCCTAATAAGATGTACAGGAACAGATTTAAGTGGCACTTAATGTTTCTCCACCTACAGTACTTGCTGTCACTAGGTGCTAAATAAAAACGACTTACAACCCAGCCCTGAACTTTGTGAGCCAACACAACTGAGCAGGGCTCACTGAGGGCCCCACAGTTCAGGTTCATGGAGATACAATTAAAATGCACAAGACAGATGCTCAGTGAACTCTAGCTTTTAATATTTCACAAACAACCTGGATGCCTTTACTCCTGACCCCCAACAAAGATCTTTTTCCTCCTGACACTTGTATTTAAGATTAATGACTAGTCATTTGGTTAAGGGAAGTTTTGCCACTATAACTTTTTAAAGCACTATTTTTCCAGCCATATTTTCTCCCCAGAAGGGCTGATTAAATGAGATAGAAACATACACCAACTAAAGAGAAAAATCCTGGTTAATTGATGTCCAAAAGGGAGAGAGGTAATAAAAGAAATCCAGTCATTGCCCCCAAACTCCTGAGAAACCCATATTTGCTTCACTTCCTCCCCTAAACAGATGTCTCTTCATGCACAGTTTTGGGCACTCACAATACACACGAGTTTATTGTCCAGTATCCCCATGAACAAGCTATGGCAGCCAGCAATGGTGGGAGAGGGAGAGGGGAGGAAATTTGGGATCTAAATATGCCTAGTACTGCTGAATCAAGTAAAAGCAGGGTCAACATTACAGTCTAGGGAACATAAAGAGACACTCTTTAACAAGTAGATCTGGAATGCTGGCTGGGAAGAGAGCAGCATATTCCCCATGCTGTTTTGGCATTTGTGTAGACATGGTACTTGAGCTCACCATTAACATAGATTATACTTTTATTTCCAGTGTCCAAAATTCCTTTGTGGAGAGAAGAGGAATGGTTTTTTCACTGGCTTCTTTCCATGTGTTACATTGTATTGGGAATTTATAATTTCTTTCTCGCCCTGAAAACTTCATTTATCACTGAAACAACAGTGAGTATTCTGTGTAGTATAGCAATCTGTGAGTAGCCAAAAATGGTTAATGAAGTCGATGTTCATTATACAAGATATCTGAAAAGCCCTGGATGTCTGAATCCCAGGCTCCCAAACCAACTTACATATTCTGTCTTTTCTCTTCTTGTTATTCATACACTTAATACCCAATCATCGCATCACTCACAATAGACAAGAACACTGCAATTCCAGCCTGGCACTGACCTCCAAGTGTTTTTAAGGAGACACTAATGAAGGAACTACTCCAAAGGCAGGCCACAGCAGAGGAAGAGCGAGAGGTCTGTTTCATGTCAATGTTTCAAATTACCCCAAGGAAAGGAACGCACATTTTCGCTTCTGGGAAGCTGGCTTTGGCAAGTGGGCAAAACAGTGCAGGAGATCTGATATGATGTCAATACCAGATCAAAGAGGCTCATCAAGTCCGCTAGTGAGTGAGCTGGGAGCCCTGGGAATTGCTGCTGGATTCCCTCTTGCTTTGGTGCTTTGCAGATTTCTTAAATTTAGCAATACAACCAAGGGCTGCTCTTTTCCTTGTCCTTGCAAATTAACAGATTGTTATTGAAGATATTATTTTAGATTTTCCCTACCTTTGATTGCTTTAAGCACTCAGCTTTCAGAGCACATTAGAAGCCCCCTGCAGCCTCACTTTCTACCAGTTGTCCCTGTAGTTCAGGGACTTTGTTTTCTTCTTCTGCTCCCTCCCTAAAGTTAGAGAACTGGTTAGCTAAGAACTATCAGTATTGATTTGAAGATTTAACATATAAACTTCAGCAACAGCAACAGACTGACAAGCTGGGCTTTAGAAATGCTAAGAGGCTTCTCTTTGCCTTTGAGAAAAGAGGGTGGAAAAAATAACT
Organism: Urocynchramus pylzowi; assembly: GCA_013397555.1. Lineage (NCBI taxonomy): Eukaryota > Metazoa > Chordata > Aves > Passeriformes > Fringillidae > Urocynchramus > Urocynchramus pylzowi. The sequence continues at coordinate 92,655 of VZRH01007926.1, read as the reverse complement.
GAAGGACTCACATCAGCAACACTTTTAAGAACTCAGCAACCAACAGTTTAACTTCCATATTTTAGCAACTGAAATACTTGTGTCATTGTAGTTTGAGACATAAAAGCAAATCGTATTTCAGATGGAGTTAAATTAATTTGTAAGACATATTGTCAAAGAAACTGCTTTACACAAGAAAAGCTTCACTCTAAGTTTGTTTTTGTTTGTTCAAAACCAAGCATACCTGGATGTCTTGATGTTCAAAAGACATGGGGATATGATCTCATTTTGCTGTAGATCTATGGCATGAGATTTGTGCAGGATAATTCAAAACAAGTGTTCTCAAACTCTCTCCTGGCTGTGGATCACAGCTTCAGACTCTGAATGGATTGCTAATTGGTGCCTGACAGGCAATCATGTACAGCAGCCACTCCACAACTCCCCATTCAGAGAAAAATAGGTAAGAGCACTGTGTACACACAGCTCCCTGATGGCGTGGTTACAAATGAGAGTGAGAAACAAGTTGTGCTCAGAAGGAGAGCTCAGGACCACTAGAAAGTGCCAAAAGTACAGACTGAGAGCCCCTGAATACAGAATATTCATCTTAAAATGTCAAATTTATACATGCTTAGAGTGACAACATCTGGGGGTGGCTTAGTGGGTGGGAAGTGTTTGTTCAGCTTTTGAGGACTCAAATGTCCAACAAACTCTTTCCATTCATTTCAACTCTGCTCTGGGCAGGCTCTTCAGTGTTCCTCTATTTGTATCATCATTCTCCATCTTAATATCAGTGCAGAACAGCTTCCCCTTGCCCACCAGCTGCAGGTGGCTTCCAAACCACGGATGTTCCCATTCATTGGCTTTCCTTCCTTCCAACCCATCTTTCTCCCACTCCAGCCTGCTCTTTATTTCTTAGCTTCCCACTCTGCTCTCCAAGTCCCACTGCAGGTCTGGTCTCCAGGGTCAGGCTCTGAGAGTGGCTCTCCCTGTTCCCTGCTTTTCCTTCCATTTTTGTACTGACTTCCACCTTGTTTACCTCCTTTCTTTATCTATTGCCCCAACGATTAAAGATTAACAGAGTTGACACAACAGGAAAGAGTAGTACAATATGAAATGACAGGTGACCTTTTGCAAGGCTGCCCACCTGCCTGTTGCATACTTGATACTAATGAAGCTTTGCCAAAAATAAAAAGGATGAAACAACAAGATTAATTTGTTTAAATATTAAGTAATCCCATAGATACCTGCATAGCTGCCCATACTAAAACAAATCCCTAATAGTTTCTCCACGTTCAGTGAAATTATTCTGTGTTTATAGGCAGAAAAACCAACACCAGAGTCCTGAAGAGTGATCTGAGCTTACAAAACAAACCAGAGTCTGAATGTGCTGAGGGATCTACACTCAAACAACTGGGACCCTCAGGTGATTGCAAAATTTGGAGATAAGCCAAGTCTGCCATTTATTTTCTGGTTTGTTTGTTTGTTTTCAAGCACAGGTGTTGTGGGGCTTTTTTCTATTATGTTTTGGGCTTTTTTTTTTTTTTTTTCCCCAGCAGAGTAATACACTATTCCTTTAAAAGCCTGTGTTATTTTAGTGCAAAAGGGTCTCTCTCCTCCACTCTGCCTCTCAGCCTTGAGGTTCACATTGCACTGATAGCACTAATCTCTGAAGAACATTTCAGGATCAATGATTATAGTACTGCAAGCCCCTTGTTTTGCAGACTTTTAAAAATAAAATAAAAAAAAAATAGCCGGCACAATCAGGACACATTCCTTTTCATCTCCGTCTTTCTCATAATTTTCCATGGCAGAGTTCATGTCAAAAATGCTTGGTTTCCACCCTCCACCCAATTGTAAGCTCTTCAAAGGGAGAGAATAAAAGTTGGAGCCTGAATCCCAGAGCAAATGCTCCTGCAGCCATGCTCGAGCCAGCTTTTGAAGTCTTTCGGCTCACCTCTTGATGCCAGGCAGGCCCCTATTATTACCAATGTTGTTAGCCATTTCAGCTCCATTTCCAGGCCTACATGGACAAGAGAGCAAGGGAGGCCCTTTCATGTCAGGCTTTGCAAAGCTGCTTCAGTGTTTGAAGGATGAAAGTCACTCTTGTTTGTTCTTGCTGCGGTGCACAACATTTGGCTTAAAAAATAGAGGATGTTGCCTTTCTTGAAGTGGACTGTGCATTGCTGGACACAATCAACGCTAATGGCAGCTCTGCAGTCAGGGGGTTCAGGGCTGATTTTTTTTTTTTTTCTTTTTTTCCTTTAAAGAATGTAAACAGCCAAGTGTAGCGCCAGCGAGATCTTTTTTAATTTAGAAAAGAAAAATACATTTGTGCAGATAGCAGGGGAGAGGAATGGGGAGGAATCAGCCATTTCCTCATGGCACATGTACAGATGAGAGATTATTTTAATGAGGTTCAAGTAATGAGAGCCCTTAATTCAGGGACACTGAGAGGAAAAGCTTTTCCCCTGTCCTAGAAGCAGCCAAAACAAATCTGACTTATCCCAGATACAGAAATGGTCTGTGAATCCCACAGAGACCCTCTGCCCAGGTTTGGTGCATAATCTGGGATTGGTGTGATCCCTCTTCCCACCTTCTGAGGGGAGGTTGGTGGGGAAGGATTAAAACTTCCTCTCTCTAACGTTATATCGACAGGTAGAGTTTTTCATCGTGCTATCCCCTTTTTCAGGCTCATTATGGCTTCTCTCCGTCCAGGAGCTTCCACCCACGTTTGTGTTTTGAAGGCAACAAGGGTGGGGATGACAAGGAAAAGGGGAAGCAAAAATAATCCCCACGAACAACGTTTTTTGAGGAACGGAAACCTGACATTCCACAGCGGGAACCATCTTCCAGCAAAACTGCAGCAACGAGGTTGCCAAGATAAGAGAACCCCAAGCCAGCGAGCAACTAAATAAATAAGTACACGGAGAAAGGAAGTTTTTGTTTTGATTTCTTGTTAGTGGTGATGTTTTGCCTTTTATCCCCACGAAGTTCCCATCCACCCCCTCGAAATCCGGTGCTATATATTCCCCAGTAACAACAACAATGCTCAGAAGTCTGAGAGCAGGGAACGGGCGGTCAAATGTGCTTCTTGGTCCAGCTGTGTTTAGTTTTCAGATGCCCATGTGTTCCTTGTTAGGCTGTCTTCCAGCCCTCCTCTGCCTTCTTCTCTATTCTTCACAGGCCAAAACTATGAACCAATTACAGACCACAGAGTCAGCTATTTACCCCCTCCTGCCTTTACACAGCTATTTCCTGCCTGCTATCAGCAAAGTCAGACAAAGATGACAACAAGCCCAAGGTTTTTACCATAAGTTGAACCATAAGCAGGGACCTGAAAACACCCTAAAGCTGTTATATTTTATGTAGGGGAAAATTTGAAAAGGATTATCTGAGGAAAGCAATCAGCTCCAGACTGAAATCTATCTTACTGGTGTTTATATGATAAAATAATTGCCATTTAGGCCTCTATCACACTTGGAATATGAATCATATGTCTGGAGGGCTCTCCTGCAGAGGTTTGGGGGCAGAGCTTCCTTCTTCACCGTGGTAGCCTCTCTGGAGGTGCACATGGGTCTCCGGGCCAAAGAAAACAGTTGTGATTACAGAGTGATAGAGGCAGCCACATGCTGATTCAAAGACCTATAATCTTCTCCCCTTCACCCTCCCCCTCCCAAAAGCAACAAGTCTGTAAAACTCATTCACTTGCCAGAGGCTGTTTATTCTGTTTAATGGCCACCTATCACCCCTTCACTCATTCTTTTTAGATTTACTAGACAAGCACAAAGCAAATTAGTGCAAAATGCTTTCAGTCAAGTGTCAGGTGGAATCAGACTTGATGAATACTATACTGCTGGGCTTTATAACTGTAGGAACACATATACTGACAACATTGTCTCCTTCAATTAAAGCTATGCTGCCTGTTTCCTGAATCCCTTATAGAATCCCCCCCTCCCAAAAAAAAGAGAAAGAAATAGTCAAATTTATAAGTTTCTAATATCCTATTTTAATAAAGACATCTTGGCCCGCACCGTGATGGCGCAAATGGAGGAATCTCAATGCTAGAAATTTTTATGATGTGTTTCAAAAAAGTGTTCTTCAAAGGAAACATTTCAGTGACATACTGATCTGCAGCAAAGTGTGGATATGTTCGAAAATAGCACCGTGTCGGAGCCTTGTAATGTAATATTTATAGTATAAATCTTGCTAACTTACCATAGAAATGAGTCTCCATTGTTGCTTATCCATAAGTACACAAGGCCAGAGGGGTGGGGGCAAGGGTGGAGAGGGGGGCTGGTTTCTCCTTGACAAGGCAGGGCAGAGGTGTGCTCCCCCTCAAAGCTAATGCTGGAGCAGTGCACACACATCAGGGGAGAGCGTAACCCCAAGGGGAGCGCAGGGACTCCGAGCAGCGTGACTCCCATTACAGTCAATAGGAGCCATGTGGCTGAAACCCACACACAGATCTCAGGAAATTCACCCCCTGAGCCAAAACCCCTTTCTCTGAAGATGGATTGTATCTGATGGGCACAGCTCAGAGTAATGAGCTGATGATGCCGTGATGCCCCGGGGATGCAGCGAGCCTGCAACAGCATCCAGGAGCAGACAGCTACACCAGAAACAGGCACAGCGTGACAGCAACCCCACCGATGGGCTGGGATAACTGCTTTGAAGAGGGACAGACTACAAGCTTGCCTGGAAGAATGATTTCAGTCAGATCACTGTGGCCACCCTGCCCAGAGCCTGTATGACAACGATGCTCCTGTGCCAGGGAAAACAGAGCGTGATGCTGCAGACTGACATTTGAATATGTGGGGTTTCCTGCAGGTAGAGCAAGGTGGTGTTAGCCCTATCAAAGGCCACAGCTGCAAGAATTTTCATATCAACATCTCTGGAGGGAGCAGACATGGTAGAGATGCTAAGAGAAACAACATATTTTAAGGCATTCTGGTATCATGGATCCAATCCCCTGAATTGAAGTGATCTTATGCTCCCTTTCAAAGCCTGAAAAGATTAAACAAAGATACTCCTACAAGACACATTATATAATCAAAGTATCCCCATTTCTTGGAATTGAAGTTAAACTGGCAAGAGACTCTGAAGCTGGAAGATAGTAATAAATAAAAAGTATTATTATTCTCTACCCTCTTCAAGGCACTGGATTTCACAGGTAAGGTTTGGTCCTGCACTCTATTACAGTGCCTAAAAGCAACCCTAAATTGGGATGAGAGAGATGAATAAGGATCTTTATGCAGGTGTATTCCATGAATGTCTTTCATGGATGCCAAGTTGAGGATAAAATCTAATTTACAGCTCTAAATTGGAAACATGCACAGACCCTTTGGAATGCATGTTATTAGTAAGTCAGCTTAGAAGTCTGCATTAACTCATGCCCAGTCACAGTAAGAAGAAAAATATCATAATTATTTCCTCTACTGCTCTTTGCTCTTTCTGAGAGCAGAAAGTGCCCAAATAAATTCAAGTTTAACTGAATGGAGTTGACCCATTAATTCTGTTCTTATTCCCCCCACTCCCATAGTGAAGGGCAAATAGGCAAACTGTTTTCCTACCCCTCGGCATTTGTACTTTTTAATTTTAACACATCCTTTTCTTTTCCTTTCAAAACTTACTCTTAGCCCTTGGTTCCTTAATAATACTAGCCCATGATGAGAATGTATTCAGGATGAACATGGGAATTAGGGGGAGAAAGACAGAAGAAAGACCACTTTAGATATTGCCTGACACCACGCCTCAGGCCACAGACTGAAAAGTGAAACTTCAGGCATAAAGACACAGTGAGATGTAACAGGTTTGGTAAGCACAAAATGCCCTGAAAACCAGAAATTTTGATGCGTAAGAACAACTAGTGAGTCATGTAGGAAGGGAAAGATTATTCCCTGCCTCACTTCTTTTGTCCTTCTAGAGGAAAACACAGACACAAAGGACAATACCCATCACCCTAATTTCAGCCATCTCTGGAAGTTAATAAATCTCTAAGTCTTAATGAATCATCTAGGCTCTGTCTACAGTCAGTAAAGGAAGACATGATAAATGTTTTTCTTGCCATTTTAGTTTTGATATTTAAACAAAATCACAGAATCATTGAGATTGGAAAAGACCTCCAACATCACCAAGTCCAACCTTTGACCAAATACCCCTGTGGCCACTAAACCATGTCACAAAGTGCCACATCTGCTCATTTTTAGAGCACTGCCAGGGATGGTGACTCTACCACTGCCCTGGGCAGCCTGTTCCAATCCTTGAACACTCTTTCAGCAAACAAACTTTTCCTAATATCCTCAGCCTCTCCTGGCTATATCCCTATTAGAGGCTCCACTGCCCCCAAGGTGGCTCCTACCTAAATTATTCCAACCTAAATTACTGCTCCAGATTTAGCACAGGCACATTCCTGTTCATCCCCAGCACTAGGCTCCTCCACTGAATTCATTCAACCACAAGGTGGCAAATCCTTTACCAGAAAATGGCATTTTCCCAGCAACCTGCTTTAGCAGCACACACACAACAAATGCTGCAGCATAGTTGCAGCAGGTATAAATCAGAATAGTTTCCCAGACCAGCATAAGCCTTTTCAGTGTTACAAGCTTTTTCTGAGGTTAGTGAAGAAAGAGAAAATTCTGGTAAAAAATGGAAAAATGCATAATGAAAACATCTACCAAAGAATTCTGTGAAAACAAACCTGTAACATTTCCAGCAATTGTCTCCTCTCCAATGTGTTTTAATTTCCTATAGAATCTATCACAGGATTTTACCAATTCCACAGAGAGCTGAGAACCTGGCATTTAATCCTGCCAGGAAAAAGCAGCTAAGAATAAAAATTCAACTTACAAATCAAAGGTGCAGAGTCATCCTTCCTACTAAATAATTCACCAAGATTTAATATGCTAGCTTTAAAAAACAATTATGGAAACAAAACCTGTTTCAATTTCCTCTTTCATTTTAAGATGTGACTAATATTAAAGTAGGATCAGAGGCTCATATCTGAGGTACTTAAACCAGACTCGTTTTGTGTCACTGCTGTCTCACCTGGGGGGTTCTTTAAGGTTGTTTGAAGAAATGAAAGTTGTTGGCTCTAATTACTCTTTCTGAATGGTTACAGTGGGAAAAGCAGAAGGTTTCAGGAAGCAGGTTTTCTGTTCAGCAAAAATGCTTTCTGAACGTGAAATAAATGGGATAAACACTAGATAAAAATAAAAAGCAATAGAAGGGAGTTATTCAAATAACAATTGCAACATTTCCAAGGAAGAGGGACAGAAATCATTCTAACACCTAAATGCTGTGCCTGTTCCCTGCTCTGGTTTGGGTTATTGTCTGTGAACTCCAGAAAGGTTTTAGAAAAATCTCCTTTAATTGTTGCCTGCCTTCTTGACTGAATAAAGAACGCATAATGATAGATTTTAATCCTCCAGCCCTTTTTTTGGTAATGTAAAAATTGTGCCAATAGTTTGATTAATAAAGGCCCAGAAGCCCAGCTTCTTCCACAGAAAGAATGTCAAGCAGAGGCTGCAGTGATTTACCTCCGTATTGCTGGTAAGAGATATGCTCTGACCCAAAAAATTCTTTGGAGATGAGCTTTGAGAACTGGACAAGAAAGAACAATCAGCAAATCCACTTTCTTCAGAAGCCAAACAATGATGATTCAGCATCAGTAACGCAGACAAAAAAGAATCACCGACCAAAGCCCAGCATGTTGTCTGTGTTGGCTGCAGGGAGTGTCACCACAGCAGTGTCACCACACCAGTGGCTGTCACACCCTTGCTGGGTCATTGCCCTGGGCACGGGCAGTGGTGGTGTGTCCATCCCCACTTTGATTTGCTGCCTGTCCTTGGACAACTGTTTCAAGTCTTCTCTTCCCACTGGCACAAGCGATGGTCCATTCATGATGGTTCCTTCTTGTGGCTGCCCCCAGTTCAGGGGGAACAGCCCCAGTGAAAGGTGCCAGGGAAGTTACTCCAATCAAAGCAATCAAACCTGGCCAGGAGCAGAACAAACCTGGGATCAGACTGAGGTTAGAGGTTGGCACAAAAGCTCAGGAAAGATTAATCCCTTTCCTTTTCAGCGCTGGGCTTCATCAGCTATTGACCTGCAGGTCTCTGCAAGGAAAACGTGTGACTGGGGAGGATCAAAGGGATTTCCTTCTCATCTAGGGAAGGTGTGAGGCCTGGAGACTCAGCACCAAAGAAAGATGCTGGCAAGACCTATAGGAAAGCAGAAAGGACCACAACACAAACACTGAGGAACCTGAAGGAGGTCAAAGGAGGACAACCAGTCTTCAGAGAAGTGGGGTGGGAGACAAGAGAACGCATCCAGATGGATCAAATCCTCATGTAGCCTGCGCAGCGTGTGACTGGTGGGAAGAGGCTGTGCTCTTCCTCCTTAGTGCAAAACCACTTCTCTTGTTATACCCACGTCACACAAATCAGCATATGGCTTGCTAGCTCCAAAGGTTGTTACACTGACAGCATTTCCTAGCGTAACGTGAAGCCATAATCTGCTGCTGACTGGAAGTGAGGAAAAGCCAATGCCTAACCACAGAGCTGAGAGTCAGGAGTCTGAATAATTTTTCCAGCTCAGCCAGTGGTTCACTCCATACTGTCGATTACAGCACTTGGACTCAGCTCTCAGTGGTGAAAGGAAAGGGTAACAACATTTCCTATTGTTGGGTGACTTGAAACTTAATTAATGTTTTCTAAGTGTGATGACCCTCAAAGGGGAGATGCCAAACATCACAAAGCACTTGGCACCTCTTTTCTCTCTCTCAGTCTCCAAGTCAGCTAAGCGTCTTGATTATCATAAAATCACACAATAATCTGTGTCTTTTCTGCCTGTTACTGCTGGTGGATTCATGACAAGAACTGCATAAAAATGATTCCACTTTCCCAGACTCTACAACTCATATGGCAGGCCAAGAGAGAACCTGACAAAGAAGTGAACTCATCTGCACCCATGTCACTTTTCCCCCCAGATTTTACAGCTTCAGAGAAGTGTGCTGAAGCTCACTCCCTGTTACCTGGTTGGCAGGTCTTGCTCAGAAATTATTTCATTCATTATTGGTACATCTTCAGAACTGGATGCTTTTACACCTCCGAAGAGGAAGTGCCATAAAGTGGTTGAGAAAAATGCACTGGCTGCCATAAACCAGCCTCTGTTGGATGCACTAAATATGTCAAAGCAAACTCAGAGGGTCCTTTAACTCAGTAGCTGTGGCATCAGGAGGAAAAGTGCTTCTCCTCCCAGCAAGCAAGACCAGCTTAAGGACTCCACTTGATTTCTCCCTTGTGGAACAAAATGTAGATTTTATTACCTGCTATGTAACTTGCTCTATTTATGGTTTGAATAATTTTTCCTCTGTCCAAATACATTTCATTTTTATCGGCTTCAGTGGCTTTACACCTGATTGAGCCAAAGCCTGAACTGGGGCATTTAAAGACTTCTCAGAAACTCCAAGGCAGAAGCAAGGCTTGCTATCATGTGTATTTTTAGGCCAACTTCTTACTTCTGTTATTACTCCTAAAATACCTCCCTGGGCCTTCACAGTTCTCATTTTACCTTCAGTACAAATCAGGATAATCCCTGCTTTTGGAAAAGACTCACTACCCAATCCAGACAGCCCATACACTAAACCTACTGCAAAATATGGTTTCCTGAACATTTCAAAGTTGGATTACAATACCAATTGAGTACAAGATTTAAAAATAGAAGTCAAAATACCCTTAAGTATGGCCACAGAAAAATGACACCACATTTTGCAATGTTCCTTTAAAATAAAAAAAGGAAGAAAAGGAAAAAAAGAAAATCAAAGATGGCCGACTGCCAGAGTTTTGTGTTAACTTGAAGTGCAGAGGTGATTTTTAATGTTTCAAACATCATTCATGAAATATTATATATATAATTTGTACTCAAAATAACATGCAAGCTCTCCAAGGAAACATTAAAATAAATAGCTTCTTTAACTCTTTTGTACCTTGATCGTATCTTATTTTGATGAATCAATAAAAGAGGGACGTAAGATTGATGGAGGACAGATCAGTAGGGCAATCATGTACTTTATTACATATTTATGAGTCTGAAAGATCAAAGGATGTTTTTATGCACATAACTTGGCAAATGCGTTTTGCCACGTTCAGATATATTCCAAGTGACTTTAGCAGGAATGTGAAGGAAGTTGGCACGCTGCCCACAGAGCTATTTGGTAAGACTTTGAATGATGGTGGGATTACAAACCATGATAATAAAAACACATACAGCATAACATCGATGCATGTAAACAGTATATCCAAATGCATATGTGTGAATGTATAATGTGTGTATATACAACATATTGCAATTTCTGTGCACGTTCCTCTATGTCGAACTGCAGCCTGGACTCAACAGCTCTTCCACACACTGGAAATCTCTCTTTTCCTTTTAGCAGACTCCACATCAGGCCTCCAATGCAAACAAAAGAGTGCCCTTCAACCAGAAAACTTGAGCTTATGGGCTGCCATGCACAAACATAAGGAAATGAGAACATTTGCAGTTAGGTTCTTTCATCAGCAAAGGACACTCATTCATCTTTGGGCCACTGTCAGATGCTGCTCCTGCTGCATGGGCCCGAAGATGGAAGAACTCCATTAGCATCAGAACCTGTAATTCCACCTTTCCCAGCTTTTGCATATGGACCTTCCACATCCTAAGCTCACATTGCTCCTGATTTTATGCATTAAATACTTCAGCATGAAACAGCAGAGAGAGTCCTGCTTACCCAGGGCATGCACTGTCACCCAGCTGATCCCAAATCCCTGCAGGAGCACATGGGACCTGGAGAAAGGGGTGCAGAGCTGCCCCACTGCTCCCCTGCTGAATCCATGACTGTATCACAAAATGCAATTCAATAAATTGCCATTATCCCTGACAGAGAATCATTGAATAAATCTGCACTACAGCTGGAAAGAGGTTTGCAGCAGAATTTGAGTGGCCCAAGGAGGCTGAAATCTTGTGTACTACTACTAATAAAATTCCAGTGTCCAGAGTTTAAGGTAAGGAGTGTTATGTCTGGGAGGGAGTGGGATACTGAATTTCATTAGGACTGATAGGTGTTTGTGATCTAAAAGAGTTTAGTCCGATCTGCAAAAGATCCAGGACAAGTCACTTTTTCATATGGTTTGGAGAACATAATTTTCCTATTAGTTCAATCTCAAACACTGCTACTCTCAGAAATACTCACTGCTAACAACAGAGCTGGGGAACTGTACTTGAGATCTCTGCAAATCTGACCCAAGGTGGGCCTCAAATAGGGCTAAAAAAATTCATGCACCCATAGTCACCAGATTCCCTTCTCATGTCCTCAAAACAAAACTGTCATTCATTTCTTAATTGCAAAGTGATAATAAGAGTTCCCAGACACAGAGGGGATTGACTAAGAAAATAACTCTTGTGAAGACACAGAGATTGACAGAAAAGCATGTATCTTCCTCAAACCAAGACAGCAGGACTGCTACCATTCTTCTTTTACAATTTTCTTACTATGATTTAAAAGTTAATGGTAAATTTTTATTAGATTTAGCAGAACTTGATTGATTCAAGGATACTGTAGAGGCCTGTCAAAATGTGCTAAAATATACAGTATCTGCCAACACCCCATAGGGAACATCAGGATATTACCTGCAGCTACAGGAGGGATGGGCTTTGGGATCTGTCACTGCTTGAAAGGTGCTACCGATATTTAAAAGAAAAAGCTAGTGAAAATAAGGTTTATTTTATTTTTATATTAAGGTTCATGTGGGTTATTAGAGTCCCAGAGCAGAGGTATGGAAAAGCCAACTGCCTTCATCTCTTCTGCTGCATTCTTGAGTCAGGTAAAGGTGTCACTCAGGCTAGGTCAGTGTTACACAATGGTGACACACTCAATGGTATCACAGATCACACCAGAGGATTTTGTCCATCTTTAGGAATGGGATGGATTCAGGTTGGTGGCTCTGGCTATTAAAAACCCCCACAGCAGGTTTCTCTTTCTGCTGCTCCCTCTCCTCTTTGCTCTCCTCCCCTGCCCTTGCCCCTTTGTGAGCGTTCCAAAGCCCTCACAGATACCTCTGTGTCTGTGATCCTTCACACATTTGGACACTATGCATTTTCCCTTTGACTTTGAACTTCAATTTTCCATTTTTAATTTTTTTTCATGTCACTGTGAGCTTTGGTGGCCTCACTAATCCTTTGACTTTGGTGTTTACACCCCTGCAGCACCAGCAAGGTGTACCCATGACCTGGGACAGGCATCACTTCACAGCTCTTTATTACTCCGTGCACATTTTGTTCATTCCTCACGAGCCATTCTCTCAAGCTTCTTCATCTATTTATTTCTCTCTTTTCTGAACTATCTTCCTTTTGCTGGCATCATTGTCACTGAAGTGCCCAGAAAAGAAGCATTCCAATATCTGCTGGATCAGACCCTATTTGCTCTGCCTACCCTAAGTACTATTAAGGAGCCTCTCATCCTGATATCTTCCCAAGTGGTCACCTTAATGACAGTCAGAGATAGCCCAGGCTCTAAAGTAATTTCTGCTACTGGCAGATTTGTTGCTCTTTGCTATTTTCCCCAAGTTTCACCTGTGTTTATCAATAGTTACTTCTACAAAGGTCTCCTCAGTGTCTCGGGATTGATTCAATGAAGCCTTTAAGCTGTTGCATAGAGTTAAGCACATGAATAAGCTTTCATTTGAAGACAATAGGACTAAATGGCTCACAAGACAATATACATTTAAGGGTTTTTTTGTAAATTAAGCTGTAATTGTTCAACAGTCTTGTGGGATTTTTCTTTTTTAAGGAAAATAAAGCAACCCAAACAGCTCGTCTCTGCATTTCTGGTTACCCGCTGGTAGCAAGGCTGTTATTTTCAGAAACTACTGATGGATTCCTTTAGTCCAAATGTTTATTAACATAACAACTATTAAAAACCACACCTCACCACATCCCCAAGACACACCCAGGTCCTTCTGTGTGTGGAACTCAGCAAACAAGAGTGTTAGGAGACAGCTGTGAGCTCCAACAGCAGTAGGTAACATTGGATTGCAGCAAACTTAACAACTTTGTTATTCCAAATATTAGCACTACTGATGAACCTTTACTCTGTTTCAACAGACACATAATTAATTCATTTACAAGACCTGCAGGAGAAGGTTTCTCTCCACAGGAAGGGGCTTTGGCAGATTTGCTGGCAGTGTTTCAGGTGGGTGGGTTCAATTTATAGTTCTAGCCACAAGCTTTTGTTCACATCCAGGGAAGTGCCCTGAAGTTAGTCTGGGATTAATTATTCAGCTATAAATCCTTTGACTGCAAGCTGATTTAGCCCACATTCTCTCTGAGCTTCATCAGGGCATCCTTTCGCAGGGTGACATTAAGTAGAGGATGATAAAACAGAAGCATTCCTGATCTTTCCCACCCTTCCTGGAGGGCTGGAATAGGGATGAACCATGCATTGTTTCACTCCTACACGCTCCCTGAATGATTTTGGATGGTGGCAGGCAACACAAGAAAATATATGTACAGGACCCTTCTCAGAGCTCCCCAGGACAGATGATCCTGTTCTGTTACAGGACAGGAAGAGCCAAGGGAAGGCAGTGAATGCTTTCAAGCTAGGATATACATATCAAAATGCTCCACAAAAAGAAGAATGCTTAAAAACTGCTGAATCTGGCTAACCAACACATCAGCAAACAACTATATAAGCAGGCTTTCCTGTTGCTGTCTTATTTAGACACAAAGAGAAAGGAGAAAATTAAAGATGGCAGCACGCTGATATTGTTCATGGATGCTGTCATCTGTCACACTCTCTAGCCTGGTACTCAGCTCAGCTGGCTAGGAAGCTGTATCCACACAACTTGAAGAGAGAATTTAAAATAAGAGTTAGGCTGGTTCACATAGCTATGTGGACATGTTTACTACAGTGTAATAGCTTAATTTGAATTAGTTAACGTTAATTAGAAATGGATTTAATGAACTTTGAGGAAGTTGCCATTACACCAAAGCAAAATTACCCATGCAGGCTTTTATTCAGCTTAACTATCTGCATTTAAAACCTCTTCAGATCATGCCAGAATAACTTTTTTTTGCATAGAAGAATTCCTACACAGGAAAAAAAAAAAAAAAAAAACAAAAACCCACCCTCACTCAGCTGGAAAAGACAGTGGCCTGATGTAATCCCCATTGTCAATATGTTTATTGTCACGTACAGCTCAGGATCAAAGGACATGCAGCCAGAAGATCTAATTAAAAAGTGAGGATGTAATAGACAAGCCTCATCTTCTGCTCAATCAGCTCTTACTTAGTCCTGAGATCTGAATTTCACACAGGCTAGCACAGGCCTAGAGGTCAAGAGATTTACTCTTCATCTGAATCCAGAGAGGCTCCTTGTCTTGTCCTCTGCTTCTGAAACAAGATCTCCTGTTTTGCACAGCTAACTCGACCCAGCCCAGCTGCAAACCTTTCACATTATCCAGCTGTGATATGTTTAGCTATGATAAAGCTTCCCGTGCCTTCAGATTTGTTTTCAGGTTTTGGTATGGGAGCTGATTTTTTTCCTTTTTT
>VZRH01007926.1:56824-78091 GCA_013397555.1 Urocynchramus pylzowi | reverse complement strand
TTTTTTTTTTTTTTTTTTTTTTTTTTTTTAATCAGAGGACAAATATAGCAGAAAGTTTCCAACTGTGGACTGCTCTTTTATGTCATCAAGTGTTATGAAACTCTTTATTCTAAAATAACTGCAACAGTTGCTTTTTCTTGTTGTTTCTGTACAAAACCAGTAAGAACTCATACACAGCACACCTGGGAATAATAACTCTGCTCATTTTCTTCTTTAGGGGAAGATTGTGGTGACTGTAGCCCAAATAACAACGTATTATTTGGGCTGGCCTGCTGGCAAAGTCTGAGGCAGGATCAGAGCATCCTCAGTGACTGAGTTTAGACTATAAATCACTGCTGCCACTCACTGAGAAGGGTAACTGAGTGACCCAAACAGTTGAGATGAACTTAGTTTATTTTGTTATGTGATAGACTAGGATCATACCTATCCTTAACCTTTAGGAGCTTATGTGTGTTTCCATCAGAGTTTCTTCCACTCAGAACACTGATCACAGAATTACAGACTAATTTAGGCTGCAAGGGATCCTGGAGGGTCAGCTGGTCCTACCTCTGTCTCAAAGTGGGGCCAACTTTGAAGTTGGGCACTAAAAACGTTTGCAGCCTTATGAAATCATCTCTCTGGGCTTTGTGAGCACTAATCTGAGCACTGATACCAGGCCTGTGAAGTCAGGATGAGCCTCATCAAGGGTACAGAGGTGCAGAAAGATGAAATTCTCTGCCCTGAAAGTTAATAAAAAAGCTTCCAGCAAGCAGGAGCAGAATTCGACTCCAAGCCTACTGCTGACCAGGGAACACAATGCAAAGCTCATTTCTTTATCTTTCTTACAACAAACATGTTTCCTTGAACCTTAATTTTCTGGCTAATTATACTCAGCTTTACACACTGAGATGAAATAAGAATATGAGATTTCATGTGAGGAAGAAGAAACTCATCATCACTTCTGCCTCACTTTAAAATTTACAAATTAATTTGGAGCAGAAATACCAAAAAGAGATGTGAGAGTGACAGGATGTCCCAGTGAAGGTTGTTTGCAGTGGACTACAACTTTCCAGTGTCTGTTTGAGCAGGGTTTATTATTGTTTCATGCTGAAAAAAACAAGAGAATCTTCTACCAAACAGTGCAGCCATTTCTAAGAACAATCACACCAGTTGGTTCTGAAAAGTTTAGAATTTTTTAGTGAAGTTCCACTAATGTGCATTGGGGGACTGTCTCAAAATGTGGTAGAGGCCAATGCAGGGACAGAGGTATCGTTCACTGTCCTCATGAATATTCAACAAAACGTGGCCAAATTATAATCCTCTGCAAATCACCATCTGCATATGCTCAGTGGAGGTTTGTTAGAGGGTAGCAGCACAATTCCCAGAGCATTCTGTCTTAATTGCATATATGCCATATCTCCCACAGGGCTGCATGCCAACCACATGGGCCTGCTCCATGCCCACCTCATCCACTGACCTGGATTCTTCCACAAACTGCACCTCAGGAGGGGCAGCAGCTCAGCTTCAATTTACACTCAAGGAAAAAAGGGGGCATTTCCAGAACTTGAGAGTTGCTGTGACAGGAGAAGAGGCAAGTTCTAGATGTAGCAAGAAAACACAAGGAAGGTGCAGTTCACACAGTGTGCAGGCTGCACATTTGAAAAAGAGATTATGATGGTAATAAAATATTTTACCCACATTAATTTTTCCTGGTGACAAAGCATCTGGGATGAGATGTCAAAGAGATGAGCATATGTCTAGGCTTGGCTGCTCTAAGGCAAGCCAGTGCAGCAGTATCTCCATTAGGAAAGAAGCGGGGCTGACAACAGCCAAAATTATTATTACAATGGAAATTATTTGGATGTGGATGAAGATGAGTTCAGAGGACACTGCTTGAAGAGTTAAAAAAATAAAAAAGAAATGGTGGCCCAAGAAGGTCACTGTAGGAGCAAACAGAAAGTGAACAGGAGAAACAGGTTCCAGGACAGAGTCTTTTTAACCAAAATTTCAAGACAGCGATTATAATGAGGTCTGTCAGATGTAGCCAAAATGTCAAAGAACATATGAACAGAATAATGGCCTTGAGATTTGGCCCTGAAGAGCTTACTAGAGACCTTGGCAACAACAGTTCCACTGGAGTGGAGAGAACAGAAGCTAGAGTGAAATACAGAGTAGTATTATACACCACAGTGATTGGCACCAGAGGGATCTGTTCATCCCATGGGCCATTTACTGGGACCTCACGGGCTAAACCCTTAACTCAGCTAAATTGGCTTAACTCCTCCAGAAAATTCATCAGTTTACAACCCTCAGAAATTCCATCTAGAGAAGAAAAGCTAAAAAAATGGTGGGTTTTTAATTTCTTTTGAATTTTGAGTTTATTTTAACCTTCCTATATGAAATAATCCCTACATTCTGTAATAAGTAATCCATTTCCACAAGCATCTCAGAGCACAACACATTTTGTTTCTTTACATTGTCTCAAAAGTGTAAAATTAGGCAGATCTTAAGCTGGTTGCTTTCATTATACAGTGTGATGAATCTGAAAGGGGAACAAACAAACTCCAGGATGAATGATTAGGCATTTAGCTGTACAATAGCTTTCTTTCCTTACACACTCTTCTTCCTATCAATTTCTTTTAAAAAATGAAAACAAACAAACAAAAAAAAAAAACCCACTTGCTATAAATTAACTGAATTATTAATCTCTTCTCCTTTGCAGACTTTGCATGTTGGACAATAGCCAGGGGATGGCAGTACCATGTGCTGTTGCAGGTATTCCCCTTGGAGATAGGACACATACATATTCCTAGACAAGCAATAAAACCTGGATCTTTAAAGGAAGTATGAGATGATCTCCCTTGACACTTTGCTTTTTAAATCATCTCTTTGGTGATTTAAAACCAACAAGTTTGAACAAGTCTGAAATCAGATCTCTCTGACCATCTTCAGCTCGGTGACGTCGGAGCCGGAATTACATGGAAAGCACAGTGCTTAGACTTAAAATTAGCAAGAGCTCTCCACAAGGAACAAAAAAGGTATAAATTATGTCTGATTGAACAAACACAACTCCACTGTTGAACAGCCACTCAATGAAGAGGGCAGGGAGAGGCAATGGAGCACGGTAATGTGTAATATTACTAGTCAATGGGCTGTGTGCTGCAGTGGGCTCCCAAACGCTGGAGGTGTCAGGGAGATAAATAGCAGAGTGTCCTCCTCAAAAATATGATTAATACCCTCCTCGGTCCACTGCTGAAGATGTAGTGGGTGCAGCTGGTTTGGACAGCAGTTGCATAGAGGAAAATTCCAGGACGATTGCAGCAGAGCAGAGAGGGCAAAGAGTAGGACAAGTAGTCAACTGAGTGGGAGTGCTGAGCCCCTACAAGGGGAGAAGTAGGCCAGAGCTGGCAAAGGTCTTTTGGCTGCTGTTTAAGTAATGTTTATAGAACTTTCATGCATGCACAACTGAGTTTCGAGTTCATGATCTTTGGAGGAAAAAAGGGAGAGAAGCATGTTCGAGTTCATTGTCTCTTGTAATAGTCATGCCAGAGGTGGCTTTCAAGGAGCCATTCTTCTCTCCTAACTTGCCCCCCTGCAAAGCCTGTACGTCACAGAAAAAGCAGGTGGAAAACTGAGAAACATTAAAAAAATAAACTAAGAAAGCATCACCTTTTTTTTTTTTTCCCCTGCAGCCAACTGTAATTTCCTGAGAAAGCCAGGAGTGTGTCAAGTGGGGTTTTCACACTGTATCGTTTTCAAGGAATCCTCTAAAATTCTCAGAAAAACATCCTTTCATGCTTCTCTTGTCACAGCACTCAGGGGAGACTGTCCAGAGCTCAAATTCCCAGCATTTGAACACATCTGAATCTGAACACACTATAATGGTAACTAATGCTCCCGAAATCAAACAAAGGCAGAGGGCTACGGATGGCTTTATTTCTTAGGGCAGTGATCCCTGCCTTTGTTGGTCTGCAGGCAACAATACCAAGCAAGCAATATATTACCAGCAATGCCATATTATCCACTGTCTTGCATCCACAATGAACGTTTCAGGGTCACCCCTGCAAGCCTTGGGTGGGGATGAATGCCTCGGGCAATCGGGCTCCCATCAGCAAGGAGGTGCTGCAGAAGCTGCAGGCACCAGGCTGCTGCTGAACGGAAGGACACACGTGTTATTAAGCACACAAACACCACACAGAGCAGGATACACATAAGTACTTCTGTTTAACTTCAAATGACAAAAAAATAGGATGGGGGGAAGGAAAAGTTCCAGTGGATTATTGATCTGAAAGACAGTGATTAATAATCACCAGTTTAGTATTCTGCATCACCACTGCCTGTCACACTTCCCTGGAAACAGGATTAATATAAGAAGATATTATATATGTGAGAAAGGCACTAAGGTAGCACTGTATTGATCTGAACTTTAGAGCTGTTCAGTGCCATTAACAAAAACAAAAAGAATGCAGGAGCTTGCAAAAAGGAGGATGGCGGGCAGAAAGAAAGTAGTTGTTTTTTTGGTTTACAAATTGCCAGCAGCCTGCTCATTTCTGCTAAGAGATTCAAGAATCACCAGCTACAGACCACCTTGGTAAACTCAGTGTAACCTGCCCCACAAAGCCTTTCCCTCTTGGTTTGCAGGGCTGGTCCCTGACTGTAACATGGAAAGTTGATGTAAGAGATCACATATCCCCAAGAACCCACTTCCAATCCTACAGGAACAACACTGCTTTCCAAGAGACTTTAGAGAAGGATGTATTTTTTGAAACATTATGTAATCCAGAGAACTGTAATTCTCATTAAAAAAAAAAAAAGTCTAGGCTGACATACACAGGGTGTTTTAAGAAAGAAGAAAGGAAAGTAAAATAAAGCCGGTTAATGTATTTAAAGACACTCTCAATGAAATGAAAGTCATTTAACTTCTTTATTAAACCACTGTCTCAAATTCACTTTGTTCTCTTCCTACCTTTTTGTTTCTGCATAAAGAGGGGGCACCACTATTTGTTCAACATAATATTAAGCATACTCTGCTACTCAATTAGTAAACATGTCAAGAGGTGGGTTAGTTATTCATGGTTCAGGGGCACAGCCCCCTTTCAAAAGAACTTTTTTTTTCACTCTAATGAAATGATGGATAATCTGGAAGTAGGTGCTTTAAGAAGATATTAATCATTCTCTGTGGTAATGTTAATCATGCGTTCCATCATCTCCAGATGCTGTGCATCACCTTCCTCGGAGATAAAGGGCACCCAAGCCAGCAGAGTCCTTTTGATCACCTTTCTCACAGTAACTCTCATAAGGCATTAAAAGAAGTATTCACATTTCAGGGCATCCTTAAAAATGAAATAGAAAGTGGGAGAGTGAGGTAATGGAGGGATTCATGGACTTCAATCTTGACCCTGTCATTACTTATGCTGCCCAGATGGGAGGTGCACAGTTCTTTCGTCCTTTGTCCTAATCTTTGACATTTTTCAATGCAATGTTTGGAATGAATGAGGTATGAGAAAAACCCTGATCACAGGAAATAGAAAATTAATTCACAAAAGATTTGAGGGAGGGAGGTGAGGGGAGAAGCAAAGAAAAAAAAAAAATCAACCTTCACTTTCTCTGAAGAAAAATCCAACAAAATTATTCCCTCACAGCCTGCTATTCCATTCTTAGAAAACATTAGCAGAAGTCAGGTCAGATCTATCTCAGAGTGCTGTCTGTGATGTCTCTTCCAGTTAATAAAACACACTGCCACCAGAGAGACTTCTGGCCAATTAGACCATTTTATGACTAATCTTTTATAGTTTTTCTTCTTTTTTTTAAAGTTACGTATAAACCTAGGGCATATCTTAGGTGGCTGAAATATCTCCTCTTGCAGACTTAGATGCTTCAGAGACCCCAATGCCTAGAGATGAAACTTTGAAGGTCTCCTAAAGCTAAAAAGTTACTTTCTATAAACTGTTGAATAAGGATAAACCACAGGGGACCGCACCTACTCAAAGGCAGGCAGTGTTTCTGTCACAGCATGTAAGTGTTGAGGAGAAAAGAAGTTGTGTGAACTTGAAATAAAATAATCCAACTTTCTTAAATCCAAGTTTTAATACCAAATCTGTATGCAGAGGAACTTCCCCCCTCTCTTAGATAGTCAATGATCCCCACCAAATGTCACTCATGATGTACTACTCTATGAGGTAAGTTACAACAAAAAAAAGGGAAATTTCACAGGATATTTAAAAACCATTACACCCAGAGATGTTTTTGAAAATATTTCAACCAAGTTGTAGTTACCATACGCTGCGCTTTAGATAAAATTATGATGAAATACCTTTTTTTTTTTCAGAATTTAAAGTAAGATGGACAATTACCCATACCACACAGTTAATACAAATATAGCTGCATTTCCTAGAATGGTAAACATCTGCTCAAAGTTTCTGCAGTTTGATCTGGTAAAGAGAGTTTGCTCTTCCTAATTCTCAAAAATGTGTCATTTTGCAATGCCCCATTTTTATCTCTTTTTTTAACCCTTGACTCTTTGAAAAGAAAACCTAAAGCACAGGCCTGACACTGAGCTATGTCTGGGCAGTACCCTGTGGTCAGTGTCCCTGGGGCACTGCAGGAAGGACATTCTGTGGAGTAAATAACCCATGCCTCTCTGAGCACAACAAAAATACCCATTTTTACACAGGAGATGTTCCACAGTCCCACCTGTCAAACACCAGGGGGAAGAATCACCATCTTGATGCTTTGCCACTGATATTAAGGAGCTTTATCTGCACTGAATTGTGCATGTGCTATGCCCAGTTGTCCTGGGAACTATGGATAAACAGCATTATCCAACACTACAGAATATATGTAAAGCAATCCCTTTACTTTTTCATTTCTCCAGTAATTCCTGGAAAAACAAAGCCACCCTTTCTCTGACACAAAGCTGCCTCACAATATGATCTAATTCCGAAGCTTTAGACAAATTACATCCTAATGTATTGAGGATCTTTGCAGTGAATTTATGTAGTGCAAAAATTTGATCCAATCTTTGCAGCAATTCCTGCTCTATTTTGCATTCCCTGGTGCTGCCTCCCAAGCAGTGCACACTGTATTAACATAAGATCATTGGAACAGGCCCTTTGTAGACAGCAAAGCTGAGAGACTAATGGATGTCTGAAATGTGAATGTTTTTTCATTCCTTGTGATCTTGTTAACATATGTGTATTTAATGGTGGTAGCATTATTTCTGACTTACACCATTACACTACATTACAGTTGCTATTAATTATGCTTGCTATTGGGAACAGTTGCATGTTTGCAGATTTTTTTTTTCCATGGGCAGTTCTAATTTGTTTTTTGTAAAGACAGCTATTGTATCACTCAGTTTTTACAATCCACACAGAGCCATGGGAAATGTACTTAAATTTAATGGACACAAGACAAAAATAAGAGCTGTTTTCAAATTTAGGAAAAGAACTAAGATTTACAGGGCCTTGGTAAGAAAATTTCTGACTTCAGGACATAGTACTTCATTATTCTTGTAAAGTGAAACACTTCAAATTAAATGTAAGTGAAACACAATCTTAACAATAGATAGAATTTCAAAGTGGCTTCAACTCTTCCTTCCCTCAAGTGTGTACAAATCTGTTCTGAACATCACTAAGAGCTGGGACACCAAAATGCAGGTACATTAAAAGGAGCTTGATCAGGAAAATTAGCAGTTACAGAGCTGAAGGGTATTTGGTGGATCCAAGGTGAATATGTTGATATACATCCTTTGTGAAATCCTGGAGTGGTTTCCAGGAGAAATAGGTACGTAGTCTCCCACTTTATTTCTTCTGGGAAGTGAAGTACTCTTTCATCATTGATAAGATAGAGGGCTGCCTTTTCTATTCATTGCACTCAGCTCACATTGATAGATGGTATATAAAAATTTCATTTTGGATGGTAGAATTCAAGTACAGTAATACAATGGTGCTTTGTGGATACAATCTATAAATCTTGAAAAAAGAAGGAAAAAATAATGCTTTCTGTCATCATGGATAGCAGATTTAGATCATGAAAGTTACCCACAATACTGAGCCAAATGCATTCACCAAGTATTTTGGTTGATAGGGTCAGGAAATACAGAGTTTGCTGAAGTTCATCGGACTTCTTATGTAAGTATGCTTGTGTACATGGAAAATAGGAGCTAAAATACCTTCCAAAGCATCCTGGAATCTATACAAGGTACTGGGGAATAGTCTTCTTTGGAATTTACTGACTAAATTTTTGCATGCAAAATAGAATATTAATAAATATTAATAGAAATTAATAAAAAATAGTTTATGAGCAACTCTGTAAAGTGGAAGATTATTTATCCAGACTGTGGGCCAAATCTGGATTCAACATTGCTCCTCAGGCACAAATCCCATTATCGTCACAACTGATTTCCTTGAAGAGAGAAGAGACAGTGTGCCGAGGCCAGAGAATTTCCTTTTAATACTTTGATTTCACCAATCTTGGAAACACCTCTCAAGAACTTGGCTCTAAAAGGTGGAAATTTCCTGAAAAGTTAATCTGAACTGATTGTTCACTACTTTGAACCAGTATCTCACAAGAATGGGTGTCCTCTGTTTTCAAAGGTCTGTGATATTTCTGTGATGAAACATAAACTCGCCAAGGAAACACAAAGCAGTCTGCTGGCACCGTGTTGGAGAGACAACTGAACAAACAGCTGGTTAAAGGATTAAAGCCAAAACAAAGGACTGTTTGAAGGTCTCTCTAAGTTTTAGATAGCAATGGGAATCTTTTGAAATGGGGGCACAGTAGAGCTGCTATAGAAAGGGAAAGGTTTGGGACCTTTCCCATTTCAGAGCTACTGAAACTCTGCAGCACTGTCTGGTGAGTCATTGGCAATGACAGAAGGCAGTAAAAGATAATAAGTAGATGAACATTACACCTTCATAATTCCAATTCACTTTTAAACAAAAATCTTCAGTCTTTGGAAGGATCCAAAGCGTTTCTCTTTATTAACTGATTGTCATTGTCATGTTCCAGTTAATATTACCTTCCCCTCTTTAGCCCACTTTGCCTCTCCCTTTAAATGAATTACTACTTTTCAGCACAATTAAGTGTTTGAAGCAACCAGGAGATACAGTTTAAGCACAGTAAAAATGTCCAATTGAAAAGGCTAAAGATCAATATCAAAGGTCTAAAAGGTTAGACCAATCCTATCAGCTTCAGAGGAAAGCTGGTGCTAAGCTACCCTCGAAAAAAGAGCTAATGGCCCACAAATGATCTTTGTTCAACCTGGTTTCTCCCATTTAAAAAGAAATCCTCCCTTTATTGAACACTGTAATTTTCCCATTGCTGAAAATGCAGAAGCTTTAAATTCCAATTTTAGTTGTGGTGAAAGATGGGAAATAGTTTCTTTTAAATACTTTTCTTTATGAAAGAAGACAATACAGGCTGCCTATTGGCCCTCATTATCCCCACCTCGATTTGACTTGCCTACCTGCTCCACTGCACTGGTTCAAGACAATTAATCCTAATATTCAACCCTCCTGGTGTAATTTCTCATCTTGGCAGGTCTCTTTCTATAATGACTAAAGGGGAGTGGCCAAATTCTCAAAACCTCTGGGGTGAGCTGGATACATTTCCACAAACACAGACAACAATTTGATCCCGGTATGTTAATGAAATGTGGTATTATCACACCAAAGTGAGTATTTATAGCCACTGTCCAAATAAAACACACAGTGCTGGTCCTTGTATTACAGACAGGATAAAAACAGGGAAGTCTGTTAATATGGAAAAAGGGCGTTTAGGCAACTATTGTTTTAGGTTTCAGAGACAGCTGATGTTGAAGAAATATTTGTATTATTTTCCTAATTACACCACCAAAATCTCTGCATAAAACTCTCAGGTGTTTTAAGCAATGTTTTTATCAGCAAACTAGTCACATCTGTCTGTGAAATGGATGTTGGATGGGGATTATGGTCAAGAATCAATTCTCAGATAGAAAGATATTTATCTAGAGTTATTCCTCTGGTAGTAAGTTAGATATTTTAGTTTATAGCCAGATATTTATTTTAGATAGCCAGTTCTAGATATTTCAAACCAGAGTGGACTATAACTGGGATTCTGCTCCTTCATCTACCTCTCTGTCTTGCTTCCTCCCCTGGAGGCAGCAGGAACACCAAAAATTGGCCATTGGCAGCTTTTTTCCCCAAGCCAATGCCATTTATTTGAGTCTTGATTCCCCAAGAGACAAAGAGGTAGCCAGGCAGAGGTAACTGTGGGACAAAATACTCAGTTGCTACAGTTCTGCTATTCCAGTCACTCCAGCCACAGACCCTGGGTATAAACTGATAATTAAATGAGATTTCTGCGCTCCTGAAGAAGATTCATTGTAACTTGCATTAGGTAGGATTTAGACCTGCAGTTGTACAACAGCTGAGGAAACCACAAGTTGCACTGGATTTCATAAAGGTTTGGAATCTCCATATTTACCGAGTTATGAATAACCTTAATTTTCTATTTCTTTGGGATTTTTTGTCTTCAAAATACCAAAATAAAGCATAACCAAGGCGAAGGAAATCAAGATTCACCACAACCAGTGATAACTTCTCTGCAGGTAATGCTGTAGCTCCCAGAGCTATCTGAGTGGCTCTGCATGGCAGGGTTTGGAGTATTTCTCCTGATAGGAAGGGAAATTCCCATGATCTTAATCAGAGGCAGCACCCACATGTAACCATGGAAGATCTACAGCACGTATCAGTTTCTGAGTCACAACCTCAGTGGCACAATATACAAGTAAGTAGTCGTGGGTTTTCAGCATGAATTTACACCAGCTGACAGGAAGGCAAGCAAGAGAATAAAGCTGCTTTAACTCAGAGCAAAAAATTACTAGCTTTTTATATCCATTTCTCACATGGTAGAGGTGTCATGGAAGGATTTTATACCACCAGGGTCCACTGCCTCTTCTTTATGCCAGGGCATTTTGTAACTACAGGTTGAATGGGATTGGTGAATTGATCCATCAAAAGAGAAACAAAAACTAAGATCTTCTCTTTCATGGCTTTTTCAGACAAATCAGTTCCCCAAGTAAAGTTACCACAGGGCTGCACAGACAGACACACCAGCTCAAAGCACAGTAAAGAACAGAATAAAAACAAATAATAGGAAATGTTGGATTGTTAATTTTGGCGTCGTGACTGAATAAATGCAAGCTACATCTGCATGCCTTTGGGCACACACAGAAAGGTAAAAGAGGGGGGAAATAAAAATTCACTTCCATATAGTACTTAAAAACACAATTAAAAATATATATTTTTTAAAATCTTTTAGTTTAAGGTCAATGTAGTAAATATTTCTGAATTCCATTCACATCTGCATTCTCCTCAGATCTAATATGGATATTTGGAAGTTACAAATATTTCCACTGAAACCAGCATTTAGGCCAGTAGTAAGTACCTATATTACTGTTATTTAATTTTGGTTTATTTTACTTTCCTGATTTTATTCTACTTCCTTTTTGCCTGTGAATTCAACATAGAACAGATAACATGTCAGTCTTGGCAAGATGCTTTCACCTTCTCCGAGCATGCTTCAAAAGAATAGTGGTGTTTTATTAGCTGATATTGATCGTAAAGCAAATGGCAATATATTGGCTTAGCCAGGCAAACACAGCCATACCCAGTAAGATGAAACCTACTTTTATTTTAAACTAGAATTAGGGTCTATATAACTACCAGGACTTAGTCAAAGGTCATAGGGAGCAACAAAAATCTTTATCAAAAGTTAGGACAGGCTATAATAAATATTTGAGCCGAACCAACCAAACCACATTCTATCTTTTTTTTTTTTTTTTTTTTTTTTTTTTTTTTTTTTCCCTTGGTGTTATCAAAGGGAATAAAATCTCCCTTTCCTTCACACATTATAAATTTAGGGCAACTCAGGAAATTGCTCATTAGAAAATGAATTTAAGTCATATGTGACCAAAGGCACTACTTCTGTTCTGACTGACTTCGCTGTATCAATAACCTGCACAGTGGAATGTTTGCTGCTGTTGGCTGACAGACTTGTGGATCAAGAACTATTTGTTTCAAAAATTCACAAATTATTCCAAGTAATCATTAGGCTGGTAAAAGTTGTGATCTATTCCTTGGAGGATTTGGAAATAGTAAAAATCAGAAAAGTTAACTGAAGGAATTATTTATTGTCCATTATTTGATAAACTGTTCCATCAGTGAAGCTATGCAAGGCGTTGAAACCTCATATTAACAAATAATTCCCTAAATACATTAGTCTAATAGCCTGATTTCCAACTGAACTGCTATGAACCTACCTGGGAAAAGTGAATCTCTGGTGAGTATTTTATAGTGAGAGCCCTACACTACTGTCTCCATCTGATAGTTATTTTGTACCCTGAGGCATGTGGCTTGATTTAGCCTAGACACTAACTACAAATGTCATTTCCATTCATATGGCCCTAACTCAGTAAAAAAAAATTAAACATATGCTCAAGACCCTGAGAAGTCTACTCCTCACATGTTGAGCATTAGGCACAGTCTTACATCCTTCGTTAAATTCTGGTCAGAAGGATCAGGGTTATCCAAGTGCTTAGAGCTGAGCATGTTTTTATTTGCTTTGCTCAATTAGGACTATAATGATCTCATTCTGTTTTGCAGACTCCGAAGCTCCCTGATTCAATAACAGTTATGTGGGGTTTTTTTACCCAACAATAAAAACTAGAAGTTTTTGAATCCTCTGCTGGTTTAGCTGCAATAGTTTTACTGTCCATCAGTTCCTCTGTTGAGGCTGCAGTT
Source organism: Urocynchramus pylzowi (assembly GCA_013397555.1). NCBI lineage: Eukaryota > Metazoa > Chordata > Aves > Passeriformes > Fringillidae > Urocynchramus > Urocynchramus pylzowi. The sequence continues at coordinate 65,327 of VZRH01007926.1, read as the reverse complement.
TTTATATCACAGGTGAATGGGCAGCAGTAATTCTGGATTACAGAAAGATGCTGAATATCCAAGCTCTGATGACCAAGAGCTCTGATTCATAACCATACTGGATTAATCATGGGGCTGCAGAAGGTTACTGCCCCAGCTGCCTGCTCCCCCTTATCTCCAAGGTTACTCTGTTGGAAGTTATCTCTTCAGTCACTGCAGATAAACTCGGCAAGGAATGGGAATTAAACACATCTGGTTGATCCTAAGGATGGGAAAGTGTAAACATGATGGATCCCTCTCAAGTCCTGGGAAAAAAACTGTATTTCCAAAACCTGTAGGTGACTGCCCAGTTTCAAAGGGAAATGGAAGATCACAGAAGAGCAGGAAAAACAACTACCACAGCTTAATACCTTGTGATTTTCAGACAATTTTCTTATGTTAAAGCAGAGCATAATTATTCTATTTGCTTATGTTTCACTCTTACTTTCAGGATAAAAAAATATTAGCAAGTTACAAGTGTTTGTATTACAGAATTATCTATTGAGAAAGATATAGAACTACTATTTCATTTCTCAAACAATTCAGCTAGCCAGAAAAGATTGCAAATAAATCCTGCCACCAGATTTCTGCACAGATCTGTTAGTCAGTACCACTACTATATTTTCTGTTTCTGCACTTTGAGGTGTGCACCCTTTGTACTATGAGAATAACATTTCTGCTGTGACTCTGGAGCTTTATCCTCTGCACAGCTATTCCCAGCACCTCACAGCTAATTGTGCATCCCCCTGCTTTGCTCTTGCCTGGAAACATCAGGTGACCTCCCTTCAAGCTTCCACACTGGTGTTAGAAACAACTGCTCAGTGGCAAAGCATCACAGGCTGTGTTGTTTCTGGCTCTGGAGTGACCGGACACAGGGGGAGCATGCTTTGCTACCTTGGCCACAGAATTACACAGAGATCTGTTTTCCTCCCTTAAATGACCTAAAATCAGTAATAACCAGGCTGAAATCAATGGAGCTGTACTGCTGTAGGCTGTGTTGACACAAGGTGTGAATCCGCCTTTGGATCCGGACTCTGCAGCAGGGAATGGTGAGCAGGAATGCTCCAATTGCTCTGACTTCACTCGCCAGTTGCTGATATTAACTCTATATATTTTAAGCAGACACTTGCAGTTTCTCAGATGTCTTCTCTTTCTCATTTATTAGTGGAGTTATATTTTAAGGGTGCTGAGAGATTTACTGTCAATGTTTAAGATGTATTCATTTTGGTTAAGGCAAAATCCTTGCGCTAGGATCCAAATGTTGGACACATCTGTTAGCAGGCTAAGGAATGACCCCGTGTTATTATTATTTTTTAAACCTGACAGCTCACACATTTGAAAATTGCATAAAAATATGTAGCTTAGCAGCTCTGCCTTCTCTTTGTACTATTTGCTCACATCCGGATCCATTTTTTCCCTCGCCTGAAGCAGGGGAAGGACAACCCCATATCAATCGCTCCCTGTGCCAGATCACATTAGGGAAACCCCCAACTTTTCATTTCAAATCAGCAGCATCTTTCCTTTGATCCAGAAGACCACAGCTGGGAAGCTGACACGACTCTGCCTCGTGCTTCCCCTGCTCCCAGCCCCTCTAACGAATTCTAGCAGAGTCACCTCTGCTCGGTTTTAGCAGAACCTTTTCCTCCTGTCACTGACAGAGCAGCAGAATTAATCACACTCAGCCCAACTAACGTTAACAATCTGTCAAAGTGGCCAACGAAATGCTTCATCTACTGTAACTAGAAAATTCACCTGAAGACCTGCTGATTTGTCCTGGCACTTCTGCCTGTAGGACAAAACAGACAGAAACCACCTTTTTTCCCCTAATTCTCTTTTCAATATTTGCCACCTCCTCTTCTGTTGCCTTTTTTATTATTATTATTTTTACTTTGCTTGTCTAGGTTTTGTTTTATTCCCTTACAGTAGTTCAGAATTCACTGAGTGTTAAAAAGATTTCTGGTTAAAGAAATGCTCATGCAGTGCTCTCTCTTAGATGGCATGTGAGCCTTTACTGTTGACACTAAGCCAGGGGATGTTGGAAGTTTTTGCAATAATGTCAACAACTCAATACTGTGACTTTTTGATGCTTGAGCCCTGCTGGATTTTGACAGATTTTTGACTTTCAGCTATTTACCTATCAAAGAAGTAGCTGATGCTGTGGGTAAACTCTCCCTCATAAGTGGATCTGCCCTACACAAGCAACTGGAAGGGAAGTCCCTGTTACCTGTCTAGGACAATGCTGTAAATCATGGACTTCACCTTGTAAGAGTGACTCTTGCAGCAAAACATCTGGGTTGCTCCAGAAAGTGATTTTTAATGTTGTCTCTCTAAAATGATTTCAGTAAGGCATTTTTTATGTATCATACAAATGGAGTCTAATGACCCTTGCAGTGAATATTTTGTCATCTACTCCCGAGTAAAAATGGGGCAAAACCCAGTAAAAATCAGAAGGGCAGATTTTCCAACCTTTTTTTACAAAGACAGAAATAGTAATTAAAATACGATTAATTATCTTAATACCCAAACACGTTTTGTCAGGTTTTCTGCTTTGAAACTGATGAGAGATGGAATTTGCTCAAGCAATCTTCATGTCCCCAGCCAGTCACCAAGGCTGATGGAACTGCCAGGGCAGCTCAATGAATCCCAGTATTTGCTTTCAGTCCCTGCAGTGGATTTCCCAGCACTACCCTGTTTTAATGGAAAAGACCAATCTTCACATTAGGATGCAAATATGATCCAGAAGATGAGAATATGTAAGAAACTACTAAATTGAGTAGTCACTGAATTTTCATTTTTGTTCTCTTTGGCTTAGCTTGTTTTTACTCCCACATTCTTTTTGTTGTTGTTGTTTTTCCTTGCAGTAATAGATCCATGAAACAGATCTCCAGATGCCAAGTTGGATTCTAGGGTTCTCGTGCAAGACCACTGGACTTGCAGGAAATGGGAAGCCCGAAATCAGATTGGTTCCATGATTTTAAAAATGCTCTAGTCCTTCCAAAACATCAACCAGGATTTATCTTCCTATGGAGAATCTCTAGAAAATGACTGAGGTTTTCTTGGTCTAGCTGCATCTACCAAAAGATTAACTTTTTAAAAAATATCCCATCTCTGAATGCTTTTAGACCCAATGAATTAAGGACATCAGGAAAGCGGGGGAAACTTCCAAGATGTATGTGGTGTTACCTGGCTCATGAAATTGGGCAGAATCACAACACAGGATCATTCAATTATGGCAGGAAAATTACAGAACAACTATTTTATTGTTATTTTTAGCAGAGCCAAAGTGCAACATGTTATTGGCTAGCAACATCAAGTGGCAAACTGTTAATGCATTTAAGGCCCTTGTTCAACAACACCCATAAACATATTTCCCACATCTGTATAAAAATATCTGCTTGACTTCAATAGGTTTTAAGCATGTGCTGAGAATTAACCTCTGTGCTTTTCCTGATGTGGGGCTCTGTGTAGGTAAAACATCTATTGTAACATCACTGTCAGGTTCAAAATCCAAACTCCAGGTACTACTCAGTACGTAAGACTAGAGGTAAGGAGGTAGATATGCCTTGGCAGAACCAAGATTTTGAAGTTGTTTTGAGGTTGGGGGTTTTCTTGTGCTTTGCAGATTTCCAGATGTTTAGAACAAAAATCCCCCACGCAATTTTTGAACATCTCAAGTAATCCACCCTAAATAAAGTACTTGTGCCTTTTGGCAGCTCTCAAGCAGCAGTGTTTGAATTGCTGGTGTTCATGCAAATGAAATTATTCAGAGTCTGTGACTTCCCTGGAAGATGTGACAGTGGGGAACAGAGGGACTGGGACATGCAGAGGGGAAACACTTCTGAGGAAGACCTTGGGTCTGTAGAGACACAAAGAACTGCTCTGTTGCATCACAGAGAGCTCTAGATTCACTTTTTATCTAAGCTTTGTCTTCAGAGGTCCATTCCATTAGAAGGAGAAATTAAACTTATGCTGGCACTGATATGTCCACTCATTTATTAAAGGAAAATGAATAATCTGTGCTGCAAAAAAACACATTCAGCCTTTGCTTACTCCCAGAAAAAGGATGTGCAGTTTGAACCATGGGAAACTAGTCCCTCTTATTTGTGTGTTTTTTCTTTCTGCTATGCTTTTAAAAGTAAGCAACTCATTACTACAACACAGAAAAGCATATTAAAATACCCATTTCCTATTGGAAATTGTCCACCTTAAAATGAAAACCAAACCATGCCTTTCTTCCCCAATAAAATCCTACACCACTGCAACTGGAACTAATTTGGTGGTAGCCTCAGAAATGAAGCAAAAGGTTCAGTTGCTAGGAGGGAAGAGTGTCCACAGCCAGGTCAAAGCTGTGGTAACACTGCAAGGCAACCCAGGAGGGGCTTGCACAGCTCTGGCTGCACGTGGTGGGGAACAGTGAGCCTTCAGCTCTCCAGGCTGTCAGTCTGCCACTGCTCACACACACTAAATCCACTCTGGTATTTAAAGAAGTGGCATTATTGATCCTTTTCACTTTTTTTCCCCTCCATTCCAAGGCCACCACAGGCCACTGGAAAAGAAAAAGACACACACACATACACAGACAGACAGCAGAACTCAGGCAGCACTTTAGTTGTAAGTAACAAATACCAAAAGCACTGACCTTGCTGCAATTTTTCAAATCAGGGGATAGTAATATACAGCCCAGATAAAACTGTATTTTCTTTATTACCCTGAACTACACTTAATTGATATAAGTCCGTGGGAGGATTAGCTTTTATACAAATACCCACACTCTGTTGTATGGCCATTCCCTAAGGAAAGCACTGCTCATATATTTCTCTTAATGTGGCTTTGCAAATTGGTCATTGCAGTCATATGCTCAGCAACACTGCTTAGATGTTTAGCATTCATTGATTATTTTTTTAAATGCTGAAATTGGAGTGACTGATGGTTGCTTAGATATAAAATTCTTAACCACTAACAAATAACATCTTTGACTCTATAATTATCAGACAAATTTTGTTACTATCTATGTATCTAGATATATGTGTATCTTCAGTTGTAATGGGTAGATGGAAAAACACATATGATGAATTCAGACAGAATAACCTGATCCTTAATTCAGCTGCATTTTGGGGTGAGAGGAGGAAGAACTTAATGGAAACTCCAAGGCCTTTTGTTTTGTTTGGGTGAAGGGATTTACACACTACCTAAGTGTTAGCACATTTAGCAGCTTCAAGGCCAATTTCATCCTGAAAGGAAAGCCAGAGCCATATCTGCTCTGCTGCATGAATTTGCATCCAGATTTCAAACTACGTGAAGATGATATTAAGGAATATGCCACGAACATAAATTCTGTAAGAAGGTAGAAAACACAACGGATTTGAAAAGCACCATAGTCTGCTAATGCTTTAGTATGTCAGAAGGGAAAATGAGAGTCCATAGGCCAGTTTGGAAATCTATGGAGTGACCAATACCCTGCTCTGCCTCTTAAACTTAAGGATTCAATTATTTCTATGTAAGGGGAAGAAACAGTGCTGCTCAACAGCATCCAACTAATATGCAGTGCTCTGCATATTGAGAGAAAGATTACTCACCTGGAAATTGGGCCTGTCTCCTGACAACAAAACACCCTTGATTTAACTGGCAGTACCAGGGAATCACATCGATTTTGGATGGTGAATCATATGCCTACACGGAGCTCAGAACTGCAGGCTTACAAATGTTATCACTCTATTAGTGATTTTCTTGGAAGTACTGAAGTCTCCCTCACATCCCCAAGGCAGAGAATCATAGGATTTTCAGGTTGATTTTGAAAGACCAGAATATACTTTCCTAGTTTTCACAGCTACAGGGGTAACAGCAAATATCAGATCTGAAAACATCAATCGAGTTTAAATGGAAGACTCAGAATCCACAGGGCAAAAAAACCCCATGACTATGACATCTGTTAATTTTTATAGCCTACTTTCTGAAGAGAAAATGTATGTGATCAGAAGGTGTTTATACTGGGGAGAGGGAAGGACATACTCGACAAAAATAATGATGCTCTAACAAGCCTTGTGAAAACAGGTGGCTGTGTAGATGTGACTGTGGCTGTTTCATCAGTGGCCAGAGGGAAAAGCACAAGCACAGGGACACACAGGATTAGGCACAAGAGCATCCACCAAAGAAACTGCAGCTACAGGAAAATCTGAAAAACTGGAAGTAAATTATGAAAAAAACAAATCATGAAGAAATTAAATGTTTCTTTTGCGCCAGAACTTACAAAACTAATTGCCTGGTAAAAGGACTCATGATTTCAAAGCCAATCTCATGTTTTTTGAAAGTTTACAATTGGCAATGAGACCTAAAGCAATTTGCAAATATCAGGCTGAACAGTACTGCTCCAGTGCAAGCAAAAGCTGCAGAATGAGAGCACTAAACCTTTAGATGACACTGAAAAATTACTCCTGATGAAGTAACCTAGAGCATCCTGCACATGGAAGTACAACAGGCCAGGGTGAGGAATGAAATAACAAGGGAATTAAAGCAGCAAGGGAAGCCTAGGAAAACACTACTGTGTATAACCAGAGAGACTGTGCTGCTAGAGAGACTTCAACACATTTAATTGATGCTGAATCCATGAGGTTTAAATACAGTGTATGCAAATTAAGACATCTACATTCCATCAAACTCATCCAGAAGAATTCACGCATACCAGAGCCTCATTTGTCTGCAAGGAATGTGCAGACATGAAATCTGGCCTGTCTGCAGATTACGTTCTCAGACACATGGTCAGGATCTCATTTCTGGTTTTCATAATCCCCTGTGTGCATATTTATTTATCAACCTCTGGATATATCCCAGACTGGATCCTTTCCTCTGCTCTAGAAGTTGCACATGGATCTCCTGCTGAAAGGCTGCCTCATGTAGGTCTGAGGCTGAGGAACCACCAGGTGCTGCTGGGGACATCCTAATGTCTCCTTGAGTTCTTAGAACCCAGCTGAGAATTCCAACAGCTATGGCTAACCTCCAGCATGCTCTGCTTGCCTCTCCCTGCTGAGCTGCAGGCAGCTAAAACACATCAGGAAAGAACGAAGATTTCTCTAAAACAGACCTGTGCCCCCATCCCTGGAAGTGTTCCAGGCCAGGCTGTGGATGGGGCTTGGGACAACCTGGTCTAGTGGAAGGTGTCCCTGCTCATGACAGGTGGGTTTTGGAACTGGATCATCTTTAAGATCCCTTCCAACCCAAACCTGTCTATGATTCTATTATTCTATTATTTCCATGCAACAAACTTGTTTTGTTGACAGAAATCTCTTAATTACAAGAGGGTCACAAGCCATTTTACACCACCTGCAGAACCAGTCTGAAGGCAGGCTGGTTCCTCCCTGGACATGCTAGGAACATAACTGAATACATCATGTCCCTCAATTTTAAATGGTTTTCTTATCACAAAATATTCACAGCTGAGAATGAGATTGGAGTTCAATCCTCAACCCACTTCTCTTACCAAAAAATATCAGTAAAAGTGCCAAATGCAGGGAAAAAAAAAACAAAAAAACCAACACCCCAAACCTCCAATTAAATTAAGACAATACCAAGCATCTGTGTGGTTTTCTTGTCTCACTTCAGCGAGTCTGAAGAAGAGTCATTGCCTGCGAGATACACCAGAAGTCTTTTGTTGATATCATAGTGCTGACAAGTGTAATAGTGACAGCAACATCATGTGAAATTATAACAGGAATCTTCCTTTCAGCAGTAGGTCTTGATAAATTGGACATACTGATTCCTGCTATTTGTTGCAAGGTAGTGTGGCATCTCTCCTTTTTTCCTTAACAGGCGCTAATTATTGAGCATCAAATAGCGTAAAATATAACAGCTGTGCATACTGTCAGTGCTATATGGGCTGCTGAAGGTGTCTGTGTGTGCATATGCCAATGTGTGAGCAACTGACAGTGGGTGGTTTTGCTGTTTGCTTTATAAATGCATCTGAATAAACTGGATTATTTTTCAGGGCAGTGGAAATTCAACTGGTTTACAGCTGAGTTAACAAGGAGAAGCCAGTTTCTAGAATGCTTGTGATGACTTTGCTGCAGTGCTGGAGGAACAAGAGTGTTTCAGACTGCTGGGCATGGCTGGGAAGCAGCTGAGGAACATGAACGTTCTTGAAGAATAATGACATTTTGTCCTACCCTGAATGCCCATCTCACAAATCCAAACTAAATTATTAACATGTTTTCAGGAATAGGAAGTTCCAGCATTTGGAAAACAGGAGAAGAAAAGAAGAGGGGGAAAAAAACATATCAAGAGAAACCAAAATCTTGATGTACTATTTTAAGCTTTTATAGGCAAGTGTGCCAAATAGTGGGAACAGTTCAAATAGCAGGTGAAAGTTTGCTGCCAAAAGCTTTCAGTCCAAAGAAACTTTTTCCTTTGTGAGATGATTTAAACTGTAAACCATAAATACCCTGGTACCTCCCTGACCAAGATAACAACCTCAGGGAAAAAAAAAAAAAAAAAA
>VZRH01007926.1:28613-52156 GCA_013397555.1 Urocynchramus pylzowi | reverse complement strand
GGGAGGCCCCCCCCAAAACAGAGGGGTTTTTTTTTTTTTTTTTTTTTTTTTTTTTTTTTTTTTTTTTTTTGGTTTTTGTTTTGTTTTTGTTCTTGTAAAGTGGCAAGTTTCCAACCCAAATTTCAGTTGAAGCAAATGTGAATTTCAAACAGCTCTGCATGTAAATCTGTCCTACTGATCCCCACTCAGCCATGGCTACACCAGAGCCCCTGGGTAAAACAAAGGTTGGTTCAGACCCTAGCTGCATTGATGTGTAGCCAGTGACAACCAGTTGGCTAAGGGATTCTTGATTACAAGTCTTAACATAAAACTCAGCTGTTATGAACTTTTTACCACCATCTCTTGTCATTAAATCTTGCTTTCAACTCCCAGCCTTTTTCCATCTCCTTGATAAATGCTGTGCAACCTAGAATTTACTTTTATTCCCATTCTCCTTCCTTTGGCTCTCTTCCTCATTGATGACCTGCATGTCTGCTCCATATTTATGAAAGGGGAAAAGAAATATTCTGTTTATGTTCCTCGATATTTGTTACAGTTTATATGTTAGAAGTAAACAGAATATACAGNTCTAAGCTTCAGAACAATTATATTTAAAAAAAAAAAAAAAAAAAAAAAAAAAAAAAAAAAAAAAAAAAGAAAGAAAACACCCTTCAGCTTGGTTCTTTAAAACACAAAGTTTCAAAAATTCATTCTTTTTTTGACTCTTTGTATCTCTGTTTAGTAGTGATGGCACCTCTTTTGTGCCTCATGTCTACCTATCCTGTGAGCTGCTCAGGTTGGAGACTGCTCCATCCCTGCACCTATTCCTGGAACAGCACAGGGAATACCAGACTCTGGGGCCTTTAAGTGCTTCTGTACTGAAGGAGAAGCCCTCATCTTACTCCTCTCATTCCCCCAGGACAAAGGAATGCTGGCATGTCATGCCTGCATCACCCCAGATGTATGGCTTGGCATAATTTCATTCCTCCTACTGCAGGGAATTAAACAAGGCCCCCACCTGGGAAGTTTCATCACCTTAAACCCCCTAAACACAAGGGGGTTTCAGCTCTTGTGAAATCCAAGCTACACTCTGCAAAACCATCTACCTCAATCCATCTGGAAAGCACTGGGCTGGTGCTCCATAGGTAAATCCTTCAGGGAAGTTCCTGAGGTTTGATGGAATCTTAAAGAGGTGGAGTTCAGGCAAGGTGGGAGGACTCCTATTCTTTGTAAGCAGAGGTGTAAGTAGAGAGCAGGAACTGGGCCTTAGCTGCCAACTCTGAAATACAAATCTTTACTAACTTGAGTTAACAATTAATGCACCAATGTGGAAAACAACAGCAATGGAGGCACACTTAGCTGTGGATTTTCCAATATCCTTATTCAATACATTCCTCCCATCTTGGAAAGGCACTTCCTCCACTAATGTACATGGAAGAAAATGACACCTTGTGTCCACACCTCTAAGACCAATTTCTGTTCCTTTTCTCCTACTCTACATCTCCAGCCTGTAGGAATATTATTCCTCTACTTCTATATCCACTAATTGAATCTGAATACTAAAAAAGTGATATGAAAGCCAAGCAGTGAAGTGTCTCTATATGCCTTTTATTTTTTTTTATTATTTTTTAAAAAGCTTTAAACTGAAAAAACAATCTGATAAATTAATTCTCAGGTGTGAGCATAAAATAAGTCGTCCTTTAGGAGTTGGGAATTAGCCCAAGAGCATCAGAGATACAGTGGCAAAGGGCATGCTTTAAGAATACCAAAAAAGATTTTGTAACAAATTAAGCTGGGGATGAAGCTGTGCCTGATGTTACAGGCCATTATTATGCACAGTTATGAAACACTGGTATGCATTAATAATAAAGATCAGTGTCGCCTTCTAGGGAAAAATTGAGCATTCTTTTAATTAACTTAAATTTTTCATCAAATTGATTGAAAAGCTCTCATCCTTTTTTACTTTCATGTAGCCCTACATTTTATGCCATAGGCTGAAAGCAGTTTTATCTCAAATACTTGGTGTTTTTGAAAGAGTCCATGTGTTATGAATTAAAAAAAAAAAAAAGAAAAAAGAAAAAAAATCATAGCAACAACCTAGAAGCAAGCTGGAGCATGAAATGAGAAAAAAAATGGTAATAGCTTTCAAGTAAATCACTTTTTAAAATTTGGTATTTATCTTTGAGGGAAAGAAAGGAAATGTCTTTTCCCTGGTAGCATGACAGGGCTTTGGAGGGGTTGGACCTGAGCACAGCACCCAGCTGGAACTGGGGAGAGCCCTGAGCTCTTCTCCAGCACTGCTGGCTCCTGCTTGCTTTGGTTTCTTCTTTGAATGTAAGTGCTGGAAGCCTCCAGCTCTGCCCATGCAGCATGAGGGGACGAGCCCTTCCCACAGGATCTGGGTGGGATCCTGCTGGCTCAATTTCAGCGCAGTGTTTGGGGTGCTTGTCCACACACCTGGACAGTTCCTCTGCTGCCACCACATTGCCCTGCAGGGGCAGAACTTAGCACTAAGAATTTGGGCTTTCTCTAACAGGGAATTTTCAGTCTCTTTCCTGCATGGAAATCTCATTCCCAAGACAGCATGTAAGAAAAATATACTCAAATACACTGCTCCAGTCACTGATCCTTTTGCAGAGCAGGTCTAGAGGTGACACTGCTCCCACTCCAAGTGTGACAAGCCAATCTCCCAGAGCAAGAGGATCCACAGCTACTCATCCAGGGAGGCTCAGGCATCCATTGCACCATCCCAGCTGTGCTGAGGTCCTCCCTGGGGCATGTCTAGAGCACAAACACCCACAGACTCCCTCTGGGCTGGATTCAGAAGTCCTGAGGGCTTGGCCTACAATCTATGTAGATACAGTAAGGTAAGGCCACTTCAAAGTCCTGCTGTGAGTGAGAGCACACAAGTATATATTTTTAGACCTTTTTTTTTTTTTTTTTTGCACTTTAGGGTGAATGCTTAAGTGGGAGCAAACAGCTCACAGGTTGGTATTGGCATTACATAGCTCAGAACCTAAATCAAATCAATGGAAGGTTTTCATTAAGATCAGCATCAAACCTTTTGGATCCTGAAAAAACTAAGGGGAAAACAGGAAGGAGTGAGAGGGAAAGGGGATACGAATGGATAGAACAGAATATTTTCCTTATTCATCACAGAAATAGATTAATCTTCACAGCTTATATTTCCTGTGCATCTACGCCATCACAGTCCTTCCCTCCCTGTTACCTATTAACATTCTACAGTGACTGAACAGAAACATTTGATATTTAAAAACATGGCCTACAGCCATAAAACCTGACCACGTGAGAGCTGACGGGCTCAGCACGGCACAGGAGCTGTCGGCCAGGGTACTTGTATGGGAAATTACTTTTTTACTGGAAACCTCCACGGAACAGCTGTGTGCGTCAGGCTGATTCTGCAGCTGACATTTCTATCTGAGCTGCAATGAACCAATATCCCATGCTGGTGGGAAAGGCCACAGGAGATGCTGGATCCAATTCTCCCCTCCCTTTTAGGGGTGTAAAACAGGCGCCTAACAAGATTTCATAGCTATAATGCTGCACTGAGGATCAAGCCGATTCTTCTGGTGGAGATGAGAAAATCAAAATCCTGCAAACAATTCTGACTGCAGTATTTCATTAAACTTTTCATAAAGGTAGAGCTATGAGAGGAGTTCCAACCTCATTTGTAATCAGCAGCAATGCTCTCATTGACTCCAATAGGGCCAGGAATTGCACCTATTAAATATATTATTCTCACAAAATTCTAATTGAAGCAATTACATCCTCCCATCCTAAATCCCACCTGGATTTTCAGCTGGATATTGTATTCTTCAATTTCTGGCCTCATACCCTTGTCTAGTGTTTCTGTGCACCATTAAACAACTGCTGCATTTCATATCTGAAGCAGGTGCAATTACATATCAGGTTTTTACGTGTGAAAAGTACTTTAGGATATTCTAGGGTGAAAGGTACAATATGACTATGAGATATTGAGCCTTTCTCACAGTTAAATCCACTTTATGGCTCCACACATTTCTAAAGAAGTGTAACTTAGAATTCAGCATACACTCTTCAGTGTAAAAGAAACTCCAGGAAAATAATTTTGATTAAAACACATACCGTGCAAAAATAGTTTCATTACGTGACCGTTTCAAACAAAATTTTCAAGCTGCTTTTAAAAAGTCTTTTGTTGCCATGTTTGCAGTTGCTAATAAATAGCTCCTAATCTATATTTTCATCCAGGCCTATTCCCTTCTTACCTTGCCAGTCTTTTAATGTGTACAGCACCTTATGCAGCAGTATCCAAGATTAAAGTTCCTCTCATTGACATAGAAAGAAGGCAAATTATACCGTTTGCAAGAGAAGAGATAATAAAGGGGGAGTCTATAGAAATACTTTGATGAATTATATAGTGGCAATTTTCTGACATTAGTAATGTAGGGCAGAAGACAGTGTTTCTGATATATAGATGTAAATTCATCATCCAGACTGCATTAAAGAAAACTACATAAGATTCCTTGGTTTTTGGATTGCTTACAAGAGCAATCAGGAAAATGTTAGAGTCTTTTCCAAGGAAGCTCCCTTAGTGCAAAAGGTGAAGAATTACATAGATGAAATAGGTACCCTTTTGTGCTAGCCATCATAAAAACAGAGCCAAAAGACTTGCAGCAGCCTACACCTACATATAGAGGGAAGGGCTTTGTACTGTAAGCTGAATATTCCACAGCTGGAAAAACCAGTTCTTTATTTTATATATACAAAGAGATAGATAGATAGATAGATAGATAGATAGATAGATAGATAGATAGATAGATAGATAGATAGATATTTTTTATATGCCTATAAATATGAACTAGTTTGCTTGTTTGCTAAGTAAGATACTATCCAATTACCTGTTTTTAAAATAAGGTATGAAAGACCAGCTGGTGGAGAAGGACAGAAGGACATGATATAGATGGCACACAGTAAGGCCTAGGAAAGGGATCTCAGCAGTAGCTCACAAATTTTGTTTAACAGTTTCCTTCTACTGAAGTATTCAAAGTGCTTCATTAGTGCAGAAAATATTTTTAAATGGGATAAACTACTCATGTGGTGAAGTGAACTGTTTTTAACCCAAAATTTAGGAAAACAAGGAGTATTGCAGCTTCACTACTTTGTACCAGGAACCTGGCGGTCTTAATTTTTCTTAGTTAAAACCACAGAGAGGAAAATTTTGAAAAGGAGTACTTTGGGGGAACTTTCTTAGATGTTAAGTGCTCAGATTTTTGTTACTCAACCTTTCTATCAGACAGAGACAAGGCTGGAAAAGTGTAGAGAAAAAAGAAAGCACTAGGAATGAAAGGATATGTTATAGAAGTTAATAAATCAGTTTATCAATGGCATAAAATGAGCAGCTAGAAAAAGCACTGGGAATTAAGAGCTGCTTGAAACTTCCATCAGATACCAGAACTTCATCAAACCTGGTGGCAAAGCCTGCCTGAGCCTTTGGCACCTCTGCCAAGTCTGTGCCCCTTCAGCATCTCAGTGGCCTCAGGGTGACAGGCAGGGTGGGATGATGTTGGTTTATTTTTCCCTCAGACTTTTTCTCCACAAGCACAAGGCTCTCCTAAGCAAATCTATGATCTGGTCCCAGCACCACACCTTCTGCAGCTTTTAAAAACAACCACAGGACATGATTCCTTACACACCAGAGATTTCAGTTCTGTCTGACCCCTCAGTGTCCTCATTCCCAGCACACCACGTTCTGGGTGCTGTGTAAACGTGGAGCTCAGGGTCACATCCTGATCTGCACATCCAGGGGGGTGCACAAGCACTTTCTGCAGTGCAGGGAACACTCCCAAAGCACACAGGATTTTATCCTTATTTATTTTTCCTCTTTTCATTTCTCCTTCCCCCCTCCTACACCGGTCTTGGCCATTACAGAAAATAATGGGTTCGTGGGTGGATTCAAGACGTCAGAGAGAGAGAACAAGCACTGCTGTTCACTTTGTAGTAAGGCAGGGAACAGTATTAAAGAAGTAGGAATCAAGGAGTGGGGCTGCAGCAGCAGCAGCTCATCCAAAGCAATAACAACGCGCAAAGGCAAGCCATGGCAACTGAAGGAAGGCTGGAATCTCGCGTGCCCGTGGTCTTGTTCTTATTATTACAACACAGCGTGACTAAAAATATCAAACCAAACAAAAGAAATTCCTGCAGGCAAGGGGTAAGAGAGGAGGCCGACCACTGCTGGAAATGGAACTTATTGTTCACCTAAGTAGTGCAGCGGGGAACAGAAATCATAGAAGCAAAGGCCAAGATCAACAGCAGGAGCAGCACTGAAAGTAACAACAATGTTCCTGAACAAGGAGCCACAGACTCCAGAAGAGGCGAGTTAGAAAGAGGCTTCCCACCCTCTCCATCCCTCCAGCAAATCACCCACACTGAACACAGCCTGGATGGATGGCTCTGCTTCAGGGCAGTGGGATGCTGCAGCAGCCTGGGATGGATCTGGGGGTGGCTGAGGGATCGTGGGCCCTTCAGGTATCAGCTCTCAGGTGGCACAAAGCTCTCAGGCAGGGACCAAAGCTCCTGTGGGATCCTGCTCAGCAGGGTCCCCTGGGGCTGAGGCAGGAGGGGCAGTGCTGCCAGGCTCCCAGCTGAGCCAGCCTTGAGGGAGGCTGAGAAACAGCTGGATGCTCTTGCATCTGGAGCACCCATAGGGCCAGGCTGCTGGCACAGAACTCCAGGGTTCTGGGGGAGTTTAGAGCCAGGAGCTGGGGAGCCCAAGACTGTCAGTCCCCAGGACACAGCCCTGGCTTTGAGAGCCTGGCACTCGGGTTACTGGGGCACCAGGATTTGGCTCCTTGCTGTGTGGCTGGTTCCAGCAGAGGCCTGATTAGTTTCTGTGGTCAGAGCATGTCCATAAAACACTATTTCTGCCTAGCTGAGCATTTTCTGACAGAAATCTTTTCCTGGGGTGCTCTCTGGCCAGCCCTAGCTCAGAGCAGCTGAGCACAGAGAGAGAATGCTGAACTCCTTCTGTGGAAGGAAATATGTAGGAATTATCTGTACAGCTAACTGGTAATAAAACTATTATTAATGGCCATATTGTTGCTTTGCACTCCTGTGATACCTTCTAGAAAGTCCCCAAACTGTTTTACAAGTTAATGAGCCAAAAAAGCTTCCATGCTGGACTGCCAGGCAAGAATTTTTACTACCTCCTTTTCCCTCCTAACTCCTCCAGCCTTGATCAGTTTTCTTTGGCCAGCCTATTCCCCAGCATCACACTTAAACATCTTACAAGAGAGCTGCTCCTTCCCGTTTCACACTCCCCTGCATAACTCTGCCCAGGGACAGGAGGGAAGCAGGATGAGGATTGAGTACCCAGTCTAAGACCCAGAAGAGGGGACTGTGACCTAGGGCACTCAGAGTGAGAATTTTATAAGGGACAGTGCAGTGGAGGATTTTGGAGCTGCAGGAGAGGATTGGGAATAGGTGTTAGGGGACAGAGCCTGTGGAGTCACAGTCTCAGTTGGTATGAACCAGCGTAGCTCTGCTCACTAGAACTCCAGTGCAAAGTTCATTTCAAGAAAGAAAATGATGGCTGGATAACACAGTGCTTAAAAATGCATCTTCCTTTAATGAAAAAAGGGATGAACTGTGCTGTGAGATGGTGACAGGCCCTGATTTTCATTTTTCCAAGATAGATCTGCTGTCTGTTTCCTACATCTGTATAATTTTCCTTTTTAGATTCTCACTTAGTAATGAATAAATATTTGTTTCTCATGTCACAGCTCTTTCCATTCCTTCAATTTCTCCTACATTAGGCTGTTTATAAAGGATGCTCCTGGGATGGAGAAACAGGCCCTGAGATCTCAGAGATGATCCTGTCTTTAAGCTTCCACTGCTACTCCACCTGCTTCGTTCCTTCGTTTTTAGCATTGCACCATGCATTGAATATGTAATTTTCTCTCCCTCTGCCTGTCAAACCCACATTTTTTTCTGTGCTTGTATATCCCAATCTATAGAAATTCCCCCAACTTGTGCATACATCAGCCACATAGTAAAACAAAGGCTTTTATGTATTCAAACAGATGAAAGATGGATTAGAAAGACATAGCTAATGTGACTCCTACTTTCAATGGAGCTTTAACTGACTGAAAACACATAGTTCATGTTAAGTCTTTGTTGAAATTCCTATCAGTAATACGCATATTGAATCATGAGAATAAACATAAAATGTCACAAGCTCTTTTTTTTTTCTATTTCTTTTTTTTGCCATGTGGTGGTTGCAATTTCAATCCATTTGTTATAATCAGGGAAAACAGCGTGCCACGCTGGAAGAGCTGAGCCTCTGACTCATTTCTGAGGACTGGTGATAGTGCGAGCTACAGCCTGGAAGAACATTCCTTGCCACCAGGCTGGTATTAATTTCCTGTTCAAAAGGGGCTATATTGTCAATGTGACACTTTAATCAGCCACCAAAGTGACTCTGGGAACGCAGACTTCACAATCAATGTCAATGTATTTCATGTAGTTTCAATACGGCTCCGTCATTTCGCCTCAGAAGCGCGCAAGGAGGGTCAATACATTTCATTAGTTTGTTTCATCTAAAGGACAGAACAACATCAGAACTTTGATTATATTATAAGAATTGCCTTAATGTGACACCAGATTCCCTGATTGTGCAACACCAGGCGCTGAAGTGCTAGAGGGCACTCGAATTATCCTTCACCCAGGCACAGCCAAGAAGCGCCCGTGAAGGGTGCTACAAATGGGGGAGAAGATAAGAGGATGCTGACAATTTGCATAATGCACAGTAGATTACAGCTTCTCTAAATACATTATGAAACTTGAAAAAAAAATTCCTTAATTTTCAAGGACACCAGTTGCCATAATCCAGATATTTGTTGCTTAGAAAACCCCTTTTTAAAATGCTTGGCGTATCATTATTTTCATGCAGTTGTTTAATACTCATAGAAACATAAACTAAGTACAAATATTCTTTTTACTGTCAAGAATTTCTTAAAAAAAAAAAAAGAAAAAAAGAGAATGTGAACCCTTACAGAAACATCAACGTGAACTTATTCCAAGGTAAACATATGCAAGTAGGCAGATTCTTAGTATTTGTACAATTTGTACAACTGTTTTACTAGAAGTCTGATTAATGGGAGAGGAGACAGGTGCATGTTATTATTTAACTGCCTTGAATGGAAAACTAAGACATAGCAGGAAAAAAAGCAGGAGTTTGGCTGAGTGAAGTTATAGGAAAATCACTGGGGAAAAAGGGAAGTTCAATATTCAGCGTTTGTATGTACCACAGGGAAGGATGTGAATTGGGCTTTACTTTAAAACAAACAGAGATAAACCATACTGAAAGCACATTATTGATCTAATCTCTTGGTTGATACAAGCATTTCAGCTCTGTCTGATAGATCAGATGAGAATGAAAGAGTTTGTATGTTTAGGTGGTGGTTTTTTTCAGACTCCATATGACAGATGTCATTTCACAATATGCTCAGCAGTGAAAATTTCAAATATTTGGAATTAAAAGCAGTATATTGGTTTATCCCAGCCAAAGATCCAGCCCCAACTGTACCCTCCTCAATGCTTCTAATACCAAGATTTGTTTGCAAATAAATTAATATCAACCAGGTACCTCAGTGAGTGCAGGCATTACTAGCTCACATATTTTTTCTAAACTTGCTGAAGTTTCTACATTTTTAAGTCCACTACTTAGACTGCTAAAAGTCCTTCTGAACTTTGTATATATAACAAGAAAATTCCATTCAGAATAAGAAAAAAGTGTCTGAGTCAATGCTTTCAGATTCAATCCAGTCACTTTTTCAATTCATTCACTGTGACCAGGCAGAGGGATGATTTTTCTTTAGCCACAAGGCTCCTCTTAACAAGAGAGTTTCCTTCAGTTTTCCCACAGTATCAGGTGCCATCCTGGCCAAAACACAACTATGGTTATGAAAAACCCCATCCAACCAAAACAAAAGCTCAAGGAAGCCTCTCTCCTATGCCACCTCTCCCTATCATAACCAAACTGGAAATCAAAGAAAAAAAATTATACAATTGATAATACTTAGAGGGACAATAAATATCACTGTACAAATCTGATTGCAACTTCAATAAAACTGCTGCTTACTCTAGTTGTTAAAAGAAAGAAAAGAAGATTAAATTGCTTTGAATTTTTTTTCTCTCCTATTTGAAACAACTTTGATTGAGAACAGGGAGAAGAGGAGTTATAAAACATGATGATGACTCCAAAACAAGGATGGGTTAACCTCAGAAGGTTCAGATGTCTGTAGTCAGAGAAAGTATCAGGGAGGATTTTTCAAAATAGCTCAGTGTTGATCTAAACTTACTTCAGCTGAAGTCAACAATCAAACTCCCTGTGGAAGAAGAGTCAGTGACTTTGAAAGTGATACTTGCAAAGAAAAATACTTCTGCTGGCTTTGATCATGTAATTGAGATAGGAGTTTAACAAGATCAAGATTCTCAAGATTTCTTCTTGGACTTAAATATTGACTCTTACATTTAATTACTGACTAAATAACCTCTGAACTGATGAATTTATTAACCGTAAAGTTCACTTTGGCACGAGATGTTACTCACAGACTTTTCATGTTTTATCTCAACAGCAGTACTGATCACACCAACCCTGTGTGGACTGCTTCAAATAACCAGATGAGAAAGCCCACTTGGCAGTCCTTGATTATTTAAATATTGTAAACTGAGAGCTGAAAATGTTACAGCTTACGACACATTCAAGTATTCATATTCATTAAAGAAATTAATTTTGGAAAATTCATGCTCCCCAGTTTGCATCACTTTAGATCCCAGAATTTCTTCATTGGACATAACTTGGCACAGTTAAAAAGACCAGTTCTCAAGAGGAATCATGAGCTGCTTTGGAAAAGCTGCTGGTGAGGAGTGAAATGGATCATCCCTGTGAATAAGCCTAAGGAACATGTGTCTGAATTCACATTACAGCCTGCTCTCATCAGCTCACTTCAAACCTGAGGGTTCTTTGAAAGCCATGCTCAGAAAGGACATTTTTCTTGTCTGCATCTAAAACCCACTGATAATTCAGATGACATTTTAAGTGATGTTCCTTGCAATTCAAGGCAACACTTTTTCTTTTGGTTTTGTTATAAAATTTTCACTTGTCCAGGTTTGTACCATGTATTTGCCAACATGAGACCAAAAATGGCTTTGTGTCTCACTGTGGGGTCTTCCTATCAGTGATTTGATTCTACTGACAATCTCTGGCCAGACTTTATTTTCTCGTATAATAGTTTTAGATTATCTTCTCATAAAATAATTTTATATTATCTTCTTGTAAAATACCTTTACAGAGACTAGAATCAGATTTTTTTTTTTTTTTTAGGAAGCGGTGTTGCACAAAAAGGGCGGGTTTGACATAGAGAAGTACAGACAGTTTTATTTTATGTTTTATTACAGTGCTAAAAAGGATTTCTGCAGCGTGTGATAGCTGTGCAAAAATTTTTCACTACTTTAAGAAACCCCAGTGCCATAGGTATTAATATTAGGTGGACAAGAATTTGGCCTAATGTGTGGAAATTTATATCTACAATGTAGGATTTTATATAGGGGTTTTGGGTAGGAAATTTGGGAGATTTTTTTTACATTTATGAAGGATCTTTTCCTCCACTTAATTTTTCTGTTGGGATATCATTTGACTGCTATCTTAGTAAAATGAGTGAATAAAAAGACAGGAAGATACAGCATTCTACACTAAAATAAGCACCTTCTGTTATCAGTAAAATTACAGATTTTGAGAGGAGTTAGCACCTTCAAAGATTTGGCTTAATAAAAGCAGCAGAGACTTCAAATTTAACTGCAAATTCCCTTTGACGCACAGAATTTATGGCAAAATTCCACCAGAAATAAGATTGAAGTAAGAAATCTTGAACATACACACACAGTTAATATGTCAAAATAGAACTGAGATATTAGATGCAAAGTTTAAAATGTAGGAAACTTTGGGACTTTTTTCCTTGAAAGCTGATATGAAAGATAAGGAGAACTTAGTATTAACTAAAAAAAAAAAAACCCCCAAAACATAATGTAAGAGGGGTATAGTAACAGAAGGAAATACTTGTAGCATAATTAATCAAATATTTTTAACAACAAAAACCCCCAAAAAACCCACATCAAGTCAAACAATAGCAATGTGGACAAAATCAGCTTTAATTTTAACAGCAATAAGGAGCATCAAAAATTGCTAAAAGAGAAGAAGAGAAAGATTTGCATCTTTGCATGGGTCTGATTTTGCAAGCAGTGAAACACATCCAACCCCACACAACCATCTGCTGAGGGCGAACAGCTGGGGCTGGACCTTTTCCTGAGCTGTTCAGGTGTTATCCTGAACCTCCAGGAAGCTTTTAAAGGTGAGAGAAAGTCTCACTTTTTGAGCCACAGCCAGTGCTCCAACACCTGGATCTGCCCATCAGCAACTGCAATCAAGCAAAGGGCAGCAATAGGCTCTGAATAGGAAAGACCCAATTGGAAACAAGAGTGCCTAGGAACAGATGCCTGAATTTAATCACCAGAAAGCTCTCAGAACTGATGGGATAAAACAGCTAGGACACATGGGAAAGATGTGTTCACTCCAGGAAAACTCAAAACTTTGGGATATGAGGATAAACTCATCCTAGGATGCAAAGCTGAGCCCTGCAGAATTAACACTGAAGCCTGCCTTGAAGGAAACTTGTCTTCCCAAAAGGGCCCAAGTACATCTTTATGAACTAATTCATAAGCAAAAGTAATTTAAAAAGACAAGACTTTTAAACAATACTTTAAAAAAGTTCCAAAATATCAAGCAGCTGTTGATCAGCAAAAAAAATTATCAATTCAGCTATTTTGAAAAGTACCATTAAAACACAGTAGAGACATTCCCCCTGTCTGAAAATCTCTGACAATGTATGTATATCCCAGTCTATAATAAATCACAGCAAAGATCAGTTGCACGTTTAAAATACTTTGAAATGATGTATTAAATTTTTATCCTCCCAAAATAATAACTACCTAACACTGACCAGGCACATATTTTAAAGTGGGATGTTTTCAACTGACTCCAATAACTTACAAATAATTGAAGTAGATTTGTTTTGTTAAAAAAAAAAAAAAAGCAAAGTCAAGACCTTTCTTCTCAAGATCTAACCTAGAGAATATTTTGACAGCTAAATTATAAACTATGAGAACCAGGGGAGTTGTTATGGACCATCAACTATAGTGAAGCCAGGGAGTGTTATTCAATTAATCATTTTACTCATTAGAGGTAAGTAAAAGCCAAAATAAAGTTAATCAAAGTCTTTTATGCCCTGTGTTTAGAGCAGCTCCCTGTGTCTTGATGGATTCTTCTTGTACCAGGGACAATGTTTCAAAGACAGATCAATAAAGAGAGATTCCTGAAGTTTTGAAAATTAGCACCTTTCTCTAGTTATAAGTCAATCAGGAAATGATACCAAAAAGAGTTGAAGAAGTCAACACAAGTTCAGTGGGACCTTAACATGTGTGTCCCAAATTGCAAGATTTAAGTCGTTCTATTTTTCCAAGCAGCTAATTTTCCCTTTTTGAAGTACTCACAGAAGGTCAGGATCAGTTTAAACATCAAAGCTCTATGAATTTAACAGCTTCATGGAAAACAGAGGAAGAGAACTTGCCTGAAGAAAGACTCTGCAGTGATGCAACGTGGCCCACCTCCTTTCCAGGCCAAATTGGGTGTTTGGATGTCAGTCCAAGCCTGCACTGGCACACTGGAGAGGAGCTGAGAGCATGGCTTACCTGACACACACACAAAAACACACACATCACCCTCCCCAAGGGTCTTTTGTCCCTGTAAAAAACCCCTCTTTGACTACTTATATGCTTTCAACTATCAACTGAATTTTTATGGATTTCTGCTGACATGTTTTATAATGCTTTAAAACATGGTAGGAAAGACAATACATGAAGTATGAACATTGATTGCTAGAAAATAATCCACAACCCCAGGTCTCTGGAAATTTATCAATAAAAAAACTCAGTGAAAATAGTTCTCCTTTAGAAGAAAACAGGGCTGCTTCTTTTAATCCATTTCTAAGACAATGCTCTGTTGACAACTATTGTTGAAGTGCCTTTCTTAATAGCTGTTACTCCAATTTCATTTCTATTCAGCAGGTCTAAACACAGTATATACATTAGTACAAAATTAGTAAAATAATTCTGAACATAAAGGCATTAATGATTAATAACCTTTTATCTTGATGACTAATGGAAGACTTCCATGAACTTTGCAGCTTTGATTCCTTCGGGAATTTTAAGAGAGGGCACTTTTAAAAACATAGCCAAGTTGGCTTAAAAACTTGAGGCAGAAATCTCACAAAATTAGATTCAGTTCTTTAGCCAAATCTAGAAATGTTATAATACTGAAACAAAACCCCTTGTGTCATCCTTTGGTATCTCAAAATCACCAGGAAGTGCTGTGATGGGCAGAACAACAGAGCAGAGAGGTCAAAATGGGATCTGTAAATGTGAGGCTCATCTGCTCCCCCAGCCACTCCTTGAAGCAGAATTATTGCCTTCCATTTGCTGTTCCATCAAACAATACAGGAGGCATCATTCAGCAAATCAAAGGTGTGTCTAACCCCTGAAGACAGACTCTATCCACAAGCCAGTTGATGCCCCTGGTCATGCTGAGCTGATATTGAGAAACATTTCCCAGAAGAACTCAGCCAGGTTCTCAAAGAAAAATGCCTCAGCGTGGCTCAGCGCTGGCTGACTCACGCTGGTGGGACTCCTCTAATTTCTTTGGAATTGCATCAGCAGTAAAATCAAAGAAAACAGTGATAAATCAGAATTTTTTTTCTTTGCCTTTGCCATCTCTGCTGTTGTGCTTTAGTGGCATAAATGATTAAAAAAAATATACATGCAAATGTAATATTATCGAATGTGGAGGATGTGTTCCATTTTCCACAAACAACATTTGTTTTATGAACTGAGCTCCAAGAGCCAGGTTCTTCATACAAAGGTACAAAGGGAAAAAGGACAGAAAAGGAGTTGTGTGAGTTATTTGGCCATTTCTAACTTCACAAAAGTGCTTTCTTGGTTTTATATTTCAGGTTAGAAGGCAAATAAGATTTGAGAGTATGATAATTTTTTTAAAACTTCTATCCCAAAAAGTATGAAGTGGATGCTCCACTGGAGGGAAGACATGCTACACTGTTGAGACAAATCCCCTGGTTCAAGCAGTGTGCTCAGCTCCAGCCAGGATGCCTTTTCACTATCTTCTAAGTAGATTTATTGCTGTTCCAAAATAAGCTGTACATGAGGATGCAGCAGAGAGAAAGCAAGGAGATAAAAATAGCTGAAGTCCTCAGTGTATTAATTCACCAATGCATTTTTTAAACACATAACTTTTTTAGAATGCAAATTGCTACTCTGCTGGCACTTGGGGTTCACATTAAAATATCCAGAATAATGTGGTTTTGTTTGGTTGGGGTTTTTTTTAATCTGCTTAAAACCTAAGAATTTTCAAAGTGTATGTCTGGGGCCAGTTGTCATTTGTGGGGAGTAATAGGCTTCATGAATTTCATGGCTACCTGACATTCACTCCCTTCTCCCTTTGAATTCTGAATAGCAATGGTTAAAATATTATTTAAAACTGCAAGTGTTGACCTTTCTGAGGTGGGTCCCTCCATGGAAGGTGAAGGGCAGGTGTCCTGCTGAGATAATGTCACTCCTCAGCTGGCTGAAATCCATTGTGAAGTGCACTCAGAGTGTGACGTTATCCCAGCACGAGCCGTGCCCCCCGGGGCGCCCGACTGCTGAAATGACAGAGCTGAGAGGTGGTCTGAGCATGGTAACAAAGGGAAAGTTTTACATAGGGGATGGTGGCTCGGTGTAGTGCAGCTGGTTAAAGTAATTAATAAGTACTGAACTGATAGAACAACCAAAATTCCAGCCCTACCCAGAGGACAGCTTCCAGAAAATGCCACGGGTACAATATTTCCTGTAATATCCGGTCTAATATTCAATCCTTGAATCTGCTGCTACAATCCTGTGCCAGTCAGAGCCATTCATATGAGAGTGAAATCTGCAAAACTTCATAAAAGTCAAGTGGATGTCAATGGGACTATCATGAGCTATTATGGGAAATGTATTCAAGCTATGATACAATGCCAATGGACAATTCATGACTAAATTATTCGCTGTGATTTATTTGCCACCGTATCTCACTTTGTGGCAGGCATGTGGGAGATTTTCCAGGTTCACAACTAGTCCTGGAACAAACACAGGCTGCCTGTAAGGCCGCATTAGAGCTGGAGAGAATATCAAGACAATTTCTTAATCAAAACTAACCCCAAAGTTCTTACCTTAAGGCCTCCCACCAATATATTTCCTAGTTTAAAAAGGACTACCACAAAAGCCCTGGACCAGACCACAGGTGTGTGAGGAGGAGAGCTGGAATGAGGGGAAAGGCACCCCATGAAGCTCAGGAGGAGTGCTGCCAACAAAAATGCATGGCTATTGAATTATAGACATTTGTAGTGACTTGCAGCAAAGCCAGTCACTGTGGGCTATTTGCACTCAAGCTTGCAGGGGTAGAAAGGGAGAAACCACCATTTTTACTGAGAAGGTCTTCTATTTTTAACCTGCCCTTCCTTTCTCAGGTATGGTAGCTCCTCTCCTAGGAGGCATTTTGGCTGGCATTGAGACCCAGTAGCTCCAACTGAAGCCCCAAACCTTTGGCAGCAGTCATGGGCACAGACAGCAAAATCCAGCCCTCCTCCTCAGAGACAGGCAGCATCCGTATGGCTGAAGGTGCTAGCACTTTTCTAAACTGTTTTAGTCCATCTCTAATGGAAATCTAATGGAAATCATAAATTACTGAAAAAGGTCCACAGGTGCTGAAATTTACTACTGTGTTGACTGCTGGCAAGGTCTGAAAGTGAGGAACAATGCAAGATGTGCTAGGAAAATGAAATATTTATGACATTCATATTCTCCCTCGAGCTTAAAAAAAAGCCACCCAGCAAACCTTTTGCTTAGTGACCAAATAATAAAGCCAAAAAATAAAAAACAAATCAAATGTGCAGGGATAAAAGGAAAAAACCTTGACCCATGTGGGTGTTTTTAAAATTATCATTGCAAAGAGGATCCTTCTCATAGCAGGTCATTGGGTTTATTTATTTTATTATTTAGAGTATTGTAATTTTATCTGAGCGTAAGAATAAATTGGTCTCAATGAAGAGAAGAATGGGATGGCTCATCATGTTAAACTCTGAATAATCAATGACATTTCTCAATATGCTATTCAGTACAGTACATTATTAGATATTATATGCACAGAGAGGAAGTTGAGATAATTTTTCCCACAAGTAAACGCTTGCCGTAGTTATTGTAGTTTGCATGAGACAGGAATGACTTGGAGCAAGGACAATAAAAAAGCAGGGGGGAAATTACACTACAGATTTGATCTGGCTTCCACAATCAGTTTGGCAATTGGTTTCATTGGGAACAGCTTCAAGCCTTGCAAGAATTAATGAAAAATAAAGGTTGGCTTTGAGCAGGATCGGCACAAAATATAATGTGAATGGCATGAAAGGTTTTGATTTTATGCATTAGACATGGGCAGGGGGTGAAGAACAATCACTTCTAGATTTTCCAAATATGGAGCTGGATATGAACTTGGTGGCAGTCCTGTTTTAAACAATTCACACCTAGTTGCACCTTGCAGGCTCCACAATCACTCTGATGTCTACCATATGTGCAGAACGACAATTTAAAAAATGGGGTGACACAAAAGCTAGGATCTTTCTCATAAGGGGCAGCTCTATTGCTATAACACACTTTGGGTTTCAACACCAGTTCTTGAAAGCTAAGCTTGAGAGTCAAGGACAAGCTGGGTTTTATGCACAAAGATAGAAAGTGAGGACAAAGAGACAAGCAAATGACCCTCCCATCAAACCTAGACACAGAAAGCCCACGGGAGATTGTTGTGTCCTTCAGCATGAGCTGACTGTCCCTCCAAGACCAAGAACATTTTGGATTATTAGTCCTGTCTTCCTCTCCCTGGAATGTGACACACATGACAGATCAAGCCTGATTTCTAAATGACTCCACAAGAGGTCACCACAAGACGAACAAATTGTTGTCATGGATTTTGTAATGTCATTCCTCAAAATTTCACAGGCATTGCTATGTATCTGCTGAATTGGACAGGAAGGACTTCAAGGAAAAAGGGGATGACGAGTCATCCTTGTGGCATCCTGCATCCCAGCAAGGTCAGAAAGGAAGTGGGATCAGAGCCAAATGATGTAAAGTCACGTTATCTGTGTGTCACAGGATTGGCCTTGTGGGGTTGGGGCTTTGAGGATGTGCCTGCACCGCGCAACAGAGCATGCCAGAGAGACACCCAAGTTAGAATGGTTTGAGCTATTTTTGTGAGTGAAAAAGCACAGCCATGTTTGCAGAGAGCTCCAACACCTCCACTCGTTTGCAGCTGAGAGGCAGAACTAATGAAGGAGTTGTTTCTGCTGCTGCAGCCACGCTGAGCTGGTGCCTCTGGCCATGCTGAGAGGACACGTGGCTCTCCCAAGGCTCCATGGGCTGTGCCATCCCAGTGCCCCTGGCAGGGAACTAGCTGAGCCTCAGGGAATTATCATGGAAGTCTGGTCTATCCACAAGCTGTCTCCTCTAGCCCACTGATAAACCCATCAAATTAAAATGAAGAGCAGGCGCTTGGTAGGAGTTCGTATTTTAGACAGCTTAATGAGAAACTGTTGGAGGTCAGAGTGACATTAATCCCCCACAACACAGGGATAGACTTGGATACGGATGGAAACTTTCTCCAGCCCCCTCTCAGCAAAACATTTAGGTATGGGCTCACCCAGAAGCATTACAGCTGGCTTATTCATATACTTCATATGGAGCACGGGAGAATACGTGCCTTCAAAAAAAAAACCACACTGTCTGGGATCTAAAGAGACAGATAAACCAATATGTTCATTTTTGATTTGCTTGTGACATTCTAAAGGTTCAGGAGCTGTGAAATTCTGAGTCTGGAAACCGTTTCCCAGTGTTGTTTTGTGTGCTGATTTGATTTGTACAAGGATCAGCCTGAGACAGGTCACGGAGAGCAAATCACTTTAGTAAGCTAAACAGTAGTAATAATTTTAAGTGCTATTTTCCCCTTGAGATTAATTTTATTTTCTAATATAACCAGAGGCCAGTCAGAGAAAGAGGAGAAGAGAATGACATTTTCCTGGATCCGAAAAGAAAGCTTAATGATGGAGAGGGGGTTCAAAGATAATGGGAAATGGGGAGAGGCAACTGTAATAACACAGGAAGATTTTACATTTATGGAGGATGAAATTCACCCTTATGTACGGGGCTAGGACAAGGATCATAAAGTTTAAATGTTTACCCAGCACAGAGGTGGATTTCACCCCTGGTTACTTGTCTGTCCTCCAAGTGTGCACACACAGAGCTGAGAAAAACAGAGCTATAGCCCAGAATAAGGGCTACAGACCAGCAGGCTAACACGGCACTGTTTGTATTTTATGCAAAAAAGCAGCAGTGTCAAAGATGTACTAAATAACAAAGACTGCTTTGAGGATGTCAATAGACAGGTGTGTGTATAAAGACAGGAGAGGAAAAGTGGTTTGGAATCAAATAAACCAAGAAAATCAGCAGGAATATCCTTTCCCCGGATGAACTATGAAGCTTTTTCCCCAGTCACTAAAAAGCAGCTTTTTCCCAAAATTCAGCATAAACCCTGACTTCTCCAGACAAAAAGGACAGTGACTGATCCCTGGGTGTAACAGCTCAGTTGCATCCATTCTCCATGTGCTTCACCATTCCTGCAGGATGCATTTCCACATCTTCATCCTTCATAATGTCTTACCCATGCCCATTTACTACTTCCCATATAAACACAGACACTTCCTCAAAACATTCTTTAAGTCCACTGTTTGCCAGCACTGTCACAAACTCTGCTCGAGGGTTGACTAATAATTTGCAGAAAAATCTTACAGTAACTGTAGATTGTGTGGTCCTACAATTACAAGCAAACAAAGAATTTCATCTGAAGAAATCCTGTATGTCCTGTAGTTAGGAGTCCTCTAACTTGTATGGGATTTAAGTCAGCTTCCAACAGACCTAAAGAAAAACTCTTAGTAGCTTCTGTGGGGTGTGGGCTGTGGTCTATGGCCTTTTAGAAAAAGCAGTGATGCTAAGTTCATCAAAAGCCTCTGAAAATTGATGCTGATTTGGGTAAAATGCTGAATGAAAAGAGCAAAGATAAGGATAATTTTTTAAAGGCAATATTACTTTGTAAAAGGCACTAGTCTATATCTACATTTCTCTCACTTTTCCTTAGGTATTGAAGATGGAAAAGGCTGAATAAAAAGTATAAAATGTTGTGAATTAAATTCAAGACTTTTTAACCTAAAGGAAAAGAAGCCAAACAGCAACATGTATCACAAATTCAGATTTCCAGTTTAGGAGGAGGTAGCTTTGTCTTCTATTTTTAAAATTAAAAAAAAAAAAAAAAACAAAAAAAACCCCCAAAAAAAAAAAAAAAACCAAACAAAACAAACTAAAAAGAAAAAAACCCCAACATATTTATGTCATCTTGAAGCTGAAAATTTAAACCCAGCCTAACTAATGGAGCTAAAGCTCATCTGCACATTGAGCTCCTGAGTTGCCTCCTCTGAAATTCCCTTTGGATTGTCCCTAAGGCAGCACAGCCATGAAGGATAAAACGTTAATCAAACACCAACTACAGTTTTAATCATGCAGGCACTTACACACATAAAAAACTTCCTATATGCAAGTAGCCCTTTTGAGTTCAAAGCATTTACTTTACCTATATAAAGTTATTTACATGCACAAGTGTTTGCAGGTTCAAGGCCTATAACCTGAAAAGCACAATAATGTTTTCAATAGTCCCTCTTGAGCTACTTCATGGCAGTTCACTCTTGGAAGGGAAGGAGTTTCTGAGTATCTATCATTCTAACTAGTGTTCTTCATCTGGCCTCTCTCTGATTCTTCACAACTCACCAGATTTAAAAATATGGTATTTTCTACAACTGTTTTACTGGAGATGCAAAGCATATGGTAAATTTTGAGTAAACTGTGTGCCCTTCCCTAGAGAAAATACATTTAAAAATAAACCTGCTATAGAGTCTATAAAAAGGCATCACATTTACAACACACAACTAAGTCACTGCTGCACAATACAGAAAAATTAAGACAGCTCGAACGAGTACAACTTTTCTAAGCAAACAAGGGGAAGTACAGGGAATTGGTGCAAGAGAAATCTAAAAATCAAAGTGACATTGTTAGCACTAAAGCTTCCCTCCATTAAAGTCTCTTATTGTCATGTTTATCCTCCAAACTGTCCTCCCTGCATCCAAAATGGACCAGTCTGTCTCACTTAGGAGTCGATTTGGTGACAGGATCTACAGGGGATGCACATCTGCAGTGCTGTGAAGCCCAGTTCTCTTCCCATCTAAAATGCTCTATAGATGGCAATTCTTCCCACCCTTACTAAATATAATGAGTCCTGCAGTGGAACTTGGCAGCTCCTTAGCATTGTACAGCAATTACCAGGAAGAAGTGAAGAACACCATCATTTCCAAATGAAAGAATGGGGAATTAGACAAGCATAATGTAGCTCTCCACTGGAATAAGGATGGGACATCGGAATTCTATGGCATCTTTTTTTTACATATACAAATGGGCTCTTCTGATTTCAGAGATGCTCAGAGCAGCATAAATAGTCTTTTGTCAACTAAAAATCAGCCAGTCCCTGTGCTGAAGTCAAAGGAGTTTCCAGTACTTGAAGAAAAGACTTTGTATTTCTTGTCATAAATATCCCGCTCGGAATTGGAGAGCACGTTTTAAAGAGGAAAATAGAACAGAGCTGATCCTACCAAATAAATAAAGCAAAATATACTGCACCAGCCATTTAGATTGCCCCCAAAGCAACTCCTTTCTCTTTTTCTCCTGAGCTTGAGCCTACATGAGAAAAGAGTGACCCCTCATTAATACCCTCCTTACAGACTGCTTATTGTTTTTACTTGTTTTATTTCCTTGCACTTGGAAATAGAAGCAATAAATTTCCAGGGAAATGAAACACACTTATCAGATTTTCCAAGCATCAAGTTTCATATTAGGAAAGGGGAAAAAAAAAAAAAATCATTCTAAGGGGACTCGGTACAGCTGTAAACCAATATGTGGAAGCTCTATCAGAGAATAAACCCTCCTGGTAGACTCACTGTTATAAGCCTCAAGTTTCAGTTAGAAATTTTCTTGAAAGGGCCAACAAATTTACAGGGCAAGTATTTAGTGATTCACAATCCAGACCCCTCAAATCAAATCAATGCAACTGACATTTAACAAGGTCAAATATTGTCATGTCTGAAACAAATGTGGATGGGCAGTGATTGTTTCATAAGCCATCTTTACCAGATTTATTTTTTGTTTAATTTTCCTTCAATAAATTTATTTTTTTAATCTAACACCCTGATGGGAAAAACAGGAATAAGAAATTTTTTAATTGAAAAAGTACCATTCACTCCTCAAAAACATTTCAATTTTTTTTTCCTGTTTTCTAGTAGACAGATATTTTGGTATTTTCCCTAATGCAAGTTCACTAATCACTGCCCAGTTCTTTTTCTCAGTGTCCTTCCAAGTGACCTTGCTGAAAACTGACCTCACATGGAGACCAGGACAAGGTCAGGCTGACAGAGAAATCTTGGACCAGGCTCTACCCCCAGTTATCACATTATAAATCAAAATTAATACCACAGAACTTAGTGCAATGGCCCTAGAATTAAATCTCTCCAGCAAGAACTTAGTTCACACAGGGAAATCCTCCCACAGGGGTAAATATTGATGTTGGGGAGGGAATGCAGGGCAAGGCTGTTTCAAACCACTGGCCAAAGTGAAAGGAATTTTGAGGCTCTTTAGACTCATTTTTAAAGGCCGGGTCTGGCATGAAAAATTCCTATTGCTCGTGTTTATGCACAATTCTACACAGAGATACAGAACGAAAGAGTTGTCAAATCTCTGAGCACAGGGGATGCAGCAGGGATGCAGGCAGGGATGCAGCAGGGATGCAGGCAGGGATGCAGGCAGGGATGCAGGCAGGGCCACCTCTACCAGCAGCTTTGCCTGCAGCACTTTATTTATTCCTTGACATCCAGGACTGACTGGTCTCCCTGCCTCCCAGCAGCTCCTCCAGACTGTCAGGCAAGCCTTAAATTCTACATCAAAGTTACTGTTAGATTCCAACGAGGAGACACTTCAGTGTGTCCCAATCAGGCCTTAATCTTTAAGTGCTGTTTTTTCTTTCTCTCTTAAAGATCATGCTGGTTTTTCCCTCTCCCCAAGAGCTCTAGCTGAGCCAAAGCAAGCATCGCTCAGCCATCAAAACAAGACAGAGCAAAATAATCCTTTTTTTTTTCCTGATGACTACCACGAGGAGGCACTGCAGCCTGCTTTATAGAAGGTTTTTTTTTTAGTTATTAAAAAAAAAAAAAAGAGAGAGAGAGAAA
>VZRH01007926.1:0-18821 GCA_013397555.1 Urocynchramus pylzowi | reverse complement strand
AAAACATATGTGCATAAATATATATATATATATATATATATATATTTACACACACATGGAAGTCTAGTGCTTCCTGAACCACCTTTCTGCTGCTGCCTGCTTTATTTCTAGTTACTTCCCTGATCAAAAGTAAGATGATGCATCACTTTAGCAGGCACTCAGCTGCAGCTGAAGCAGGATGATGCTCCCTGAACTTCTTTTGGGAGTACAGGAATTGGCTGATTACACTCTTCCTTTAGAAGTTTGTTTCTACAGTAGAAATTCCCACTCATTTCCTCCACCCACTT
Source organism: Urocynchramus pylzowi (assembly GCA_013397555.1). Lineage (NCBI taxonomy): Eukaryota > Metazoa > Chordata > Aves > Passeriformes > Fringillidae > Urocynchramus > Urocynchramus pylzowi. The sequence goes on along the minus strand of VZRH01007926.1, from coordinate 18,534 downwards.
TATAATCTTTCTCTCAGAAATTAATCAGTATGTATTGGGACAACAGGATGTGGCACTTGGGGACGTGGTTTAGTGGTGGACATGGCAATGCTGGGTCAATGATTGGAATTTATGATCTCAGAGGTCTTTTCCAACCTTAACAATTCTGTGGTTCTAAACACAAGCTGATTGTTGTTTGTGTTGCTACGCAGCACTATCAGTTCATTTCTACATCACTGGTGTTAGAATTTTATGGGATAAATCAGTCAGATATGCCATATTCAATGGCTATATGTTTTCAGTTTCTGAAGCTACAAAAAAAAAATGTAAGAAGAATTTTTTAAAAGAAAAAGAAATCAGGACATTAGTCAATCTGCAGAAGGAAACGTAAGCAAAAATAAATTTGCTTATAGCTTTATTCATCATGAGAAGGAGCTACTTTATATGGGCCAAAGTAAATAAAAATACTGGATGGTATAAAAGGTCTAGTAAGGACTTGTCTAGAAGAGGTTGGGGCTACTGATTTTGTTTAAGGGCTTATCTCTTTCAAATGCTTGTACTTGCAGGTAACTCATGTTGAAGTGATCAAAGTTACCTTTATATGCACACATTGACACAACTGGCCTCAAAGTCACCTGAAGTGTGTGAAAACATTAATTGACACAAAGGTGAGTACTAAAAGAGGAGCTGTTGTAGACTCAAAACTGTGTAGCAGTGCTTGAAAGCTATAAAAGTGTAACACAACACACGCATTAAACGATTCCACGTTGTTAACACAGGCCATTACACTGATGCTCTGCAATGTTTCCTTTGCCACTTCTCTCATATTAAGAGAATTTTTTTCTAGACCTTCATCATTCCCTGAAGCAAAAACTGCTGTCTGGAAAGAACAAGACCCAAAGCATTGTATGGCATTATTTGTACATCCACAGGCATGAAAGGCACAAACAGCATTCAGGTCCTCCTGACTGAGACAGAGAGCACACTACAAAATCTTCAGAGCAATTTCTTCCCCAGCACTTTTGCTAAATATTCAAAGTGGGGAGAAGATTTTCAGAATTATACAGGGAGGAGTCCAAAATTCTGTTGATCAACAGCCAGCAATTCAGATATTAAACTGTTTGTGATCCATCACTTCGGTCTTTTTCTGAAATTGCCTCATGGGGAAACACTACAAAATAAAACTTCAATACTCCCCTAAGCTCCAAATAAAGCTTTTCTCTTTGATTGCCTCTATCTCATCTGTCTGCTTAGATTTGTGTGTCTAGTTAAGTGAATACAGAAGACCATACACTTGAAATGAAAACTACACAGAGTACACTCTTGACTTGTTACCATAATTTACCTTCTAAGTGGAACCTCTTATGAGCCTACTCAATTATATTTAAAATGACTGCACCTTTATTTCAACACAGTGTACACGCTGAACCTGCGGTCGAAAATCCTGAGCTGATGTAAAATTGCAGAGCCTCATCAAAATTCATAGGGGATTCCTGACTTACACCAGCCCACACAGGGCCCCCAGAACCCATCAAACTGCAATGCTTCTCCCATGGGGAACAATATTAGTGTTAAGCAATAAAACCAAGTTGGTTTTATGTCTAATGCTGATTTCTTTTCTGATATGATACTTTAGTTTATGCTTTTTCATGCAACAATACCTTGAATATATGGCAGGTTTACACTGAAAAACACAGTTTTAAAATACTTGTTAAATGCTGAAGGCTTGACAGTTCCTTTAAATAATACTGGAAAAAAATGCACAAGAACATTTTGGTAGTGGAATGAAAAATGCTGCAGTTTACAGCAGTATGTCACTGAGAAATTAGTATAGATTTTTTTTTTTTTTCCCTAGGACCACTGTCAGGGCTGGCAGGCCTAAAATTAGACATACCAGGTATGCACTTCACACTGTCCCTCAGGTCTGGCTGTCAGCTCCTTGGGAACAAGATTCCTGTATATTTCAATACCCTTCCTGCTCCGTGGATCCCCAAGAACAAAGCCAACGGGCAGAGGCAGCACTTCATGACATGCATCTCTGCGAGCAGGAAACAACCCATCACCTTAGGGGTTGCTGCCCAGGGATTTCCTATTGAAAAAGCAGCATTTGGAAATAAAGAAATGTTTATATGGAATCCAGAATAGCAGGAACTGAAAGGTGGGGTGACTGAGCTGTTTTAAAATATTCAGTCCTATTTTGAAGTGATAATCAGATATGAAGTGAAAAAATAAATCAATGAGTTCTCCAGTGATAAACTATCGATATTAACTGAAGGTCAAGAACAGTCAGATTTTGTTTGTCTTAGACATTGCTTTTTGCAGTTGACATTAATTCATTTGAAACCTGCACCATTTGCCACTGCTTTTTTTTTTTTTTTTTTTTTCCCATTTTTGGAACAAAACCTGACTGTAGGGTCTCATTTACTACATCATTTACCTTTTTCCAATTACACAAATGACTGAAGTTGACAGTGGCATGTTTTTGAGTATAAATATGATAATTTACTACTGGGAAAGAGATAACATGATCCTCTTTATTCTGCCATGCTCTACTTGCAATGCTGTGCAGAATCTTAATTGAAAGATTTTTAAATAGTAGCTAAAACATTGTTTAGGTTTTGTTGTTGTTTTGTTGTGTTCTTTTAAATAACAGCTCTTGAAGCATTTTCTTTTCTTCTACTCTGTGTCCTTTTGCTCCTGCTTTTCATCCATTCTGGTATAACCGACTCTGTCTGGATCATGAGTTATCATTGGCTGCCAGTGGAATGCTACAATGCAATTTGTCTTATTGAAACATGGGCTAGCCCCACATGGCTGCAAAGAATCATTCACTTTCTAATAAATCAAACATTTGGTAAAATTCCTTCTTCTCTGACATGAAACGGTAGGACAGACAATGCCGCCTGTGAACTGAGAGGGAATGGTGATAAAAACGCCTTTTTTGTTCAGCACTACTGAATTATTTTGTGATTAGTGAATTGCAACTACCAAATCCAAGCTTGCATCCTTGGCTGGTATTTTTTTTTTTTTCTTTCAAATTCAATCACTGTACTGTTTGTCTACTGTAAATAGAATGTTTCTGCACTTTACATAATTATCAACATTGTTTTTCCATTTAACAGAGAAAATCCTCGCCCCTTCATAATCACTGCAAATTTTGCCATGAAAACACAGAATTCTAAAGCCATGCTATTATGTCTCTGACAATCTTGGAAACATATTTGTCTGATAGAAGGCTCAAAATTATGGAATATGAAAGGCTCAAAGAATAAATAAATTATTTTTTTCTTGCAGTGTCACTAAAACTTTGAAAGTTACCATGAGTGTCACTTCTCTGCAGCTGCAGCTTTTCTGCCAAATCTTTGGAAGTCGGGTTATCTGGAGGGGACATCTGGGATTTCTAACAGTAATTACAATACATTTTGAACTGCGGAAGTGACATTATGGCTATCATCTCCTCAGGAAGAACGATAAGCCAGGATGAATCCTGAGAGTCCATCAATCCCCACCAACTGCATCTGAGCAGTTCACTGCCAAGTGTTAGGCTCGTGCATTAAGTTCCTCACATGAGATCTTTTAGGATGGCTTTATTACTTCTCACATTTTATGCTGGTGTTAGGGTCTCTTAATGCTGCTAATTCTATCTGCTAAGATGTCAAACTTCCCCCGTCAGGAATGTCGTTCCTAAAACATCCAGACATGTCCGCCAAGCCAAAGCTGCCTTTTATCTTATGATTTAGGAAGGGGAGGGAATTATGGCTCCCTTCTACCAGTTTATGATCCCAAGATTTAGAATCTGCACAGAATCTGTACCATATGTTTGACTACAGCCTGCACAAACTTTGCTCGGAACACAGTCCTGTAATGCAGCCCAAACAACCCCATGGTGCTGAGAGGTGGCAGGAGGGGGAATTTCCATCAAAGGCTGGGTATGGCTATAAAACAGCAGTGACAACCTGCAGGAAGCACTGGGGCCCTTCCATAGCAATGCAAAAACAAACTTCATGGAGTTTATGGAGTCTCAGCTCAGCCACAGAAATCTTTAGGACACAAAGGAAGGCAGGATCCTTCAGGAATCCTACATCTCGCTGTTCCCCCAGCAGCACAGCAGTGTCAGCTGGTCACATCTGGATCCAACAAAGGAGAGAAGACACTTCACTACATCTTGGAGGTTATCTGAGATCCTTTTGTCTGGTTTGAAGACAAGTTCAGCTTGTGCCCTGGCTAAGGTTTGTGTCTGAGCAAGAGACATGCCACTAACACCAGTAAAACCAGTTCAGCAGCAGACCAGGAAGGAGAGGGCTCTAGTGGAGAGTTCAGGAAAATGGGACATGATGCAAAACCTACTTTTTTAGCTCTCCTGACTTGTAGACACATGGAAGGGAACTTCCTTTGAGAATGAATTTCATGGAAGACTTGAAAGAGCTTGTAGTGCTGATTTGCACACTGAGATCAGGCAACAGGGAATTCTGCTGGAAATTCTCTGCCAAATCTGGTTTGTCACCACAAGATCAGAAAACTTCTTATTGGCTTCCATAGGCCAGAACCAGACCCCAAATGCAGAAACATCACCTACCATAAAATCCCCTCCAGACTGCAAATCTGTGATCAAATATTTACTACAACACCTGGGAATTTGTTAGTAAGAACCAAAACCCAAGGCAGTAAAGGATTTAGCAACTTGCACTGCTTTTGGCAAGACATTAGCTATGGTCAAGGTCAATTTTGGCTGCATCTCTACAATTTTTTATGATTTAAAAATATCTTTGCAATTCTCTTCCCCCTCCAATTGCAATTATTCTACATGTTAGGAACAGGGTCTAATCTGAATGAGTTTGCTTTGATTTAGCCTGTTTACATTTAAATCATGTATCAGTCTAATTCAAGCTCTTTACTGGCACCTATGTAGGAAAAGTCCACTTATTTCCAGGCATTCTTTTGATGTAAACAAAATCTTTGTCCTGCAGCTATATCTTAACTAGGTTAGGAGGCACAACAGCTATGTAATGGTATCATGTGCACTTCAGTCACTGCATATATTATTTTTGCCAACCTGTAAGTAAATTAGCACCACCAGCAGTCTACCTAGAGTGGCTTAATCACAGGCAAATTCGAGTCCCTACCCCAGCAGTGTTACTTATAGTCAGCCTGATCCCAAGGCACTGAGAAACCTCACTGACCCCTTTGCCTCATCTGTAAAGTGGGGATAACAATATGGGGTGGAAGAAGGATGCACTGGTAATATTTGTGAAGTGCCTTGAAGATGCTGAGAGTGCCAAGTGTTATCATGGTTTCTAAGCTCTGAAATGTTTGATATCATTATGTGCACACATAATTTTTAATGGTAATTCAGAGTGCAAATTAGAGATGATATTTACATTTCTTCCAGGCAAGCTTAATTTCCAGTTATCAAGGAAAATATCTATTGCACAAATAGGGTATCAGCTATTCAAAAGTTCCCTCAGGGCATACCAGTTCTATAGCATGCCATTTTTTTTAAGCTGTCCATGAGATGACAGACTGTAGCAGTTCCCTTGGAGGTATTATGGATTACTGATGAAACAATAACCAGAAGTAATATTTTCCCATCAAAACTGGAGCCTGGGGTTTTTGTTGTTGTTGTTATTTTTCTTCTAACAACACATGCTTTCAGAAAGACTTTGCCTTCATTTATATGTAATTTTCAATCCTATACAAACAACCCCTGAAAATATAATTAAATTCATAATGGACTTTTTTTAAGCAAAAGTCTGTAATTCGCTTCTGATGAAAACACAGAATTGTCAGTCTTTGGACTTGGAAAATTTAGCATTTTTGTTTGCTAAAGAAAACCATCTGAGGCTGGATGTGTTTAGTAGACAACTTCTACTGCAGCTTCTACCCTGTAGAAGTCTTGGGCTTTTGAAAAGACATAAAGTATTAAAAACCATGCATAACATAAATCTAAAATATAATGAAAAGAAATTAAAAGACAAAAAGAGAAATGATTGAGAAGTAGCAATCCTGTCTAGGCTGTTCAGTAGTGACACAAGAGAAGATGGTGCAGTCCACAGAGCCCTGGTCAAAATACCCCGTGTTACAGTAAATTACCAGAACACAAACCCATGAAGACATAGCAGTGCTCAACTCCTTCTGAAACCAGGAAGAGTTGGTCACCTAAATGCTTCTGGGGCTTTGAAAGGTAACCTCTGTGTCCAAGTTTCCCACCAGCAAAACCCACACAATACATATGTAATATAAATATACAATATAGAATATAGAATATTATATATAACATAACACAGATGTTCCTTGCAACAGAAATTCCATTAAATGTCAATATTTCAGTGACAACAAGGACCACAGAAGTCCTTCAATTTCCTTTCCTATGGTCCTTTACCCATTCACCTGCAAAAATGTGTAATATAATGGAATCACAGAATGCCAAAATAGCTGAAGCTGAGGGAAGGCACCTCTGGTGCTTCCCTGTCCAACTCAAGCAGAGCAGGTTGCCCAAGGTTGTGTCCAGCTGAGTTTTGATTTTCTCCAATGCTGGAGGCCCCACAGCTTCTTTGGGCACATGTTCTAGTGTTGCTCAGACTCACAGGAAAGATTTTCCTAGGTTTAAATGGAATTTCCTTTAGCAGCTGTTTTCTACATCAGCCAGAAGCCAAAGGGCCAAACGTCACCTCAACAAAAAGTTCACTATACCAAATAACCAGCAAAACAATAATCAGAAATTATGCATTTCAATGTGTGTGTATCTTAAACCTCACATCCTCAGCTCTGCAAGCTGCCCAGCACAGCAGAGACCAGTGTGGGGTCACATCCTCAGGATCCAATTCCCTTTCCTACCTTGCCGGACTGGAGCCAATACTGGGAACAACACACTCCCATCTGAATACTTTTCAAAGTATGGGGGAACTCTGGAAATACACCATGCTGATTTCAATGCTTTACAATCACTACTGCATGTCTCAGTTAAAGTCCTGACAGCTTAATTCATGTTTAGATTCTCTGAAACTTTCTATTATTTTCCCCACATACAGCTTATCCCAAATTCCTGGACTTCCTTCAAAAAAGTTGCAAGATATACACATTTGAAACCAGGAAAGCAGAGATACAATGCAGTGGGACTGTCAGACTCAAGAATCTCAACTAAAACACATTCAAAATAAATAACTTGTCAGGATGTGTATACTACATCCGCATCAGGGAGATTTATTGAAGGTTAGTTTAACACTCTTCTGTCTGAAGGAATGAGGGTGGCTGAAGATCCCAGCCTGCCACGTGCCCCCAGTTTTGCATGTGCATGGCCACACTCTTTCCTTTGGGTTGCACCAGATAATGATGCAGGGCAGCATTTCAGGATTTTTGTTTGAAGAGTGATTCTGCTTGAGTTTAGTGCTCCTGTCGTCCACAGCCAGGAAAGCTTTTGGTTTTCAGTTCTCCTATTTTTGTTTGATTGTTTTTATGTGAGATCCAGAGATCTCAGTCTCTCCTTTTCCCTGTAACCTCTGTTTCTCTCTGCTTCGGTTCTGACAGTGAAAATGCTGTGCATTAAACAGACCTACCCAGTGACACTAAAAGTGGGGGAGAAAGAAAAGAGGGAAAAAAGGGTTGTCTATCAGACCCTTTATGTTTAGTTACTTGAATGTGTAACATTTAAAAAGATATCTGAAATAAAGGCCTCTCTATTCAAACAATGTGTGCATCAAACAATTTGGGACCTTGGGAGCTCCTGGCCAATTGCTACGAGTTTGCACTCCCCTCACTCAAGGGAGGTCTGAAATGTCAAAATCTTCTGTCATCCCACTTGTCACATCACATCCCACAAAGGAACATGGAAGCCATCATCCACTCTGCTGTTTATTGTCATGAAACCCCATAAATACTCACTCTCCATAAACAGTAACAGCCCAATTAAAGCACTCTTTACCAAGCGTGATCATTTTCAGACAGAAAGTATTGATTCATCCACCTATGGGCACTGCATAGAAACATCTCTTAATGAGAATGATAGTGACCTCCGAACTCTGCTCTTTCACCCTGTAATATACTCTCTCAATTTTCTGTTAAGTGGTCTAGTGGCACATCAGCAGAGATGGAAAGACACTCTGATTCTTTAATGTCGACACTGGAAGGCTCGCAAGGAATGCTCAAATCTTCATTGTAATGGGAGGTGAACAGAAAGGTCACTTATATGCAGGGCTTTCAGCTTGTTTGACAAGGCTTCTTTAATAAGTGAAACCTTGTTGGGGTGCACTTGTCCGTCAACTGCCTGTGCCACTCAGCTCCGACACAGCCAAACACAAACAGTCCCTCTGCGTCGCCCGGCTCTGCAGTCCCTTCACCTGCCCAGAAATCCTTGGCAAAACTCACAGGTCGGTCAGCTGGGGTTGTTTCAGCACACAAGGGTAGGAAGCAAAGGAGACCCTTGGTTTTATTCTGTTCAGCAGCTTAAATTTGTGAGCTTACTGCGTGTGTAATTGACAGCAGACATGGAGCACTAAACCAGCGCATCCGTTACTTTGATTAATCCTCCTTTGGAGTGTGATATTGTTTGATATACAGTGCAGGGCTGACACAGGTTACTGTAATGCCACTTTACCAAACAGATTACAAAATTGTGCAGGGAGTATACAGCACTCGTGCAGATAAATACACACAAGAGGAAATTCTAACAGCTTTTAATTTCCATGCTTTTCAGTTTTATTGTTGTAAATGCAACTCTTTATAGGACTAATGACACAGGCTGGCTCGACTGAGTCAATTACACCAGTAGGCACTTGGATCAGATATTTCTCCTGCTTTCCATTTGCACTGTCTACGCTTCTGATATTTGACTAAATTACATTGCACCGTGGTGCATTGGCACTTGCCATATGTTATATCTCAGAGCATTTTAAAAGACAATAACAAAAAATAATAATATACAACATGTAGTTCAAAGTGGGGACGCAGGCAGGAGTGTCAATCATTATGAGCTACATTCAGCAAATAGCCCGGAGTGTTGCGTTCCTGTGTCCTCTAATCTGTGCTGGTGTTAAATGAGTAGGAAAGTTGGTAAGGATGCCAGGGACACTGACTGCTCTCAACTGTGTGGGACTACTTGTGCATGTCTGTGAGTGCGTGTGTTTGTTTGTTTTGGGGCAAGAGGGATATTTGGTGAATTTTAGTGCTCATGAAAGTTAGACAGCAACAGCACCATCTGTCCTACCACACAGAGTGCCGCAAACTTCCTCCACACAGATCTGCCAATGCACTTCAGCTCTGACCTCCAACACCCCTTCAATTCCAGTAATGAGTCTACAGCATCTCTTGAGAAGAAACTGTCAATTGTTCTGATTTCTGCTAAATTGTGTTATGCTTAGCAGTGTGGGCAACTGCCCACTAGTGACTAGCCTGGGGCCACTAAACTCCAATCCGAACCTTGCCTTCTGGAGGTGAAGAGCTGCTTTAATATACCCAGGCACCATTTTATGAGCCCCATCTCCTTTATGCTTCAGTCACTCATCAAAAGTAAGCAGAACAAATCTGCATTTAAAGTCAATTCAGAACAAGGCGTGAGGTTTTGTGTCTCTCCCTTCAGAACTTTCTCTGACTCTGGGAATTTCTGGTTCTAAACTCTGGTGCAGAGTGCCCAAGGATGGATCTTTCTGTACAAGACACTTTGCCAGGTATATATCCCTCAGGACTGAGTTCCATGATGGGGTGGCAAGATGTGCCACATTTCTTCAGAGAAAACTCTATCATATTGACAGAAGTAGATTTGTAAGTCCCTGTGTCTTCCCTTAATTTGACTCAAAATCCACTCAAAGCACTTTAACTGTGACAATCACTACATTTGTTAACCATACAAGTACGTGACAGTTTTCATAACAACCATTAAGGAATAAATAAAGCCATTCTTAAATATATGAATGTTCTACCTAAACCCTGTTTCATGTACAATTTAGATCTGTGTCTTTTTCAGTCATTGTTTCTAAATGGCAACTTCCTAACACTGATATTTGGATTGTGCAGTACTGCTGCTCTGAGTTTTCACACTTGATTGCAACAGAGGGAAGCTGGGCTATACTAATGAACTAAGAATTTGCCAGACTTGATCTGGTTCATAGTTGCTAAAGATGTTGTGTGATTAAATCATCGGGTTGAGACATTTCAAAAGGAGATGCAAGAAATTATGATGATTTGGGGTAACCTTACAACCTCAAAGATTTGATTTTGATATTTACTCAGTTGGCTAAAATGTGAGGCTTCACATTCCCTTCCAAACGGGTAAGCCTCAAACATTTTAATTATGGATATTATTATCCACAAGGATGTTAAAACTCCCCTAAATCTTGCTCTCAGATCTGGGAATGGAGATCTGCAGCTCAGGGTGAACATTTGGCTACAGCAGTTTTGACCAAATTAAATGAATGAACGATATTAACAAGTAATCTAATTAAGTGCATATTACTATGTTTGTGTATATTCCACAGTCCATGCCACCTACCATAAAAGTATTAGAGCTCATCAGTGCAAAGAATATTGCCTTCAACTCCAGTAAAAGGAATAATTTCCCTGCAGGGCAGTAACACTCTTCAACGTGGCGAATAGCCACAGGCTGCGGGGTTGTGACTTTATGGTAAATAGCTGCCTCTTTCATCAACAGAGCAATGAATTGGAAGAGCCCCTGGTGAAATGTATGAGGGTAATTTGATTTCTTCAGGTATAAACATGCAACCCACTCGTTTTCAGGCACCGCTAATTAGGCTGGGTTATCCAGATGCCTTGGGGTAATTATTTTGGCTGTACTTACTGATAGCCGGGAGGGTTGCGAATGTCAGACGTGTTCTTTCCCACCTTTGGCCACAGTCCCAGTGATTCATACTGCAATGATCCCAAGCTAGCATCCCTTCTAAGGGGCATAATTCTGCTCCCTCAATAAACATGTCTAATCCTCAGCTTCCATTACTTAGGGTTTTCTGATGGACGGTCAGACACACAGGCGAAGCAATGCCCCCATTTCTTTGTGTGTCTTTAAGTGAAAAACTAAGAGAGGAGGCTTGTTTCCCTTTGTTTCACATGTTTTTAAGGGCAACTATTTTTCAGCTATTCAGTTCAGTGCAAAAATTGTAGTAAATTACACTGCCCAATTTAAAGAAAATAAAAGGAATAAAAGCAGATATATGCAAAAGGAAATCATTGTTCCAGTGATAAAATACAGCTATCCATGGAGGAGGGCACCACAGAATTGTGCTCAGCCACTGATTACAGCAATATCAAGTAGTAAAGCAAAGCCCCACACTTTCAGACACTGAGACTGTGTGACCAAATCCTTCAGGAACAGCATCACCAGCACATGCAGGATCTGGCCAGGGCTGAATATGACCAACAAAGATCTGATATTAAAAGATATTCTTGGTATTCCCAGCTAGACCATAACAGAGTCCACAGGAGATCACCTCTACATCACACCCTGATCCGTCATTTCCCTTAAGATGACATTCCTTCTTCCTTTGGGGGTTGGAATGAGATGATCTTTAAGGTCCCTTCCAGCCCAAACAAGCAAGAGTCTCAGAGAGCCACAAAGCCTCCTGCTCCAGCAGAAATCTGGGAAGCGGTGATGATGCAACTCCACGGCCTTTAACATCCTCAAATCAACCAGCAGCACAGCCTTGAGCAATTCAGGGATGGGAACACAACCACCCTTCCCTTGAGCATACAGTAACAATTTTTGGGGCAGCACTGTGCCTTTTGGACAGTCTCCTGCTCTTCTGCTTGTGCCCTGCAGCCTTACCCCACAGTGGGAATATTTGGATGGTTTGGGCAATTCCTCCATCCCGCTTCACAGAGAGGAATTTTTCTCTCACTCCTTGGAAGCAAACTAAAGAGCAGGACACTGACCTGGACCTCCATGACACACACATGAGCAGCTCTGCTTCTCTCTCCCCAGTTCTGCTGCCAACACTGGTCAGATACTGTCATTTTCTCCAACTGAACCATTTACGTGACAAAGGGCTCCTTGTGCTGGGAAAGGCCACTCATGGGAGCAACAGTTTGCCAGTCCCTAGTACTGATTTTTCTGCTAATAACACAAGGGGGATAAAATGTTGTTAATATTCAAACCTCAGAGATTTATTAGCTTTTTGTGCAATGCACATTTGTAAGTGTAAATGATGCAGAAAATTCATGTACATGATAATCAATTAAGAGCAGTATTTTACAAGAAAACCAAGACTCCACACACTGCATAAACGACATGCTCTACTCTAAATTGACCTAATACATTTCCAGGAATGTGTCAATTAAAATTTTAGCCTTTTAGAAGAGGGGGGGAAAGACTATGAAATCAAAGCTATTAAATACTGGGAATAAAATCAGTTTCAGTTGGTTTCCAGCTGGCACAGTAAGAGAGGCTAAAATTTTAAAGAAATAAAGAAGCCAACCAAAAAAAAAAAAAAAATTAAGAAAAAGCAACAAAACAAACCCCAAACACACAGAATTTGGTACTACTTGCTTCTCCCCCACTCTCAGACATTTCACTCTCCGTTTTCTGTTATGTTGAATACTCCTGATCTTGTTCCTTCTAACAAAGGGAGAATATAGGAGGCAAAACAGTACAGTCATCCCTTCATCACTTCAGGATATATAATGTATATATAATATATAACCCCTGAATTAGAGCCACCTCCCTACCACATGATAGTTAAATAATGGGGAAAAAGTTATTTTGAAAATGGCACAAACTCTTTCTATATATAACAACAACTTTTCAGTAATACAGAGAAGGTCTTTCCACAGTTATGGTTCAAATATTTCTATGCAACAAAATTAAATCAAATCAATGCTTTGCTCTTCTGTGCTTTGTTTTCTTCCTGTGTTTTACCCAGCTCACAGAGAACATGACTGACCCCAGCCAGTCACTCTTTCAAGGTTTTTATGTTTTCTCTGTGTGCAATGTTTAAACAGTGCTAAAAAAAAATAAAAATAAAAGAAACCACAAGACTTTTCATATTTCACAGGAACTGCTAAAAACTACAAGTCCCAGACAGGAGAACCTTCCCCTCCCAAAGCCTGCCTTCAACAGAAGAACTCCTATGGGTACAGGAGAGAATTTGAGGACAGTCCCTTAAAAATAATTATAATTACAGAAATAATCAGTGTTCAGGAACCAAGAACCAGGCCCAAGAACTCAGTTTTCCCTGTCAAGCATTTGTTCACCTGGACAGAAGGATCAGAGACAGCTCCCTCTACTAGGAATAAAACATTACCATTAAATATGTCTGCTTCTTTCTAACTGTATTCCTGCAGATGCAGTGGGGAGATTATTTTAAAATTAATTAAGAATTCTTCCCAATTTTGAATGCCTGATCTTTTTTTTCCCCTTCAACTATTTCACCGCTGAATGTCAGCTCCTTCCCACCTCTTGCATCTTAAGCCTCTAAGCTCCAGCTAACATTTAAGAAACAGTCCATTTACAAGTTGTACACTACATTTTTTTTTTTTGTAGGCTGCTTCATTTGTAATTAAAATGCAAAAGCCAGGGATGGAGTTGACATTCCAAGCTAATTCCAGCTGGAGCCAAAGGACAACAAACGCAGCTGACCAGCCACAGAGGTGCAGCAGGATTTTTGCTTCACACTTTCTGAAAAGCATTTGAACCCCCATCCAGTGAGGAGGGAAAATCCATTCAGTTCTTTTCATCAGTAATTGTCTTCCCCAAAATAGCCACCATTATCAACATTTTTGGGCTGGGGGAGGGAGTTACATATCCCATACACCCAGGGGCTGCTGCAAAAGAAAAACCGAAGGGAACAAAGCCAATTTTCATTAAAGCCATGGTTAACAGTGGCTTCTCAAAAGCGTCAATCATAGATTCCAAACCAGAGCTAAATTCCACCATCACTTCTGCAGCTCTACATTCCTGCATCTATAAATGTTGCAATATGGAGCAGTGGGAATTCATGTATGCGTGGGTTAGTGCACGTGTGGTTTTTTGGAGTGGATGGTGATGGGGGTGGTTTGTTGGGTTTTTTAGCCTTTTTTATCTTTTTTTGCATGTGTTTGCCATGTCTTTTTTCCTGGTGGCAGATGTTTCTTTTGACCTCTCCCACCGAAAACTGCTGGGACTGTGTGCAGTTCCAGCAGACCTCAGGGGGCTTCAGCCCTTGAAAACTGTTGTTTACAATCTCATATATGATGGTTTTTTGTGCACAGATCACATATAATAATGATAATGATCATCCTCTGAGCTCATATGCACTGATCTTCATGACACAGACTGAAGAAGCACCTGAAGTAACATTTTTTTTAAAAAAAAATAATTGTGGGATAATATAATTTCCATTCACACCTTGGCTACTTATGTGGCGGTGCTCTTCCCCAGACAGACTTCATTAATGTGGTCTCTCCAGTGATGAGCAAGTTTTCTTTTCATACTCCAGTCCATTTATATTTATTATTACAGCTGAAGGGAGTAGCTGTCCTTTCCTCCTTAGAAAAGCATTCCATAGAAAGCTGAGAGAAGATTCCACCCCAGAAAAATAAATGACATTTTATGTCTCGCCCAGGTGCTGGGTCTGGCACACCAACTGATGTGAGCCTGGGCAGAGCCCTTTCCATCACCTTCCACAGGCTGAGGCTCAGCACCTGAGCTGCACAACGACACCAGTATTTATTCTCTTTGTGCTTTATCTTTCTTGGAAGGAAGGTAAAGTAATAAACCTGTGTCTTCCACAAGTAGATTTCCTTGTCCTTGGCAGCTGCATTCTCAAACACTTGGACAAGTGTCCAGAGCTAGCCAAGTGACCCCCATGAGGCAAGAACCTGGCACACAAGAACGAGCTGCTGAGGAGCAGAAATGCTCTGTGCTTTTTTTAATGTATTTTTACTGTGTATTTCTTAGGTGAAAAAACTCCAATAGGACCTAATCTTGTAAGGAGCTGAACATTTCCAGTTAAATACCAATTGCCCTTCCATCCCCACCAGTTCATGAAGAAAAGAATATTTCACAGGTTTTGCTTATCCTCAGATCCATGCCATGAGAGGGATTCTGTGCTGCTGGAAATCACCATTGCTCCAGTGCAGAACCAACTCCAAAATGCTGCTTCAGGGTCAAATCAAACTCCACACCACCATCCCCTGGAAGTTACCCCAACATAAACCAACACAAGGAAGGAACCACAGTGTTCCAAACCAGCTCACCAACAGCCACACTGGGGATGTATTTTCCCCTGATTTAAAATAACTTCCCAAATAATAGTTTTATTTCTCTCTCTTTTCTTTTTTATATTACCCTTTTAT
Organism: Urocynchramus pylzowi; assembly: GCA_013397555.1. NCBI lineage: Eukaryota > Metazoa > Chordata > Aves > Passeriformes > Fringillidae > Urocynchramus > Urocynchramus pylzowi. Next base: position 3,282 of record VZRH01007926.1, on the reverse strand, counting down.
ACCCAAAACTTTAAACACTCAATTGTTTGTTTTATGATGCCTTTTATAGTTTTGGCAGCTAGTGCAGTGCCATATACAGAATTTTAAGAATACTCATTCGCTCACAATGCAATTTTAAACTCTTCCCAGATGAACCAAATTTACAATATTAATTACTTTGTGAAGAAATCTTGTGGTTTTTAAGTTGCTTATATGTAGTAAATGGTTTAGAATTATAGGGATTTACAGACAAAATTCTCCTTTAAATGCAGTGCTTAAATATATATAGCAGTCTAGTAAGAAAAAAGCAATGCCAATCTTCATTTTTTTTCCCCCTCCAGAATGTATGTTCAATCTTTTTACTTTTTTTAGCTAGTTGGGAGATTTGTTCCTTCACCAAAAGAATGTTTCAGTGCAATCTAACTCCAACTAGCAGAAGTACTATTCTGGAGAATAAGATATATCGTGTGGTTTATTTTCCAGGAGAAATATATTTAGTTTTTGTGGGACTCATAAGCCAATAAACTACCTACAGAAGGAAAAAAAAAAATATCCAGCCATAAATCTTTATTTTTAATTGTAAAACTCTATTACTGTCACTCAAAGGGTTAATGATTCTCTTGGCTGGAGGACAATTCATTCTGGGGCTAAACGCAATGACAAATAACCATTATTCTTTCCAACTGCACTGATAATCGGGACAGCTTAAACATTTTCGCCAGTATAAGTGAAACCATTAATCCTCTTGGATTTCACGATAAGCGGTGACTGCGAAATAATGACTGTGTCATTGCAGGCAAGAAAAAATGTTAACAATTAAAACAAGTTAGCCATTATCTTACAGAGTACTGAATCGCTTTCACATTTCATTAGCAATATTGTAAGTGATATGTACCTTATTAAAAAGCTCTTATTATCCAAGAAACCTAATTAGTCAAAATCTCTCAGTCACTGGTTTAATTTTCTAATAATATAAATGCTGTGTTGGGTAATGCACTGTAGGGAAAAGTTGGCTGTTTGTCCAAAAAAAAGTTCCAACAAGAAATTCAAAAATCTTATTTAAGATGAGAGGTATAGCAAAAGCAAATACAGTTTTCTTACTCAGAATTAGGGTTTTGTGAAATCTACTGCCCAGGCATATAAGTATAGAAAAATAATTTTCTCCCCTCAATGTTTAAGCAAATTGCTTGGTGCTGTATTGAGTGCAAGGTCCGAGAAAAAGGCAGAGGAACTTTTCGTCAAGCTGCAAAAGGCATTTTCATTCTCCTCACACTCAACCCTGAAGCTTCCTATAAATGAAGCTGATGAACTAACACCTGAGACACAGATACACCTGGAAACACACGAGAAAGGAGCCTCTGCATTTCTTGAAGGCAGTGTCAGAGATCACACCTTCAAATCCTCCAGGCTTTAGCCTCTAAGCCCCTAAAAAAAGACCAAAAGTAATACTATCATTGCTCTGGCTGCTTTTTAAAAAACAGATGGCGGCTACTAAAAATACCTCTTGTTGTTTTTTTTCCTGGTCAGCAAAGTGAGACTTGGGAGAGAGGGAGGGAGAGATGTGTTTGAGCCCGAGAGCTCCCACGGACAGAGCAGCTCCCGGAGCATCCCTGGGAGCACGCGCCTGCACGGCTCTGTCCCTGCTCCCTGCTCTCAGATCTGGGAAATATCAGACTGCAACCCCTACAAAGGAGTTGAAAACCAAAGGTTCTCTCTCAAAAAAGTGACCATAAGAAGCTGGTTAAGTCAGGATATTTTTTTTTTTTATGCCAAATAAAGCATGTTTTGGATTGATCGAAACACTCACAAAATCGCACTCAATTAGGCAGATGCTTTCAATCTAAAGTTGAATTATTGCCTTTTTTAGCTATATAAACCAATCCTGAAAATTACAGAAAGTATTTAATTTGACATAAAAAAATTCAAACAGCTTTATATTTAAAAAAAATTATTTTTGTAATAAATATAACTTTTTTTTTTTCATGAGGGAAAGCTAAAGATGTTTTGACAGAGCAACCTAATTCCTCCCTTCTTCTCCTTGCCTCTGCTCTCCTGCATATAAACCTTTTATTTGCACAGAGAACTAAAAAAACAAACCAAATATTCAGAATAGAAATTTTTCACTATTTAATACTCCATCCACAAACAGATACTTAGGTAGCCCTCTCAGTCTTTCTTTTATTTTGCTTTTAAATGCCCTATCTGCTCCCAAATCTAATTAGAGAGGCTGGACAATGCTGTTGGCCATGTTCTCACTGTACATCAGCACCACATTTTCAGTTTTGAATTTGCAAACTATCATCTCAAATTCTGATGCCCCGTAATTTAAATACTTTGCTCCTTTCCATTAGAGCTTCCCAAACTCCCTTAGAGTTGCAGCTGCAATTGAACTGTAAAATTAAGGTTTGGTTTCCAGTGAGCAAATGTTTGGACATGGGATTCTGGCTCATATTTAGCAATTAAGAATGTGCATTTGAGCTGACAAGATAATGTGACTTCCGTATCTCTCACAGCAGGAGTTTTGATCCCATGTTAGTGTTTAACATATGGGTTTTTTATACATCACATTAATGTGACTGTAATGTGGAGTCAAAACACATTTCCAAACAGTGCTCCTTTCTTTCAGAAGGTTTTTCTAAAACAACAACAAAAACAATAGTTTTCATATTATAATAAAAGCCTAAAGTGGGAGAGGAGTAAAATGGTTATTTTCATTTGCCACTCCATGAAAAATCCCAGCCTTACAGCAAATACTTTAACTAAACCTTATCAACCGTACTTTTAGTGAAAAATCAATTCTCCTCATGAGAAAAAAGATGTCCAAGAGCAAACTCTACATGATGTCTCTCACTCTCTTTCCCTAATACACTAAAGGTGCTCAAACACCACAGAGAAGAGGACACAATCAAAAACCATACAACACTTTCCAGAGGAAGCCAGTTGCAAAAATACTGACAATTATCACCATTTTTTTTCCCCTTAGTCTATTCCTTTTGATTTTACACCAATCTGTTTAAATCTAATTTTAAAAAATGTTCTTGTCCTTTAACTACCAGTTATACTGGGGAGGGAGCTAGGGCTGTGTTTGTTCAGGTACTGGCTCAGTGGGTGCTCACCAAAGCCACTACATGAGGAACTTTGTGTACTGTCAGCTATTAAATAATATTTACAACAGCAACTTGGGTCACTGGCAGATATTTCAAAGTAAAAACAAATGGCAGCTGAAGTCCAGTCCCCAAAAATTTCCCCACAGTTTTTTAATTAGGGAATAATTATAATAGTTATATATAATATATATATATA
>VZRH01007923.1:962-72667 GCA_013397555.1 Urocynchramus pylzowi | reverse complement strand
CCCGGGCTGGGGGGAGCCGGGACATCCCGGGCTGGGGGGAGCCGGGCCGGGGGGGAGCCGGGACATCCCGGGCCGGAGGGGAACCGGGCCGGGGGGGGGCCGGGACATCCCGGGCCGGAGGGGAGCCGGGACGTCCCGCGGGAGCCGGGACATCCCGGGCCGGCCCCGGGAGCGCATCCCCGGGCGTGGGGAGCCGCGGATGCCGCTGGAAGCGCTCCGTGCCGGCAGCGGAGGGAGTGCCAGGAGAGGGGACCCTCCTTTGGGCCCCTGGGGACGCCTCGTCCCTGCCACTGCCCGAACAGCCGGAGACGGGGCAGCGTGTGTGCTTCCAGAGCCCTGGAGGGGACAGGGGAGCAAAAGGAGACTAAAAAGCTGCGGCTGTGGGATAAGGCTGGATATTTGTCAGGAAAAGTTCTGGGCTCCAGAACCGATGGCTTTTCTTATTTCATTTATCCATGCCACGTTTAGGCACTTGGTGTCCACCGTCATTTTCCCCAGGCTCGTTTCCTTCTCTTTGGATCACTTTAAGTTCTGGATGATGTAACTAAACTTTACGGTAACTCAGAGTTCTTGTCAGCTGATAAGCCTTGTGAAGATAAGCCAAATGTTTCTGCTCCCAGCCTGCTCTCCACAGAGAGCTACTTTTTTTAAACATCTTTGTGTGTCCTGGGCTCTGCTCCCCTGTCAGCTGGTTCTTATTTGTTATTTGGGGTTTGTTTTGTTTTGTTTTTTAATTCTTTATTTTTGCAGGTCTGTTGTCAAACATCTGGCTGTGGCGAGCTGTTGCTGGAGTTCTTACTGCTGCTGTCATTTTGATTTCATGTATTCATTTTGGTAAGTAAGGAACTTTAAAAGAAAATATATTTAGCAATAGAAATTACCAGAGTTTGGGGTTCTATACTCAGAGGGTGGGGAGGCCCTGGCACAGGCTGCCCAGAGCAGCTGTGGCTGCCCCATCCCTGAAGTGTCCAAGGCCAGGTTGGACAGGGCTCTGAGCAATCTGGTCTGGTGGAATCTGTCCCTGCCCATGGCAGTGGATGGAACAAAATGATCTTTGAAGTCACTCTCAACCCAAGCCACTCAGTGATTCTGTGTGAGTCTGTAATTTCTGTTTGAAATTGTGGGCCAGTGCAGGAACAACTCCACATGCTTCAGTGGGGCTAGGGAGGGGGCTCAGTTAGTCTTAGTGTACTTTTGGTATCAAGTTTGCCACATCACTGTTGGTCTTAATCCAATTTCAAGAAAAACAATAACAACAGGAAGATTGTCCTACCAATCTGTAGTCCTTCAAAAATGACACTATAATAAACAAAATTATTAATTCAACTGTGGGGAAGCAACACATGCAAAAACTGGAATTGTTGGAATTTTTAAGCTGTAGAAGAATCCGTGGGTGATACTTTAGGAGCACCTTCTCAGTTACTACTACCAACTTGGTGTCCCTGACCATCCTTTTAAGGATATGTCAAGAGGCAGAAGGGTGCAGGATCCAAAATATATCATTAGTTTACAATGATTACTTCAGTTGGGCAGAAGTAACAGTGCTGTGGCTAGATTGGGATTGTGTTAGATGATGCAGTCAGAAAGTAAATCCTTCCCCGGCTGGAAGAAATGGGTAGATTGTTTTTTGTCTTTTCCCAGTAAAGCCTTCTCTGGCCAAAGAGTTTCCTGTGTGTCCTCCCCTGGAGCTGTGTCCATCAGGCTGGCTGTACTTCCAGAGGAAGTGTTACTTCCTCTCAGAGAGTGAAGCTGCCTGGAACTCCAGCCAGAGCCACTGCTCTTCCCACAACGCTTCCCTGCTGGTCATCGAGAATCATCAGGAGCTGGTAAGGGAGCCCAAGGGGGATCCTGTTTTCCCCCCAGTTCTCTTCCAGGGAACTGCTTCTCCATCCTCCTCAGCTGAACAGTTAGGAAGCTGATGTAAGACCACAATGAGTCACAGCCTGCAGAAGATTTCGTGCCTCTTCTCCCTGAAAACAGGAAACATCCGTTTGAGCAGTTGATGGTTTAGAAAACGTTTGAGTGCTTGTCTGAATTAAATTTTCTGCTGCTCACAGCTATAAATTGTCATATTGAAGGCATCTATCAGGGTAAATACTGTTGCATCTCATTTATCTTTAGTTAAACAACTGTTTTCTCATATTGAGATAGGTTAATGACACGCAAGTTGGTAAATATGTTAATTGTGACCTTTGGAGTTAGGAGATAGTTACCCAAAGTGCAGCTTGGAGCATTTTTTTCTATATTATACCACAGTATTAGGAAAAATTCTACCCTGCACAAAGGCCTAGGAGAATATGTTCTTCTGAATCTGTTCCAGACCTTGATAGCAGACCTTGATTTTTAAAATAGCCTCTCTCTAGGTCAGTCAACCCTATCCCAGTCACCAGTCTCTGTATATTTAGGTTTTAATATTGTTTCTTCGGCAGGAAAGGCTAGACTGTTGTTTTGCTTTTGCCCTGGATCAAAAACTTTGTATTTTGATAGCTGGACTGAATATGCAGAACTTCTTTTCTCATATGGGTTTATTCCTACAGAGCTTTATGATGAAGATAACAAAGCAAGACCCATGGATTGGACTCTATAAAAGAAATGAAGAGTTCTCTTGGGTAAATGGAAAAGCATTAGACAGTGAACTGTAAGTTGATGTGGAGGGGTTTTGCTGGTGATATTCGATTATAGGGGAGTAAGGAAAATAATACAGAAATAGTGATTTGTAGGAAATCTCTGTTCTTATGTTGAAGGGATGATTATGGAGAGGGTGTGGAATGCAGTGAAGATTTCACATGGCATTGTTAAAACTGTGGCAGATGAAAGTTAGGGGTTAAAATTATAATGTTGAGAAGCAACACGAGGCAGGCTCACGGTAACAGATACTAGAGAAAGTGAAAGTTAAACCAAGAGACACCAAGGTACCAAAGCAATGGGGGGGGAGGGAAGGGAAGATTACAGTAACACGAATTCCTCACTATAGAATGTATTTTGCAACAATACAAACCTGCATGTAAGCTGTATGAGGTTTATAGCAGAGAGATTCGGGAGACTGCTAAGACATGTTTTCATTTTTATGGAATGTTCCTCAGAAAGAGGCTGCTGGAGGGAAAGGAAGATGTGAATTTATGTTGCACGAGCTGCTCTGTGGCCAGGGCCCTGTGTTCTGTGCCACCAGTGCCAGGTGTGGGGCACTTTGTTCCTCTCCCTGGCAGCTGTCCCATCTCCTCAGAGGCTGCTGCAGCTCATCCTGGAGCAGCTGCTGGCAGGAGTTGGCAGAATTACCACTGATAGGCATAAGCAATGAGATTTCACAAGTCTGAAATTACCTTAAAAAGTGGAAAATTTAGATACTTTAAAGTCTGTGACATTACTGGTGATGTGTGAGTATATTCACTTCATCCCCAAGCCCTGAAGGCTTGATCTGACAAAGGCATTTAATGTGAGATGTGAGGAACACGTGGGCACCTCAGATTGAAAACTGCAGTCCTTCCCACTCTTTTATCCCCTGTCTGCAGTACAAACATCCACTGATGTTTTCATTTTCAGTGAGGTTCTTCCCATTCTTAGACTTCTGCCTCACTGCTTGCCTCAAACTGCCCCTCCTGAAGGGGAGGGCAAACACCTTGATATCTAAGCTCAGGTGTTACTGCACAGGTGGGGATTTGTCCCTTGGCTTTTCCAGAGGCCATTCCAGTGTGCTTGGCCTATCCACAGAACTTTATAGCACTTTGTTTGAAAGCAGAGCTGCTGAAGGAGTCCCTTACCTCTTATGTAGGGACACCTAGGCTGTGGAAACTGAGGTTTGCTTCTTGTTCCCCCCCTCCCCACCCCCTTAACCATGGTGCCTGTTGGGTTCTGAGGAAGGGAGAAACCAGAGATGCATTTCCTTCACAGCTTCTGCTGGAACCTTTTAGCTGGATAGGAGGATGTGGAAGTGCAGATAGTGGTGCCCATCTTGATGGCACAGCATCCCCGAGAAGGGCAAACCTGAGTTTCAATCTCTCTTCTAAGGGTGTATTTCACATTAAGTGACCACTAAACAAGATGCAGAAGTACTACAAGTCCTGGATTTTGTATTCTGGGCACAAGATACCATTACAAAAAGACAATCTCCATGGTGTTTTCTTCAAGGCACAAAACATCATCCTCCTGTGGTGCCTTGCCTTCTTGCCCGAGATAAATCAGGCTTTATTCAAAGAGAACCTGAGATGCCCATAGCTGCCTTTGCTCTATTGCAATATTTGATTGTGGGGGTCCAAGTAATCCTGTCTTCCCTTCTCCCTGACAGGTTTGAAGTAAAAGGCTCTGGCAGCTGTGCCTATCTGGAGTCCAAAGGAGTCTCAGCCTCAGGATGTTATTTAACCAGGAAATGGGTCTGTAGCTTGAATATCAACTCAGCACAATGAAGGGGGACAAAGCCACCACCCCTGACAGAGCTCTGATGTGATGCCTACACAGGCTATGTCTGTACTTTGGGACCTGGGAATGTGTCCCAGCTCCTACCCAGAGGTGAATGACTTTTCTGGTAGCCAGAATTTTCCACCCATGGAGGAAGGCTTTAAAGATACCATTTTGAAAGGCTTTCCTCAGCATCTTATCATGGGATAAGTAATTTCCTTGCCCCATTTTTCCAGCTACTGCCCAGCTGTAGTTTCTTTTTGCTGTGCCATCAGTGTTTCCTCCATTGACTCTTCTCTTGTAGGAGCAGCTGCTCTTTCTTTCCCTTTTGGGTGTGCAGTTGGAGGGTTTTGTTCTACTTTTCCTTTGGCCAGGCTCTGTGTGCATGGGTGGTGAAGTGAGTCTGTCTGGAGGGCTGCCAGTGCCTCATGGACACAGGGCAATGCAGAAGTGAACACTGTTTTAGACAGGATCACAGAAAATTCCTCTCTTTCCATTTGATGGGACGTACCTTGCATTGTATTCCATGTTTTGTTAATGTCATGTTACGTTAATTTTGTTAAATCCTGGTGATAATGCTGTCAAGCTGATTTATGTAGCTGCACTGCACCTGAAGTTATCCTCACAACACTTTCTTTAGCCAAAAAAGGTCACAATAGGTAAGAATATTTATTTACCTGAGCATCTGCACTGATGGGGGGCAGAAGAGTTGGAACTGGAAGAGTGATAGTGAAGTTGCAGGCATTAATGTGTAAATGTAGAAACAGTCCTCAGTGCAAGGAGGCAAAATCAGGAGATGGGAATGAGAGAATTAACAGCAAGGGATATTTCTCTGTGTATGCCCTCATGCCCTGTGCCTGTCATGTTGCAAGGGACATTTCCAGATGGACAGTCAGTCAGTGTTTCCTTGTGTAGGTGACATTTTCAGCAGCAGCCTCCAGTGCTCTTGGATTGCTGGGAGCCTGAACAGAATTAGGGCACAATCCCTCTGATTGTCTAAGTCCCACACATGTCTAGCAGGTTGTCCAAAGATTAAAAGTGTCATTTGACCCAGAGGAAGAAATTTTCCCTGAAAGGAATATAACTATGAAGGTTCTGGAGAAGGAAGAATGGGAAGTTCACCTTCATTGTTTTCTGTGACAGAAGGACTTGACTGGAGCAGGACCATACACATGGATAGTGTCAGCAACTTGTGCCTTTCAGATGTTTGTTTAAATATAATCACTAATTTTGCTGGATTACACCTTTCTTAATTGCTTGTATTCTTTATAGGTGCAGTAACAGGACTCTACAGTATGAAAAGCCTAATTATCTGTTAATTTATATCTTGGGGGAAGGTGTTATTCTGCAATGATTTTAAATTAACCTGATTCTGAAGGATATGGTATGAGCAATAGTCCTGAAAAGATACTTAATAAATATCTTTACAGAGCCCCTGAATTACAGTGGTTTGTATCTTAATATTGGGATATTAAAAGTATTTTTCATCTCAGGCACCATTTTGGTGAAAAAAAAAATCTGAAGCAAAGTAAAATATCCAGGTTTTGAACATGAAAAAATCATAATGTTGGGGCTGACATGAAACAGAATATTTGATCCAAAAAAGAATGCTTTTCCCTTTTTAACCCCTCATAATGTATCAGACTTTTAACAAAAGGTAAAAAAGTGAAAGCTCTTCTGGAATCTGACTCCTCAGGGATGCAATGAACTTCTTTGGTGATGTTAAGAAAAGAAGGGTCAAGCTGCAAACTCTGCCAACTTGCCTTACTCAGAGTGGAGTTTGATGAAGTACTTCAATGGTAATTTCTTTTTGTTTTTTCTTTTAAATAAGCAACTGCTTAAATTGTAGCTAAGAACTTCAGTAAGGCCCTGCAAAAACTTGTTTAATTACATGAATAATAGCAAGAAGGCCCAAATAGTAGATGTTTCATGAATATTGTTAAAACCTAAACACCACAACTAATTTGAGAGAAGCCAGCATGCAGGAGTTTGTTTTTCTTGTTAAATTCAGCATTAATCAAGAAAGATCTGCCAGAAAACCAGCAATTTACAACTCCACTGCATGGAGAAGGGTGTACTGTAAGTACCCCAAAGTGACAATTTCTCAGCAGTCAGAAATTCTCTCTCTATAAAGCATGTCTTCTATAGGTATAGATAATTATCTTACTCATTTCAGACTCTTTCCTTTTCTTTGCTTCTCTGTGTAGAATGAACAAACCAATCCTCTTCCCCCCACGTGCTGTGCTGAGTTTGGGGGATTTTTGTTGTTTCCTCTTACATAACAGTGGTTTCTCATGAGTCTTGAGCTGCTGATGCTGCATTCTGCCTGGCAAATCTGTGCTGGGATGTTTTTGTTGTTGTTTGAAGGGAAGTCCCTGAGGGTACAGTTCACTTTTTAATCTGCAGCCCTAAAGTGCTGGACATTAACCCTGCCCAGGCATGGACAGGTATGAAAAAAACATCTCTGTGAAACTGCAGCTGCCTTTATTTGTGTGCATCACAGCAAATATGAGGTAAAAGATCACCATCTCAGAAGCCATGTTAGACTTGTTTCTCTTTCTCATTGCCATAAGCACTTAAATTCCAGTCAGTGCCATTTTTGTTAGAGTAGCACCTTCAATTCATGACATTTCTTCATTTTTTCTCAAATATGTGAATCTAATAAAGGCACTAGGTCAGACTGCTCTTAGCATTTTTGTGTTCTAGACCCAGAAATAGCATTTATTCAGATATTTCAATGCCTAAGTAATGCATTTACTGCGTGCACTCCCAGGCATTAAATTCACCAGTCTTTGGCTTTGGTACCTCATCATACCATAACTGTGGCTGGAATTTACAATGTAAAGGGACAAAATATAGGTGGAGAGGAAGGTTATCAACTTTATTTCTTTTCAGTGCAATGTTGTTTTACAGCCCAAGCCCCTTCCCTAGTTAATCCCTTCAGATTCCAAGGCTCAGCACCAGAAGAGGATGGGAGCAATCAGCACATTAACCACAAGTGTTACAAGTCACTCATGCCTGCTCTGCTGTCTACACCCAGTAGCTGTGCAGCAACTTTGAATAAGTCCAATAAATGCATTTTTTTCCAGCCCTCGAGTGACTTCTGTGAGTCACAATTAGACCCCAAGGAAAAAAAAACCACAAAACCCCAAGCCCACAAACTTCAGCAAACACTAAAATCCTGGAACCCAATTAAGAAGTCCTCAGCTCAGCAGCTGCCTGCAGGCAGGGGTGACAGCAGAGGGGCCCAGCACATCCTTCATCCCCACAGGGGCCACAATTCCTGCACATCACACAGTTCATGTGCACAGTGCTCCTGCTCACGAGTACTTCTTCTCCTTTGACCTTTCCTGAGGCAGCTGCTGCCAAAATCTGTCTGTGTGAAGGCTCAGCACCCCGAAATCCTCATGTGCCAGCTTGCAGCCCTGTTGCAGGACCTGTCTTCTGACTTCTTAGGGAGCACAGCACAGAAAAGTGCAAATTTCCCTGCAAGTCTGATAAAAATTATTTACATCACAAGCTGGTTTGTCTGTAAAATGGGTCTTCTGAAGAGAAGCTCTGCCTGTTGTCTGGAAATGTGGCTCAGAGCACCAGCAAAGTTGCATTCTTCTTACAGATCCACTCCTTTAAGGTCTGGCAGTTATCTGCCTGGATCACGTTTTTCCTCCTGTAAACAGCACAGTTCTTGTCAGCCTCGATGCTTTTTAGAGCTGTCCTGCTGAGAGACCAAAAGGAATGCAGTGAGTTGCTGGGTTTGAACTCATCACTGCTTAAAAATCCTGGTGCTGCTCTGAGTGAGGGGGGTGGATGATGCCCACTGGAGCACCCCCTTGAAGCACAGCAGCTGTGCAGAGGTGAGTTGGGCACCCCCAGCAGGGACTGCTGGCTTCTGAGGGATGGATGCTTGGCACTATTAGTTTTACAAGGATAAGGATCCTCCCCATGCAGCCACCATGCTGAAAAAAGCTGCACAGATCCCAGCCAGTGCTGTGTGATGACAGGCATCACCTTCAACAGAGGCAGGCAGCACACGGTCTGCAGGGAGAGAGTTTCTTGGCAGGGATTTCAGCATAAGTGTGTAATAATATCTCTGCATTAATAAATATATGAGCTGTGGCTGTGGTTGGTCCTGGAGGCAGAAATCAGTTTCCAAAAGTGCCCAGCAGGAACCTCTTGGCCTGGAACTGGCCATGAAATAGACTCTGAATACATACCTGAGGCTGCAGGGTTAGATCTGTGCTTTGGGTAATTAGCTCAGATTCAGAGTTGTGTTTCCAAGCAGGGATACTACACTTTGCTTTTCCCAAAGATATCCTCCCCCCAAAAAATCATCACCTGTTTTCTTTTACTCTGTGATCTTCCACTGAACTCCATATTTTCTCCATGTCTTTGGTATCCAAGCCAATCCAGACATATTTGGTATCTTTGTCTTTGTTGTCTATAAATTCCTGTGGAATTATTAGAAGGATGTTACCTGACAGAAGAGCTTTCCTGCTGTGCCCAGGTCACACTCCTGCCTCATCCACAGCTTTTATTTCCTCTTGAAGAGCAAGGGCAGGGATGCAGCCGTGGCAGAGCAGCCCCTTAGATCAGCTCACACACAAGACCAGCCTCCTCTCTTCCCAGAGCCAAGCAGTGGAAAGTCCCCAGCATTTCCTTTTCCCAGTCAAAACTCCTCTGGCTTCCACACCTGGCACCTCTTGTGCTTCTCCTCTTCAGCTCTGCTCTGCTGACATTCCCAAACCCAGCTCCTGTGCAGGGAGACTCAGATCCTTTCCTCATGGAGCTCTTGTTTATCTACATGTACTCTTGACATCCAGGCCATTTTCTCTTGGAGAAATGTTTAGCTGAGTTCTGTCACTGCTGCAAGACTCACCATCTCAATTTCATCCTCGATAACAAGCAGCTGGGATTTCCTGGCCAGGCAGTTTTTCTGGCTGTCCTCCCAGCTCCTGGCCTCCTCAGAGAAGAAGTAACATCTGCCCCTGTGCAGCTGCCACCCGGGGGGACACAGCTCACATGTTGTCCCTGTGGGTGGACAGGGGGAACATTTAGCTCCTGCAATGGATGGAATTCCTCCCCCTGTATATGAACCTTTGTCTGGAAAGTGTTCTCCAGGACAAGAGGAGGATATATGGCATTTCTGACAGCAGCTCCTGGCAGAAAGAAATGTCATGAAAATACTGGAAACTTTATATCAACAGAGGAGCGGGACTGTCACAATTAAAATGTTAGTTTAGATTTTGTTATCACTGCTCTGCAGGAGCACCATGCTTCCTGAGTTCCTATAAACTGCAGGGTGTCAGAGAAATGGGAACAGACACAACAGAACTGTGCACACCACACATCCTCTGTGCTGGGAAGGATTAACGTGCCTCACCCTGTCCATCTTCACACAGCTCCTCCATGAGCTGTTTCAGGAGCGCTGCTGAGACAGTCCTCTCTGAAGAAGTGTCACTGCTGGTGCTGTTCAGACCATAGTGGGGCAAACTTGCTGATTTTCCTGCTCTGCTCTTCAAAACTTGAACAGCCCAAAGTCAAAAAAATAATAAAATAAGAGAAAGAGGTCATGGTTAACAACAAGGATAATGAAATGCAGTCTTTGTACCCAGAGCTGGACTGTGAATGGGAGGCTTTCTCTGTGTACATTGCCTGGTACAGACACAGTTATGAGCAAACTCAGTGAGTAAAGCTCAGTGAGCAAAGCCATCCTGAGAAGATGTTCATGGAATGGCCTGGCTTGGAAAGACTTTAAAGACCACCTCATTCCAAAACCCTCCTGCCGTGGGCAGGGACACCTTCCATTATCCCAGGTGGCTCAGAGCCCCATCCAACCTGGTTTTGGACACTTCCAGGGATGGGGCAGCCACAGCTTCTCTGAAGATCCTGTGCCAGGGCCTCCCCACCCTCACAGGGAAGAATTTCTTCCTCATAACCAATCTAAACCTCCCCTCTGTCTGTGTGAAGCCATTGCCCCTTGTCCTGTCACTCCAGGCCCTGGTCAATAACCTCTCATTTCCTGTATTTGTGTACAAATTGACACCTTTTAGTTCAACACTAAGGGAATTTTTCTCTCAGCTCTTTCAGAGGCTTACCCCTGTCTGCAATGAAGGGGTGAAGCAGGAGGTAGGATCTACTCACACTGCTTGGCTTGCATGGCCACGACTCCCAGCAGGATGAGCAGGAGGACTGCCAGGACCAGCGCCACGTAGAACCAGGCTGAGCACCTGTGCTGGCAGCCTGCAGGGAGGCAGGAGGGAGAGCAGCTTAAGGTCCTGGCACTCTTAAACTTAACACTGGGGAAACAACAGAGAAATCATCTGCCTAAAATCAGTCTGCTGTCAGGAGGATGCAGTGGCATTTTACTTACTAAAAATCTGCATCCATTTTCCACTCACGGAAGTGAAATCAAAACATTTGGTCACATAGAGTAAGTGATTGCCAACCATTAAGAATTTTCCTTTTCTCCTTTGACTTTCTCAAGCATTGCCTCCCACCTACCCACACACACCCTGCAGGACCTTGCAGAGCAATTCAGGGAAAGTATCAAGGATGAGCTGTGGTGTCAGGGACAGGCTGTGGTGTCAGGGACGGGCTGTGTGTCTGTAAGGAATGGTTGTGGTGTCTGTCAGGGATGTGCTGTGGTGTCTGTCAGGGATGTGCTGTGGTGTCTGTCAGGGATGTGCTGTGGTGTCTGTCAGGGATGTGCTGTGGTGTCTGTCAGGGATGTGCTGTGGTGTCTGTCAGGGATGTGCTGTGGTGTCTGTCAGGGATGTGCTGTGGTGTCTGTCAGGGATGTGCTGTGGTGTCAGGGACAGGCTGTGGGGCGTTCCTTCTCTCTGCTCCCAAGCGTTGCTGTTCCTGTCCTGCAGCACAAAGATCACTTCCCTAAACGCCCAGGAAGAAAAGCCCCGTACTGACACCCCCTGGCACGGCACAGGGAAGTGCATCAAACCAAGCATCTCTCCAGCTGTTTGGCATTCGTCCTGTGTCAGAGGGAAACACTCGGGAAGCTGCAGAACCCGAGGAAATTTGGGGTTAAGGTGCCAGTGCCACGGGACACAGACTTGCACTGTGATAACCTCTGTTTCCCTGACCTTGCCTGCGTGAGATGAGCAGCTGCTCCATCCTCTGGCTGCCTGACCTGCCTGGTATGATGTTCCCTTTCCCTGGCAGGCAGGTCCTTCAGGGAGGGTGACAATCACCAGGAGCTAATGGCACATAAAGACCTGGGCATTACCCTGCTTCCAAAGCCAAATGCATCCCTGGGACTCTTCCCCCAGGAGGGTTCTTAAAAACGATGGAATTTTACTTTGCTTTACTACATTTCCCATGTAGGGCATTTTTAGAAATTATTTTTAAAACAACTCTCAATATTATTTTTGAAAGGAAAGTGTAAAATCTGAGAAGCCAGGAAGAAAAGCAGCAGATGAAATGATAGTCCAGCCCTTCACTGAGAGAGTGTACATAAAGGCTCTTGCTGTCAGGTTTCACTGGTGGGCAAAAGGAAAAACTCCATCTATAATTAGTAACCAAACAAAACTGCACAGTACCAGGAGCGGATGTCTCTGCTCTGCTGTTCCCTTGGGGCTGGGGCTTCACATGCAGCTCAGCATATGTGATCGTGTTTCCTGTAAGGAGAGGGCAACGCTGACATTTGTGGCTGCGCCAGTCACCAAGGGGAGGAACAATGAAGGCGGAGCCTGTATGAAAAGGGGGGTGTGTTTCCAGGGCTGCTTGTTCAGCATTTTCCTTTTCCTAGGCAAGGGCAGGCAAGGTGATGATTTACCACTTCCTCCTGCTGTCAGGCAGGAAAAGCCTCCTCCATAAGCTTTGAACTGTTGGAGCAGGAGCCAGACTAACAGGCTGAAGGATGGCAAGGACCTGGATCCTGTCCATGGCGAGCATCCCAGCATCCTTGCTGAGCCATCTCAGAGGGTACCACAGGGGCTGGAGGGGCAGCAGACCCGCGACTGCTCTGTGGGGCACAGAGGTGCCAAATGAAAACCAGCACTCAGAGAAATGCTGCTGCAGCAAGGTAATTCCTGGGGGCATTCCTGACTTGTGAGTCAGGAGTATCCCAGGATATTTCAGGTGCTGCCTGTAGGGGCAGAGGAACGGACCTGGTGGTTGAAGACATCCTTTTCCAAAAGCACATTGCCAAAAAAACCCCCAAAAATGGCATTAAAATCTCACGGTGTGGGTTCAAGGCACGTGGATTCTTTCTGAAGATGTTTTCAATATCATTTACCTGGGTATTTTGCAGAGCTGCTGTTTAGTGTTATGGAAGGTATTTGGACCTTTGGGACACTGCTTTTGGCTCCATAAATGGAGATATTTTTATCCATCTGTATCAAGAATAAGCCTCTGTGCTACCACCCTAGTTTGAGACCACTGGGGCTTTTAAAAAGAAGTGTTGTATTAAATTTCACTGATCAGGGAAAAACTTGGCAGAAGAAGAGAGTCTTATTAGGTTAAAAATGAGGCAGCATTTCATATGAGAATTGCTGAAGTGTGGAGAGGTTTTATAGTAAAAATAAACCACTGAGAACTTGATTGGCAAATTAGGGTTATTCATATAGGGAAGACAGTCTATGCTTCAGAGAATCTGACCTAATACACTTGGTTGTTTGCTTTCTTTCAATTTATTAGTTTAATGAACTACAGAAAATTTGTAAATTAAATGTCATTGTTCTCAAATCAAATGCCCTAAAAGTTTTTTCTTAGAATGTAAATAATTTTCCAAAAACACTCAGGACTTTTAAACTTTTACATGTTTACATGCACTAGCCCTGTAACTGGAGGTACTTCTAAAATAAGTATTTTAGACATTCTGCTACTATTAGTAAATAATTTGTCTCTCAAATGAACATTTGTTCCTTCAAAGAATATCTTTAAGCCTGTAATAAAAAAAACCTCATCCATGCAAGCTGAATATTTAACCAAAATCCTTCCTTCTATTACAGTGTGTACAGGCTGGTATGATTATTTGAATGCAAAGCCCTTGGAAGTCAGCAGGGGGTTTTAAAACACCACATAACCTTAATTCTGCTGATGCTTCCACACCCTCACCTAATTCAACAACAAGGTAGAGATCTCTGTCAGCCACTGAAACTGAAATTTCACTTCACTTCCCTGTGCCTGTTGTCAGGTGCAGAAAACAGCTCTGTTTATTGGAAGCTTCTGCTGGGTGAGTGTGCAGGCAGGGAGCGGTCCTGGGGAGGTCCATCAGGGAATGTTGTGTCCAGATGTGGGCCAGCACATCCAGGGCTCTGGAGAAGCTCCAGAGGCTCCAGGTGGACCTGGTCAACACCCGGAGCAGCCCAGGAGGTTAAGGAGGGGAACAAGAAGTTAAGGGCACAACCAATAGCAGGCTACAACTGCTTGTGGGTTAGCTTGGTGATGGACATGAACTCTCCTTGGTTTGTCCTTCTCCCAAGGAAAGTTCTGTGCAGCCACTCAGGATTTATAATTAGGCAACTCTCAAATTATCCATGAGGGAGCCGGCACACAAAAACTGCCGGAGTCTTTAGCTGGAAAATGGAATCCCAGGTGTGTTTATCCTTGGGATAAACACATATTCCTGGGATTTGGGGGCACTTCTCTACTTTTGAGCACCTGGTTTGAAGCAGATGCACAGTAACAGCACCTGCAGCGAGCAAAGCCCGTGCACAGACAGTGCCATTGCTCAGCCCTCCCCAACACACCCCGGCAGAGCATCCAAGGATCCCCTTGTCCCTGTTAGCCAGGGCACCTGAGCGACAGCTGAAGTCCAACTGTGAACCCAAGCCCAATCAAACAAAATGTACTTGAGTATAATCAGACATAAGAGTGGGGAAGGTGAGGCTGGGAGCTATGAACAATGAAGAAAAGATTAGCTAAGGGATTTTGTCTCTGTGTATTTGAGATAGAATAACTAAGACTTGTAGAAATACTGGGTGGATCTCTGGTGCCTGTTTTTTTAAAGGAGGTGGAAGCACTGGAATATGAACAGAAGAACATCCACAAAAATGATTAGCATTTTTGAGCAGCTAAATATTTAAAGGGAAAAGGGCATTGAGAAATCACTTAATTACCATGGCCAGTAAATTCATGTGAGAAAATACCAAGAGTTAAAATCAGTTCAACAAAAGTTTACTAAGACCCATCCACATGTTAATGGTAAATTTAATTGGAACTGGCCTGTCCAAAATTGAGCTTTTCCTTTAGGCAGCATGATCAAGGACTAGTTTTGGATGTCTTCTAATGAAGATTTAATGTCTGTCTCCCTTCACAAGTAGATTTTATCACTTTGGTTACTGGGTAAAATTCCAGGCAAGCCCTCTTTGTGTTGCACAGGTTACAGCAGTGCAAACAACATCCATGGGTTCATGAACACAGAGTCTAAGGTAGTATTTCATGCCATATATAATATATATAATAAAGTGAACTCATTTTTATCTTTTGGATACCAGTCTTGTAAAATATATATAAAAGGTATTATTTTCTGTCATTTAAGTGCATGTATTCAGAGCACCATCATCACTATTAATCTCCATCGTAAGTAGAACATCTAAAAATGCTCATTACACAATGTTGTTTCCTTAGGGGATTAAATACAATAATTACTAATGAAAGCATGAAAATATCCTTAGTCTGATGCCACAAGCATTTCCTATTTGCTCATAATAAGCTGTCATACATATTAGATGTGATCCAGAATTTTGTCCAAATGCTTTCATTAATGAATTACATTTTTTTTTCCCAAGTAGTAGAAATGTCACTTCTTCAGAAAATTTAGTTCAAATCATCTCCTTACCCTGAATACTGGCTTAATCCTTTGGGGTTTTTTTTACAAAAATATGAAGTGATCACAAATTGGTAATTTGGTTCTGGAAAATCACCACTGGAAAATTAAAGAGAAAGAGCAGGAAGTTTTTAGGGGACATTCAGTACTTCCTTCAGTGACAGTGACTGCACTTTTGACTGCTACTAGTTTCCTGATTTACTGGCTAATTTACTGCTCCTTTTCCATGAACATAAACATTGATCTGATTTCTGGGCTAGATAGTAATTCAGCAGAGCATTGTCTTAATCATGTTACTCATTTAAAAAGAAATATTATGCTCATTACTCACCCAATGAACACTTTTTCTTTCTCATTCTGTTACTTAAAGCCTGGAAGCAGACCTGGGCTGCTGCTCCTTGGTGGTTCTGATTTGGGAGCAGCTTGGCTGATTTGTACTCTGAGGATCTCGTGCACTATTCCACCTTCTTGCCCTTCCCATGCAGCATCCTATGGCATTCTTCCAGTTTTGCCCAATTTAAAATGTGAGAGAGAAAGAGAGAGAGAGCACAAGGCAGCAGAAAGTGTGTGCCCAAGAGGTTTTACCTGGGTTTGGTGTCCCTGAAGGAGCGTGTGGCCTTTCCCTCGGCAGCATCGCCACGGCGGCGTAGGTGACATCCCCTGCCATCCCTGAGCCTGTCCCTCGGAGCTATGGAAAGAGCAGCTTTAACTCAGTCATTTGCATCCTGTCTCAGCTTTGCCTGCCTCCAAAACACTCACATGCTGTGCTATGGCTCTGAGGAAGGTTGAGAAACACAAAAAAAGGAAGTCACCGAGTTACTTCTTTCAGTGCAGCTTCAAAGCCTGTTTTCAGCCACCGTTCTGTCTCTTCTTGCCCTTCAGAATACAGGAGAAAAGGAAGATTCAAACCCATCATTTTCACTAATATATGAGAAAAAATCTTGTTGGTCAAAGCAGAGGGGATTCTCTAAGGAATGCCCAGAAATGGACTTACACAGGTATGAAAGGTTTGCTGGTTCTCAGGAGAATAGAGAGTACAATTTCTGTGCTGTGGCTGTTTTGTGCTCCTGTGCATGATGTGACACAGCCTATCCACCTGAAAGAAAGATAAACAAGAAGTACTTGTATCAGTGTAAGATGTCATGGGTTAATGTACTGCAACCACACAGCTTCAAAAATGTAACTCAAATTCTAACCTGCTCCACCCACAAAGTACTTCAATGGTTTAACAGCTGAATTTAGGTGATATTGATGATACATCAACATGAACTCAAAATAAAATTTAAAAAAACATGATCAATGTTTTTTACAAGAATGTTTCCATACTTTACTGTGACAGAAGTTAGGAGGAGCTGCTGTTCCTACATTGCTTGAACTATTTCCTGCTTGAGCCAACAACTCCACAGATGGAAAACCTGAGTTGCTTTTATTACCTTAAACTCCTTTTTCATTACCCAAGTGTTTGTTGCAGGATATTTTGATGACATTGTTTTAGTCCTGTATTTCAGGTTAGGGGGAAGCCTCACAGATTTTAATTGAAACACAAACACCTTCTAAAACCTAAAAATACATTTAGAACATTCAGACACAGAGACCTGTGCATGACTTTTCCTGCTAAGGGCTATGCTCTTGGTTTTGTACTTTATTCCCACTTAGAAAATTCTCTCCAAGTTCAACACAGAAGAGATCTGCAAACCTACATGTGTCTGTTGAAAATAACATTTACACAGGCTGTTTGCTGGGTTTTGTTACATTCAAAGGGACCTGGAGAAAACAAAGTTTGGGGCTGTAAGCTTCTATTGCTGATTTTTCCCTTACGATGTTAAACACCACTAACAGTGTCAAGTGCACAAACAAAAAGGTGTTGGGGGGAAAAAAAAAAGAAGAACCTTTGATAGTCATGGAACAGTTTAGTCAGAAGTGCTGCCTGAGTATGATTTATAAGCAACGTGTCTCAATCATGCTGGGTTTATTATCTGATAATAAACGATAAATCGATACCGTGAGCTGCAGCCTGATAAGGTTTGTTTCACAGACACCTACATAGCAGCCATATCACCAGGCCTCACATGAAACACAACTTTGTCCTCTGAATCAGTTTTCCCCTGAACTTCTCAGCATCCTTTACTGCAGGATAGTTAGGCTCTGAAATGGAAAAACAAAGATAACCAAACCCCAACCCTGAACCAAACCAAATTTCCTTATTTGGGGTTTTTCTGAAACCTTAGTCCATAAAGGAGAGTCAGAAGGTGGGTTTTTTGAATTCTCAGTCTTTTTCCATCACTGCACACACATTTCAGCAGTCTTTCCTCACATAATTTCCTCCTAAGCCAGTCACAACCATCCAGAGGTAACCATGTACAGTCTTGAGGCCGTTCCCTCTTGTCCTGTCCCTTGTTCCCTGGGAGCAGAGCCTGGCATCCCCTGGCTGTCCCCTCCTGCCAGGGAGTTGTGCAGAGCCAGAAGGTCCCTCCTGAGCCTCTTCTCCTCCAGGCTGAGCCCCCCCAGCTCCCTCAGCTGCCTCTTCACAAGCAGTAATCTGGGTTGAGTTTAATTTATTGTGTGATCCACTTTCACTTTGTGTCTTTTGGGTTCTCCAGGTAAAGCCTTGCCTCAGCCTCTTCTTTCCTCCCAGGAAATGAGTCTGGATTAATATGCAGCCCTTACAGCACCCTGTGAGGCCCCTAAAATACCAGGGGCTGTGTATCAAACATCCATATGTCTGGGGAGGAGGGAGTGGTGTTTTAGCCTTGAATTTCCAGACTTTTTGGCAGAACATGGAGATATCTGAGGGTCCAGACTCGCTTGCAGCACCTGCAAGGGAAGATAGTGGGATTTTTGTGTAGGGTTTCTCTGCACATCATGTAGAGCTTGACAGCCTGGAGCTCCAGGGGCTCTGTGGGGGCAGGCAAAGGGATGTGAGCTCATGTCATTCCCCGTCCTGACGTGCTCCTGGGTGCACACAGACTCCCCCCTGCCACCTGCCAAGCCTGAGGGATGCCACTGAGTGATGTTTGGTGGCAGCACAGTTACCAGCTATGCACAGAACAAACGTGGTGACAACTGCAGATGCCACCTCTTCTTGTGGGTGTGACAGCATCACCTTCATTTGCCTGTGGAGGCAAAGGCACACTGAAAACAGCAACGTGGGCTGCGAAGCAGAATCCAGCAGAGCAGAATTCAGCCCCTCCTGCCACAGAACAGGCAGCTCAGCCCAGGACCCCAGCTGCCTCATAATGCACATTTGAAAGAATTTGAACTCCCAGTCTGACAGTAAAATGCAGTTCCCAAAGGCTGAGCTGGAACACAGAGGCTTCCAGGATAAAGTGAGGGAGTCCCATGAGTAAATGTCCAGTTTAGGTTTCAATTCTAAGCCTCTGCTGTGTCACAGCAGAGCCTGTTTGTATGGTGAGGAGCAGAAGCAGCACCCAGAAGGCATGGTCAGAGCTAGGGCTGAAACACAGACACCTATTGCCAAAAAGGAATGTCTGTGCATGGTTATCCCACACTGCAGCAGGAAAAAAAGATGTCATTTAAACTTTTAAACTCACAGGCTGAAATTTATTGATCTATTTTGTTAGTCCTTCCCTGTTGTGCTCTATTCTGCCGTACAGACACAGCCTGCCTTGTTTCAGGTCTAGTAGAGCTCCTGTCTCTTACCCTCATGGCTGAAAAACTCTGGGGTTTGGGTATCACTTAACCTGTGGGTTTGAGAGCACTTAGCAAGAAGGGCATCAGGATTCAGTTCCATTCCAGGATGTTCAATTCCAGGATGCAGTTGTTAGAGCAAAAATAGAAGGACTTGCCCAAGCCCATCAGCAGGCCAGGGGCAGGGGCCAGAAGGCTGCTCAGCACTTGTGTCCCTCAGCACAGCACCCTTTCCTGAAGGTGTGCTGGGCTGGGCTGGGACAGAGCTCATGGCATCCACAGGAGCCACCATGGATTTGTGCAGGGAGCAGCATGGGTAACAGCTTTGAGTAGCACTGGGCTGTGTCAGCTGCTGCTGAGCACTGCTTACACAGCATCTTTTCTGCTCCTCACCCCAGCCCAGCAGCCAGGAGGCTGCTCAGGAGTTGGGAGGGGACACAGCAGGGACAGCTGACCCCAAGTGACCAAAAGGATTTCCCACATGGCATCATGATCAGTATTTAAAGCTGGGGGAAGAGGGAACAGGGGAGATGTTTTGGGTGTTCCCCAAGTCACAGTTGCGTGTGATGGAGCCCTGCTCTCCTTGACATGGCTGAGCACCTGCTGCTCATGGGGAGCTGTGAGTTAAATCCTTCTTTTGGCTTTTCCTTAAGTGTGCAGCTTTTGCTTTATCTATTAGAGTGTTATCTCAGCCCAAAAGCTTTCTCACTTTTACTCTTCTGCTTCTCCTCCCCATCCCCCAGGTGTGAGGGATAGAGTGTGTCTGTGGGGCTGAGCTGCTGATGGGGTTAACCATGGCAGCAAGCCAAGCTGATTGCTGATACCTCATGCATTTGTGGGTTGTTGCTTCAAAAAGTGTAAAAGCTGAACCCAGATTGATTCAGCAGTTCCCTTCTTTCCATGTATTCCAGAGCTCTTTCTGGAAATACATACCCATGTAGAGTTAGAAATCCCTTAGCCATTGATGCATTTATTTAATCTCAAAGTGCTTTTGGGTAAAAAGTTTCTGTCTGTGAAATTGGAAGCAAAGCTGTTGTAAAAGCAGGATCATCTATAAATTCTGTAGATTGAATGGACAAATGGTGCTTGTAAGCACACACAGCTTACAATTCTTCCAGAAGTTACTGGAATTAATACTCAATGGCAGGAATGAAGAACAAAGAGTCCCTTTGTTCCCTTTGCACAAAACTTTTGTGCTTCCTTACACAAAACTTCTAGTGCTCTCTAGCCTTATTTCTTTATAAGTATGTGATATCTTTAAATTTTTCCCCAGGAGGCAGAAATACAACTAGGAATGAATTTTTCTTGATAATTTCAAGATTCAAAAACTCTTATCACATTGGCCTCAGAACAGATTAGTATAACAATGCAGATGATATAGCCCCTAAATTGTGATGTTTGCATTGGAGGGGGAGGTTAAACTTAAGAGAAGTTTGATGTATAAGAATTGAGCAAAAAAGAGTCAGAGTGAGCAGTAAGATCATGTATTGTTTGGATGGAATGAAGGCATTGGAATTAGTCCAGGCTGTAATATTTGCTACCAGTGAACTGCAGCAGTGGAACTGGAGTAGGAAGCTAAGTGTGAAGCAGGGTGTTAACAGGAGTGCCCAGTGTTGTGTGGATCTTGAATATGGAAGACAAGGAAGTAGGAAGAAGAGCAGTACAGAAGAACAAGAAATCCTTTTCAAGCCTAAGTTTCTCATCACTGAGAGGTTTCAGTAAAGAATCCCAGGATGGGTCAGGCTGAAAGGGACCAGTGGGTCAGCTGCTCCCACCTCCCTGCTCCAGCAGGGCCATCCTAGGGCACAGGATTGTGTCCAGACTGGAGTATCTCCTGTGAGGGAGACTCCACAGCCTCTCTGGACAATCTGTTCAGTGCTGGGCCACTGCCCAGGACAGAAGTTCTGCCTCCTGCCCAGGTGGAACCTCCTGGGATCAGTCCCTGCCCGTGGCTCTGGTGCCATTGCTGGGCCCCCGGAGCAGAGCCTGGGCCCTGCTCGGAGCCCTCCCTGCAGACAGGGACACCCAGGGCTGAGGGCCCCTCTCAGCTGGGGCTGCTCTCCAGGCTGGACAGCCCCAGCTCCCTCAGCCTTTCCCTGCCAGAGATGCTCCAGGCCCTCAATCATCTCTGCAGCCTCTGCTGGCCCCAGTCCAGGAGCTCCCTGTGCAGTTGTAATAATGGACAAACTGGAACAATTCACATCACTAACACTGCACACAGTTTATCCTGCTATGCTGAGTAATTGATGCTGGCTCTTGATTTCTCTTCTGTTAAAAGTTGTTCTTTGATAAATATTCAGCTAATATTGCTCATGAGCTGAACATAAGAGCTATTTAACTGTTTGGAAACTGGATGTCTAAGTTCTCTGAGGGTTGGGATTTTATGATCTGAGAGGATCTTCCCTGGGACACTTCAAAGAAATATGGTTTAGCAAGAGAAGCTTGAAAACCTTTCACCACAAATCTTTTTACTTTGTCCCTTACTGCTCCTGATGCTTTTGACAAAATCCCCAGAAGTTGTCGAAAAGAGCTTAGGGGACAGTAAGTTACTGTCTTACAATGTTAATTTCAGTTATTCCTAAACATTCCTTAGATGTTGTTCCTGCAAACAAACCAAAGTGAAACAAACCAACCCAAGAAAAAGCAAAACCAAACAACAACGCACAGACACACACAGAGAAAATCCCCCAAAATCTATGAAAAACCACCAAAATCGAGATGATCTCCAAGTGTGATTCCAAGTGTGCTGAAGAAGGGAGCAGCAGGTGGCCATTGTGCTTTGAACTGAAGCCAGGCAGTAGCAGGACTAGGAAAGAAAGTGTGCAGAGTAAATTACACAGCCAAGTGAACTCTTTCTCTGTCCCTTTTCTCTTCCTCTGTCCTTCTCTGACAAACTCCAGACCCTTCTAGCAGGTTGTTCCAACACTGCACTGTCAATCTGACAGTCCTCAGAACCACTCTTCCAATGCACACACACTGCTTCCTGCAGGGACAACAGATTTGAGCCCCTCAGGCCCCTTTTGTTAGACTGGTGGACTTAATTTCATTTGTCTTACATTAAAGTCAGCTGTCTTAACTTCTGGGGTTTTTTTTTCAAATGCTGCAAATTGCTTCTTACTTTACCAAAAGAAGATGGTGTACATATGTCTCACTAAATAGCTGAAAAGGACATTTAAATATATGTACTGATCCTTAGTTCTGCTTTGTTCCTCTCCACTTGAGGAACTTTAGGTACATTTGAGCAGCTTAATGCCATTATTTAAATGGAGACTTGTGAGGCCTGGAACTGCAGAAGCAGCTCTGTTGAAACCTTGTAGTTTGCAGTATTTCTGTTGCACTTCAAAAGGACAAGCTTGGGTTTTTTGTAAATGCAAAGATTTGTTAACTTTGAAATCTGCAGGCAAGGTCTTTTCCACAAAAGCAAAGTGGGCATTCTAGGAAGCCCTTGGTGATCTTTTAAGTGCTTTGTCTGGAATATTTCTTTCTGGAAATTGAGGGGACAGTGGAAAGTTTTTGGTTTTTGATTTTTTTTTTCCTTCTGAAATAGTTATGATGATTTCTGTCTGCTGTCAGATTCAGCAAGGTTCAACCAGTTTTTTTGGAGGGTCAGGATTACATCCTGGCTTCACCTTTAATGTGTCAGCAGAGTGTCTAATGGTGATAAATCATGGGAGTGCAGTCCAGGGAGGATCAGCCCTGGAGTGGGGAACAGTGGGGGGGGGAGGAGAAGCAGAGAGGAGCTGTTATGGACTGACCCCATTGCCCCATCCCCCTGTGCCTCTGGGGTGCTGGGTGAGAAGGGGAGTGAAGCCAGGAATAAAGCAGTGAAATTGAGGGGAGGAGGAGCAGGAACAAGGTGTTGCTTAAATCTGTTTGTCTGCATTTCTCATTATCCAAATCTATTTTAATTTGCAAAAGTAATTCACTTTCCCTAAGTCAAGTCTGTTTTGTGCATGATGGTGACTGATAAGTGATTTGTCTGCTTTTACCATGACCCATGACCTCTTTCCTCTTATTTTCTGCCCTGTCCTGTTGAAGAGCAGGAATGAGAGAGGTTGGGTGGGTGTCTGGCTACCAGCTAAGGTCAATTCATCACAACCATCTTACCAGCCTATATTACTTTACAATTTCCTTTATATATATATAAATATTTGCTAAGCTATGTAAAGTTCTGGTAAAACAAAGGCAGTGGATCCTGTGGTTCTCTCAAGAAGATCTTAAAAATATTAGAAAGAGACCACCCATGGGAATACTGACAGAAATCGACTCCTAAGTGAATTATCCTCCTGAAGAGGAGCACACCAGTTTTAAAAGTCAGGCACCTGCTAAATAAGCTGTTCAAATATTTCAGTCTTTTGTTTCACTTGCACTAAATCCCCTTTACATTCTCAAATTAGTTTTTGAAAGTTTGGAGTAGAAGTGAAAATATTTTCCTGTAATGACACATAAAGATAGCAGAAAGCCCACCCAAAGGAAAACCAGCCTTTTAGTCTGACAAGAGTAACACCCCTCTCATCTCCATCCAAGCTGAGCTCAAGGCTATTCACAGGTTGGCAGCAGAAATTGATACCAACGTTGCAAGGATGAAGGTCAGAAGCAGTGCCAAGCCTTGAGAATCCAGAGCACTGTGTCAACAGAAGGATGAAGGTCCCAAAGGGGAGCAATCCAGGAAAACACAGGCACATTTACATTTAAGCATAATGTTCCCCTGGAATTTTCTGAGTAGGTGTGTACCTGCAGATGATGTGCAGTGTTTTCAGACACCACAAACCTTGTTCTTCTTCTGCACATTCAGAGAACTGGCTTCGTTTTTCATCCTGCTTCTTGTTACTCAAACACACTTCACGCTTCAGATTTTATTTCACCAGAAAGAAAACTTCAAAGCCACTCACACACATATATAAAACACTTTATCACTTCCTTTTCTTTTGTGAAGTCCAGCACATGCTTTAACTGAATAAACAAAGAGCAATTCTGAGAAATGCAAATCCTTTCTTGGCAATGTGGTGGTGTGAGTGCAAGGCAAAATGGTTGGGATTTTTCCTTTATTTCAGAAGGATATTCATACTCCTTTAACTGAGATGATTGATCCAGGAATAATGGCAGAGATAAGCAACCAGGCAAGGACAGCAAGAAGCCAGCCTACAAAAAGGCAGGTGCTGAAAGGTAGCAAAATGAGAGAACTCTAATTTCTATCAGGCTGTCACTAGTGGGGGTTCCACAGGGCTCCATCCTTGGCCCTGCTCTCTTCCACATCTTTGTAAATGATCTGGACACAGGACTGGAAGGGGTACCAAGTAAGTTTGCAGATGACCCTAAATTGGCAACAAGTTAGCACAATGTATAAATGCATTGTTCCTTTTGACATCCTATTTTGTCCTTCTAGCTAGGAAGCATCCAGTTCCTAAATGCTATAATATTCTGTTGAGTCGGTGATGTTGCCCATAAAATATAAAAATGCTATGAAAATCCTGCACCACAAGAACTCAGAGTTTCTGGTCACACAAGTGGTGAAGACTTTTTGTAATGTTTGGGTTTTATGTCTGAGAAACCTCTTTACATGCCTGAAAGCAACCATGGTTTTGGCAGGTCTCAGTGGTTCATTATCACTCAGATATGTTGATAAAATCAGCCTGTTTAAGTCTGACATGTAGTAACATCTACTTTGGTGAACGTCCTTACAGTGCAACATGTAATAAAACCCCACTTCTCAAAATTCTCAAAACATGTTTCATGTAAATGAAGACCAAAATTCCTGTAAGTGAATTTAAAGAAGCACGAAGCTGCCTAGAGGTTTTATGATACAGATCAAAGGACACTAAAGGTGCTTTAATAGAATGTAGATGCTCTCATACAGTCAGAACAAAAATAAGAGGAACTGAGTTTTGCAAGGTTTTCACTTTACTTGTGCCATGGAAGCTCTTGTCAGGCTACGGACGTTCACAGGTTCAAAACCATTCTTGTCTGGCAGCGCTGTGGCCACAAAGCTGGCACCCTCTTTATCCATCCTGTACTCTGCCTTTGGATTTCTTCTGCAACTTCCATCTTAATTTTGCCTTCTGCAGAGCAGCCTGGAGCAATGTGTTGTGTTGTAGAATCGTGGAATGGTTTGTGTTGGAAGGGACCTTCAAGATCAGCCAGTTCCACTCCCCAGCCATGGGCAGGGACACCTGCCACTATCCCAGGTTGCTCACAGCCCCGTCCAGCCTGGCCTTGGGCACTGTCAGGGATCCAGGGGCAGCCACAGCTTCTCTGGGCACCCCGTGCCAGGGCCTCACCACCCTCACAGGGAACAATTTCTTCCTGATATCCAATCTAAATCAATTCCCTTTCAGTTTAAAGCCATTCCCCCTTGTCCTGTCACTAACTTTCCAGCTTTCTTACTGACCTCCTTCAGGCACTGGAGGGTATCCAGCTCTGAGGTCTCCACACCTTCTCTTCTCCAGGCTGAGCAGCCCCAATTGTCTCAGCCTGTCCTTGTAGGGGAGCTGCTTCAGTCTTCAGAGCATCTCTGGGACCTCCTTCAGACCCATCCCAACAGGTCCCTGTCCTGTGCAGATCCCCAGAGCTGCACACACACACATTTCCTAACCACCTCCTTCTAAAGCTTTCTTGCTGGGAAATAGGTCGCCATTCTGCAACCACCTCTTTTTTGTGGATGATTTTTAGAAAAATAATGCAAATTGAGTGTGAAGAAGCTCTTGGACAACCTGATTTGAGCTACCAGAAAAATAGCACTGTGCTTTCAGCAACTTTTAAGCCTCTGAGTAATATAAAAATGGTTGCTGCAGGAAGTGGAGGTAACTTCTACACATGGGCAGCTTCTCTTCTCTCCTTGCCAGGGCTGAGGTAAGCCCTGCCTGTCTCATCCATGGCCTTCCAGCTGTATCAAGTCTGGATGGATCCACTGGTACAAAGCCAGATGTGAAGCCCTGAGAGTGGAGCTGAAAGTGTCTCTAGTCTTGACAAATACCCACCTCTTCTCTGTACTCAGACTTTCCATTTGCAGCACCTTCTGTGCCAGTCAGCACAAGTTCTTCCACTTGCCATTTCTGTCCAGTTGGTGCTCTGCTTTTTGCAGGAGGAATCCTTACAAATGGGACAGGAAGTTGGAATGTGGGACCTCAGGCACAGTTCTCACATGTATTTGTTCAGCACTAAATGCTAGGGGACACTCCAGGAATCCTCAGGGGTGTTGGGGTTAACAAGGGAAGGAAGGAAGGTGTCTGTGGGTGCAAATAGCCCTGACACAGGAGAAAAAAGCTGCTGCTGCTTCTGTCAGAGTCCTACCCCAGCAGCCACATCAGTGTGTAATGCCATGGGGCAGCCCAGCTGCCTGGCTGCTGTGGTGATACCCATGAGACAGCTTCTACTTCACCACCTCCCCTTCCTTCCCCTCTGTGAATGAGAGGGGCTGGGAGTCCTGGAGACCTGCTGGTCAGGAGGAATGTGAGGGTCACCCTTTTGGGTTGGAGAACCTCCAAACCTCAGAGGCTGTGGGCAGCATTGCTGGGCACTACAGTCACTGCAGTTTCTGCACCCTAAAACCTTGGACTCAAGAGAACCCTATAACCTAGTTTTTAGAGAGTTTTAGTGCCAGCAGGAACAGGATTACGTCCAACGACCTCTGAATAGAAATAATTGGCAACTACAGATTTAATATTTGAATGACTGTGGGCTTTGAGATTGATTATCTCTGAGGACTGTGTTCTATTTTTTAGGTTTTCCTTGCATGCTTGGAAAATAGCTGAAATGGGGTGTTTTCAAGAAAGGAATCTGTTTGATGATTTCTTATGCAACTTAAAAGAAAATGACAATTCTGCTGGACTTCAAGGAATCATGCATGGCCAGGCACTTAGACCTTCCCATCTCCCTTTAGAAATATTTCAATCAGTTATTGAAATGTTTGATATTTAACATGGGCTTGTGTGAATGTCACTGCTGCTGTATCAGTCACTCTGGCATAATTACCTCCCTTTGTAGCTTTCTGTGCACAGTATTGTGTGTCCTCAGCACCTGATCCTGAACAGCAATTTCAAGCAGGACAGTGTGTGCAAATATCACTGATGGCCAAAGAGCTGCTTGTGCTGCCTGAAAACTGCTGAGCTCAAATGGAACCTTTCTTGTAACAAAAAAAATGATCCCTGAAAAAATGCCAGCAGGAGGAATGTCTTTGATAATAGGAAATAACTCAGTTTGGCCCAGAGAAACACAAACCAAAATCTTTAGTTGTACTTAAGTGCAGTTTATTCAAGATGGTTTTTGACTGTCTTTTTCTCTCAGAATCCCAGAGGGAACATGCAAGGTGCAACAGCTAAAAGGCCCAAAGTGCCTTAACAACTCCTCCTCTCTCAAAGAGCCTCTTCCCAGGAACTCAGGGAGGGAGCTTTCCACACTGTAGGTTTGAGACTCACTGCATTCCTCTTAGAGTTCTGTTTGCATCAAAATTAATTCTTTACATGGTGGATAATGTCATGGATCCTGAAACCAATACTATTCTATTTGCCATCTGTATGGCAGTTGTCTTCTGTTAAGTGGGCAGTTTTCCTTATCTCTTCCACAAGCACTCCTCCCTCCAGGCAGACATCTGCTGATAACAGGCTATTGAATGTCAATGCATGANCAGCTACCCCTTTCAACTGGATCTGCAGAGGAAGATTTTCACCTTTCCTTCTACAGGATTCCTGCTCCAACAGAACCACACCTGAGGACTGAGTCCAGGAAGACTGCAGCCACAATTCCAATTGGACTGAGACTACACCCTGACCAACAGGGTGTCAGGTTGAGTTCTGACTCTGTCTATGTTGTTTTAATCTACTACATTTATTTATTTTATATTTTTATATCTTTTGCTTCCCTAATAAAAGACTGTTATCCCTGCTCCCATATTTTCTGCCTGAGAGCCCCTTGATTTAAATTTCATAGCAATTCGGAGGGAGGGGGTTTACATTCTCTATTCCAGGGGAGGCTCTGGCCTTCCTTAGCAGACACCTGTCTTCCCAAACCAAGACAGATTTTGGCACCCAACGTGGGGCTCGAGGGCATAGAAACAAAAAGGGATAACTCTTCTCAAGTAATCTATTTTTTTGCGTGCTACATAAGTCATAAACCACCTGCACGGCTCTTGAAATGCAGAGCATGAGCTCTGATTTCAGCTGCACCAGAGTAAAGCAGGGATAACCTGAGGGCAGTTACTGTGGAAATTCCTGGGTGTAAAGTTGGCATCAGTGGGACCTTCAGGACTTTCTCAGCAGGTCCAACTCCAGTGTTTCTTGTCACCAGTGGAACACCCACCACCCTCATCTGAGAGCTCTCGTCTGAGTTATCAGAGCCAGTCAGGCTTTAATCGACTGAAACAGAAAAACTCCAGAAAAAATATGAGCCTTCATTCATTGTAGAATTACAATTTATATATCTTTCCATTCCTTACTATCCAAATAATACTAGTTCAAAATAATGCAATTATGCAATCAAAAATAAATTTGTAAATGACAGCTTAGGTCAGCTGTGCAAAGAATGGACCAGAATTCAGTAGTTTAGCTTTTTAAGCCCATATTCAAGCTAGGACAGATAGAATAATAAAAACAAATTGCTATGATGTTTCCTGCAAGAATATGATGCTTCATGTAGTATTAAAAATTCCAGGTAATCTATCCAAAATTTCATTAGCCTATTTTTACCGAAAATATGCCTGAAGTATCAATGCTTCCAGTGGGATTTCACAGCCATTCAGAGTTTGTCTTAATGCATCACAAAATCTTTAAGATCAAGGCTTTTTGAACATTGTGCATAAAATACTGCATTGCCTTTTGGCAGAAGGCAGATGACTATTAATTTCATCCCAGCATCACATCCATGTTGTCCTTTATGATATACATTGAGCTTGAACTGCTCAGACTCAGGAAGATCTTCAAATATTTGCAATATCAGAGGAAATCTTGAAGGTATGGCATGCAGTACTCTTGAATTTGAAGTTTTTTTTTTTTATACCCCTTCTAGGAAAACATATAAAGAAAAAGGTGGTTAATTATTGGATGGGAAGGCCTCCACCCTCCTGAAAATACAGGATTTATTATCCAGGGATACTAAGCTTGCATCTGCCAACTCATACAGATTGCTTAAAAAGGGGGAAAAAAAGGGGGGGGGGAAAGAAAATACTTTTTTAATACTATTCTCAGTGGCTTTTATTCTGCTTATTCTGGTTTAGTCAGCTCCTCAGTTTATACTCAAAAATTTAAAGCAAAACAGGGGCCTATATCCATGGAGATTTATATCCATAAATGTGCTTGTTTTGGATATGAATGGTATGAATTTATTCTCCATAGTGAAGAGTTCAAAACTATGAAGTAAAGAAAGGTTTTCCCCTTCCTACTCTGCCCAGTGCAGGAATAAACAACCTGCTATTATCTATTTCAGGGAGGGGTTTTTTTATGCTAAAAAAAAAAAATGCTGGGGTTTTTTTATACTAAGCCAGAGGATTTCCTTTGACTGGGAGCTATAGCAGAACTTTAGGTGCAGGGACAGAGCAGGTTTACCTGCAGAACTCCAGGAATCAAGCAGGTCGCTGTTGTGTAACTCCTACTTCTGAAAAAAAAAGGCTACGTAAGCGCTTCAAATTTCCATCAGCTTAAATGTAACAGAAATTCTGATACATTCTATGGTGAAGTAGAGACATCTAGTGACTGTTTTGTGTGATTCAAATGCCAAGGATTAATGTACGAGGGGAAAAAAACCCTTCTTCCAAATTCTTGAATAGCCTTCTAATGATAGGAACATCTTTATGTATAAAACAAATTTAGTCTGGCTTTGCATTACTGGCACTAAGGACAGTTCAGGGCCTAAGTACTAGCACAGTTACTAGCTCATGTTACTTTGTTAAAGAATCTTCCTCAGAACAATTTGGCTGCAATCTCAAGCAAAAAAATGTCTTTTTCTACTGAACCATCACCTGCCTGCTAAGGGAAGATGCTGGAATGAGAAGGGGAAGGATGTTGGAGCTGGAAGCGGGCTTGGAATTAGATGGTCTTTAAGGGCTCTTCCAATACAAATCATCCTGGGATTGATTCCATGATGCCTTGGACAGAAAAGTTTTAACCCTGTAATCTTCTGCTCACCCACCTACATGCCTAAATCTCAGCTTTTTACAAACTTCTGCCTTCCAGCTGGTAACTCCACAGTCCTCCCACTTCCTTCTGAAAAGTCAGTCATGTACTGCAACACTGTGGGACACTTCACATTTTCTCATTATATTTCAGCGGCCAAAGAGCACATTTTTCCAGAGTATGGGAGAGTATCATATCCCTTTCTCTCTTTGCTGCCCTCCTTTCCATGAAAGAAGCGGGCATTGTGGTTCTTCTCCACTCTGCTGAGACCCCTAGACCTGCAGGGCTGCATCCAGCCCTGGGCCAGCACAGGAAGGACAGGGAGCTGCTGGAGCCAGGCCAGAGCAGGGACACCAAGGGGATCAGAGGGATGGAGCAGCTCTGCTGGGAGCAAAGGCTGAGGGAAGTGGGATTGTTCAGCCTGGAGGAGAGAAGGCTTTGGGGTGACCTCACTGTGGCCTTGCAGTGCCTGAAGGGAACCCACAGGAAAGATGGAGAGAGACTCTGGACAAGGGCCTGGAGTGACAGGACAAGGGGCAATGGCTCCAAAGTAACAAGAGTTGGTTTAGATGGGATATGATGAAATTGTTCCCTGTGAGGGTGGGGAGGCCCTGGCACAGGTTGCCCAGAGAAGCTGTGGCTGCCCCATCCCTCAAGGCCAGGTTGGTGGGATTTGGAGACACTTGGTCTGGTGGCAGGTGTCCCTGCCCATGGCAGAGGGGTTGGAATTACACAGTCTTTAAAGTCTATTCTTTAAAGTCTGTTCTAATCCAAACCATTCCATGATTAGTGCAGAACCTTTTCCTTACCAGGACTGTGAAGGCCCATTCTCAGAACATCTCAGTGATATAAGCTGAAAATGCCAAAGTGTTCATCCCTCTTCTATGGCTGGCCCCAAGAGGGCAAGATATTGCACTTCTTGACTTACCACCCTGATAACTCCAAAGAACCCCATTTTCTGCCTTTATTGAGAAAATTTGAAAATCAACATGCAAAGGAAGCATAGGTCAGACTCAGTCCTGGTTTAATTCTGAGCTCAGTAGTGCCCCAGGGATATGAGGGTTACCATGTGGTATAGAGCTGGTTGAAGAGCAGAAGTTCCTCTGTGAGAAGAATTCAAAGTTTTGGTATCATTCTAAGTTACCAAAAACCCCAACAATTTAGAAAAAAAACCCTGAAAATTTAGAAATTTCTATGGGGAGAAAAATCCAACTAAAAAAAGGAAGTGGGCCTTATAGAAACATTTTTAAACCCAACTTTTAAAAATAGTTTTATTCTGCATGAAATATTAAAAAAAAATCAGAAAAACCTTATTTCAAAAATATTTAGGGTTTTTTTTTCAGCAATATCATATATTTTTTCTGTTCCTCCCCCTATCATTACTTTCTGGTTTCAACCCTGAACTATGGAAGTTTAGGAGGAAGTGATCTGATAATCACAAACCAAAGCAATCTAATAATCACAAAATGAGCAACCTAATAATCATGAACTGAGTTTTCTGTTGAAAGAAATTTTAATGTCCAGTTGGTTTGAGGAGAATATGAACACACTCAGCATATTGCCAGCTCAGTTTCTAAATTAAAATTATGTGTGGGCTGAAAGTCACAGTTTATGAGAAAATTGATCAAAATCTCAGTTTTTAATGTAGATACGCCAAGAGAAGGGAGTAAAAATTAAGAATTGTTTATCAAAAACTACAAGGTGAGAATTTATATTTGGAAAAAAAAAAAGGTTCTGGTTTCCTTTCGTTTTGCAGACGTCTAAACACTATTTTGACCTAATGTGGTGTGATGGGAGGAGATCAGAAATGAGGTTGTGTTTTCTTCAGAGAGTCCATTTTGATGGCAGACCTGAGAGTTGAAAGCAACTTTTGAAAATGGCAAGTGAGGTGCTCTATGCCGTGGTGTCGCCCAAGGAAAGAGTGAATTTTATTTCAGAAGCTTCAGATACAGGTAAAAAAAAAGTTTATCTTAATATTACTTATTTTCCTTTGCTCATTGACACATTCTTAAAACTTTCACTCTTCCTTAAATTTTTCACAAGCAGCTGAAGTCATGTGGAAAGCCTTTTATAACGATTAATACCCAACTCTGTTTATTATAGATATCTATTGGCGTGGCAAATTCATGTTCATTGATAGAATGAATGCTTAATTCTAGCAAAAGTGAAGATTGACCTTTAAAAGCCCATTCTGGCCTTCAGTAAGATGGCTGAAATAGGATCTTAAACACATTAATGTTCAGACATTGAAGATCTTTATACAGATTATTGGAAACTCATTGTCAGTTGAAGTTCACTGGATGGACTTCTCTCTCCTGCAGTCCACTTACATTTTGTATTTTAATTTGATTCAGTTTCTTAGACACCAGAAATATTTTTAAATTCTAAAGTGATAGGTCTGTTTCTATTTTCTTTTTTCCTTCTCTTTCTTTTTTCTTTCTTTCTTTTTCTCTTTCTCTCTCCCTTTGTCCGTCTCTGTCCCTCTTTCTCTTCTAAAAGTTCTGTGTTGAGAAAAGCACAAGTCAAGATTTAATTCAATTTTCTATAATTTTGTAAACTGTTAGTACTGCAATTTGTGTATAACCTATATTATTGTATAACCTATAGCCTTCAACTATAAAACTGCATTGCTTAAAAAGTTATTTGCAAAGAATAATGTGCAAAATATAGCCATTAAAGGATTTAACTAGGAAATAGTTCATGGTTTCAAAAGAAAAGTACCAAGTTTTATTTTTTTCAATTCTGATTAAAAAAAATCACTCTTTTCTTGTTGTAAGATAACTGAGCATGGAAAATTTATTTTAAATTATGATATTCAAAGGTTCTAATAGGAAAGAAAAATATGTCCTGAGTATGCCAGCAAAGCAATATTTATTCTTAAAAATTAGATCTGTATATTCACTCATTGGAACAGAGTAAGAAAAGCACCTGTACAGGTAGGAAATCTTTGTTTTTCATTGTTAACTCAGCTTGGCCTTTAAATTTCATGACCAGTTCTCTGCAGAAGAGCTCCACTGCCAGGACAATCCTTGGAAGTCAAGTATAGAACCGTCCCCTAAGGATTTATTGGAGTTGAACCCTCTTCCCAGTACAACTCACTGTGAAAATGTCTCAGACTTGAAGAGCATAAAAGTCTGTTCTATCCCTTTTTATTTTTTCCTCACCTGTCCCTTGAATTTCCAATTATATGTTATAGTTTTAAGTGCTTTCACCCAGCTTTTAATTCACTTCAGTGAATCATGCTTAAAAATTGCTGTATAAATTCTCCTGAGATCCCCCTAAGCCAAGATCATACTTCTGAAATTGGCCAATATCAGGTGCTTGGAAATTCAGAATCTAAAAAATTCTAATGGCTAATTATGAGGCTAATTAAGTAACCCAAATTTCACACAAAATACTTTTCTTATGTTTTAGAGTATGCCAGCATGGTGTTTAGCCTGTCATAATATTTTTTTAAAAATATTTTTAATTGCAATATCTATATTCTTGTCACTTCTGTGCATCTTGCATCCTTGTTGGTGTCCCAATACATGCTTTATTAAATAGCATCCTAAAGCAAGGACTTTCACAGGCTGATTGTAATATCTTGCATAAAGAAATACTTTAAATCCATCTTGAATTTGGCACCTATTAACAGTGTGTCCTAGTGAGATATAGCAGGAAAAAAATCACCTATCTATATAACTGATATTTTTTCATGTTTTTATAGATATAAAATCATATCTATACATTCTTACAATCTTTATCTTCAATTTCTTTGTGTGTTCCATCGCTTTTGTACTTGAGAGCACAAGTGCAGGAAACCGAGCCCTCATCTTCTGCCAGATGCTGGTAAATTGTTCTGACCACTCTGCCTGTGAAAAATACTTAGTTCTGAAAATGGGTTGGATTCAATATTTTCTGTAAATCTAAGGTTGATCTCAGCAGCTCTGGCACGTTTAGGAGGTTGCTTTTCTTCAGGCAAAAAAAACCCAAACTTATTTCATACACTATCAGTGAGCAAATTTTTTGAAAGTAGCTGCTGGGGAATGAGACAAAACATGCAAAGCAGGCAACCCTGGAGGTTGTGGTGTGTTGCAGTTGATATAAAAATACAGCTCCTTCCTTCCTTCCTTCTGCTGCCACACCTACCAAAAACTGCTGGGGTCAGTGACACATCCCAGTGTGTCACTTTGGGGAAGCCCACCCTGACAACACTTTTTATGCTCTCTGTTGGTTGCAAAAATCCTGTAACACAGGTGAAGTACTTTTAATTCTTGTGACCATGAGTGTCACAGCCCTGCTTGTGGTTTATTAAGAAGTAATCAGAAAAAAATTAACTTAGCCAAGGAAAGGAAAGTTGCCAGTGATTAACTTCTGCTTAAAGATTGACAGAATATATAAATGTGTGTGTAAGATATGGATTGAGAAGAAAAAAAAATAGAATACATAATAGAGTAGTTCAGTATATGGTAACTAAGAGACACCTAGAAGGATTTGTTAAATTATCTAAAAATTAATGAATTAATATTATTTATGTATGTATTTATTTATTTATTTGGAATACTGCACTGAAGAATCATTGTTGTAGGAACTCTTCTAGTACTTTCAGCCCTTTTTGTCCCTCCAGGTGATCCAGTCACCTATGCTGAGGTGAATGTGGAACGGAGATCTGACAGACCTGACAGCACACCCAAAATTACACATCCAGGTATGGCAACACCACTGGACACTTCACATTTTCTTATTATATTTCAGCAGCCAAACATCTCATTTTTCCAGAGTGTGGGAGAGAGTTGCTTTTTCTCTTTGCTGCAGGTGATTTCAATCCATTTTTCCCTGCTCCCCCCTCCTGAAGGATGCTCAGAACAAGCTTAAAATTCATTTTGCAGTAGAGGCACTTGAAATTTCTTCTGTTCATTTTAGCAACAATTTCCATGTGCTGCTTTTCACTTCCAAATGAATTTTGGGTGAATGAACAGGCCAACAATAGTATTTAAAGCAAAACTGAGATACTTTTGAAAAGTAATAGCCAAAAAGAAAAAATTCTGAACAGCTTTTAGACAATTCCAGAAAAACTGTATCTGCCTTTTCTTAAGTTAAAATTTTAAGATAGTTTAAATTATTTCAAACTGTGGAACCAGTCCTGAAAGGAAATTTTGTTCTTAAAAGTGAAATAATATATTGGATATGAGTTTTGACTCTTGAGTATAAGGTGAAAATGAAGAAGAGAATATTGCATTCATGTGATGCATAAGAGCAATTAATGTATGGATGGGAAAAATGTT
Source organism: Urocynchramus pylzowi (assembly GCA_013397555.1). Lineage (NCBI taxonomy): Eukaryota > Metazoa > Chordata > Aves > Passeriformes > Fringillidae > Urocynchramus > Urocynchramus pylzowi. The sequence goes on along the minus strand of VZRH01007923.1, from coordinate 37,472 downwards.
AGTTGTGGGAAATGCTAGTGCAAACAAACATTTCCATTGGGGTTTAATTTGGCCTCACAACAAGGAAAAAGAAACTGAAAGCTTCAGATGTTTTTTCTGAATAAAAGTGGCAGTCAGGCAGACAAGGGAGTGGGCCAGGTGGAGCCCCTGTTACAAAGACAAAACTACTTTACTGGCTTCACTGAAATGCCCTATGATTTCATCCCAGTGGATCCAGGCTTGGAATGCAGCATCAAAAGTGTTGTCAGAAATGTAATTTTGATATGGAGCCACTGACCTGTCTGCTTTTTGGCTCCTTTTCATATCCCAGTCCTCAATCCCTCCCTTCATTTCTCTGATTCTGGCTACACTGTCCAGGTTTTTTAAATTTGGTTCAAGGAACATCAAAATCCTTCATATGCTCTACATATAGATAAAAGCTACTAGGAGAGCTCTGTCCCTTCACACTCTTAACTGGAACCTCTTTAAATCCACAGAAGCCAAATGTTTGTTCTGATTCTTGTTTAGATTGGGGAGCAGTTTAAATGGAAAGTATTAAGGAATGGGGATCAAATGAGCACAGTGATTCAGTCAGGATTAAAGTTGGAGGAGAAAATGATGGAGGCAGGGATTCAAAGGCCAATTAAACAAGTGTGTCTTTGTTGAGCTTAAAAATTACGGTAATCTGGGAAGAGCCTCTAGAATTTCAAACTACCTATAAAATCTTTTTTTAAAGCCTGAATGAGACTTTGAAACTTTCCTTGTGGGTCTTCAGTTGTGCAGCCTCAGACAACTGGCACAAGATAGCACAAGCACTGCAAGCCATTTTTCCCAGGAAAAGGCAGGGCATATTCCAGAGTGGGAAGCACTGGCAGTGCTGTGTGTGCACATGGCAAAACACAGCAGTGCTGGCAAAGCTGTGCTCTGCCACGAAAGGCAAGAGGTTGTATTTTTAGGTTTCTTCTCAACAGCTGTGATGATAAAATTGAGGACTGGCCAGGAAAAGTTTTCTTCTGACCCTGAGAGAGTGGTTTTCATTTTCATAGTTGCACACAGGTTTGTACACATATAAAACTATATATATATATATATATATATACACACACAGGTGCTGGATCTATAGCAGGAGGGACAAGGCTTGTTCATACTCCCTAACTCAGAACAAAAGCTGCCTTGCTTCTGCCCGCGGTGACACCCCTGTCGCTTGTCCCTTTGGCAGTGACCTGCTCGGAGAGCTCCCTCTGGTGCTACCTTGTCTTGGCCCTGCTGCTCTGCGCGGCGGTCCTGCTCCTCACGGTGATCCTGCTGGCGGTGAAATGTTACAGCCGCTGAGCCGCTGCCACGCCGGGTAAGCCCTTCCCAGCCCTGCTGCATTTCCATACAATACCTTGGCATTCAGCACGGCAGGCGCAAGGAAGCTCCCAAGCACAAGGCTGGTGTTTTTAGGCAGCCATGGTAACACTCACAGAGGTGGAGCTGCAGTGGGATTCTCTAATTCCAGCAGCTTTTGTCTCTTTTATTTCCAGGTAAGTCAGCACAGGAAGGTTCTGATTCTTCAGTGGAACGGGACGTCGTGCTTGCTTTATTTTACATTGTTTTGGCTGAAGAGATAAAATAAAGACATGCCATCAGACTGATCACTCTCCAGTTATGTCATCCCAGGTCTCTGTTAAACCTCTAACCTCTCCATACGTGGACAAGACATATATTAATTTTATTTGGAATTTTCTTAATCCTGTAATACCAGCAGCCATCCAACTATATCAGTGCATGTATCAAGACATGGGCTCAAGCTCCTGCATCAAAAGGTGGATTTGGGCCTTGTTTAGACACAAAAATGACCAGGTGGAGACATACTTGTAATTCACATCTGACTTCATTCTGCACTGATGTGCAACAGGGATAAGCTTTTGGATTATATGCAAGTGCAAAAACTCACAGACAAAACAGGGAATGTGAAAAGTTGCACTGAGCTTTTTTATAAAGCCTGGGCTTGGACTTGATTTTTCTTCTTCTGACAGCCTTTAGTTGGATTTGTATGAAAGGGATATTGAAGGTTCAAGAAACTAAATGTTAGTAGAAAAGTCTCAGTTTCACCTCCTCATTGGCTTGTATTAAATTATTCTGTTCCACTTGTCCAGAAGAGCATCTCACAATATACTGTTCCTGTCTTGGGGCAGTAACTGATTTTTGTATTCATTTGGGTTTGTGGGGGTTTTTTTTCCCACCTGCCATAGCTTCAGTTAAAACTGAGTCCTCCACTGGAACTGAGGCACCTGAAGTTCAAATACATTTGTTTGTAATTATGACCTTATTGTCTGGTTTTATATTATTTCTGGATCTTATCCATTATAACTTCTTTGTGGCAGGCTGCAAAGGATTTGCAGACCTTGAGTAGGAGGAGTCTGTGTAGCAAATATTTCTAGACTATTTCTCGTATCTAAACTTACCTGTACTTTAGCTGTTGCTGCTGTTGGTAATGTACCCCATCTTTATAATACATATGTGCACAGAAGTCAATAAAGGGATTCAGTAAAGCACTTTTTGCTTGGGTGTTTATTTGTTTGTTTGGCTTGGTTTCCTCCAGTCTTCTGTTAGTCAGACTGGAGGAAAAATAACATTTGGTATTTGTATGAGTGTCTGTTTTTGTGGGGTAGCCCATCTATAGCACATCTGTTTTATAGATCTTTTTACTTACCCTTTTTTTTTTTTTTTTTTTCTTTTCAGACTTACCCTTGCCCTCGCCTCTTTTAGGTAAAAATGTAGCACATAAAACCCCAAAAGCCAGAAATTAGATCCAAGACACAGGAAAAATCATGAGACTGGACATTTGGTACTATTAGAATATTAGAAATACTAGATGGGCAGTAGAAGACAGTGCAAGGTGAGGGTAACATAAGGCAATCAGTGAGGTGTCAGAACCAAATATGCCAATATTACTTTTAATAACCTTATGGTTTTTTTAATAGTTGAGTACAACTGTTTCAGAGGAAGGCTACATGGCTGATATGTCCAGGGAGGTCCATTTCTTTTACTCTTCTGCTTGCAAATGTTGTCAGCCAACAGCCTCACAAGTACCCTGGGTCATATACCCCTCAGATTTCAGTGTGTGATGACCTGTAGAGAGAAGGAGGACAATTTAATTGATTTTATGATAATTTCCTGGATATTGGCTTTGTGAAGTACAGAAAAAAGGTTTTTAATGTTTCTGGCCTTTTAATCATCCTAAAAATATTAAAAGTTTCATGTCAGGCCTCCTAGTTTAGTCAAAAAAATTTCTTGGAGGTCTGAGAGCGGCTGATTCCCATTCCCACATCCCGTGACGTGGAATCTGGACAGGCTGGATAAATGGGCTGAGACCAAAGGAATGAGGATCAACGAGGCCAGGTGCTGGGTCCTGCCTTTGGGTCACAAGAATTCCCAGCAGCTCCAGGCTGGGGGAGAGTGGCTGGGAAGAGCCCAGCAGGAAAGGGCCTGGGCCTGCTGGTCCACAGTGCATGCCCAGCTGGGCAAGAAGGGCAGTGGCTGCTGGGCTGGGCCAGCAATGGTGTGGCAGCAGGAGCAGGGCAGTGACTGTCCCCCTGCCCTGGGCACTGGGGAGGCCTCACCCCAAGCGCTGTGTGCAGTTCTGGGCCTGGCACCGCAAGATGGACACTGAGGGGCTGGAGCGTGGCCAGGGGAGGCAACGGAGCTGGGCAAGGGGCTGCAGCACAAGTCTGATGAAGGGAAGCCAAGGGAGCTGGGAAAGGGGCTCAGCCTGGAGAAGAGGAGGCTCAGGGCCGACCTTCTGGCCCTCCACACCTCCCTGACAGGAGGGTGCAGCCAGCTGGGGTCAGGCTCTGCTCCCAGGGAACAAGGCACAGGACGAGAGGACACAGTCTTAAGCTGTGCCAGGGAAGGTTTAGTTTGGACATAAGGTGGATTTATTTCCTGGAAAGGGTGATTAGAAATCGGACTCCCGCCCAGGGAGGCGGCGGAGTCCCCATTCCTGGAGCTGTTGGAAAGATGCACGTGGCGCCCAGTGCCGCGGTGCGGCTGACGCGGCGGCGAGCGTTCAAAGGTTGGGCTCGCTCACCTCCGAGCTCTCCTCCAGGCCGACTGCTCCCGTGACTCCGTGCAGGGCGCAGCCGGTGGCTGCGGGTTTCCCACCACCGCCAGGCCCCCTCGCACCGCACACCCCGGAGCCGCCTCGCTCCGCTCCCGTCNGCCGGGCACGTCCCGCCCGGGACAGCAGGGAAAGGCCCGCTGGGTCCCCGGGATGGCCGTGCCGGGAGCGGGGCAGCTCTTCCCTGCCTGCCCCCCGTCCCTCCGGCCGGCATCCCGAAGGGATGAGCCCTTGGGAAGGGAGGTGCGGCGCCCACCGAGTGCCTCAGGTCCGCTGAGATAAAAGCACCAGCTGCAACGTAGTGTTGAGTGTGTGTTTATTTTGGTTTGTTTTTTTTTTTTTTCCCCTGTTTTTATTATCCAGCGAAGTGGCACAGCCGCTTCTGCAGTGATAAAAGTTGGTTGTTTTTGAATCTCGCTGGGCTTGTCCCGCGCTCAGGGGGGTTTCTCCGTGGTGTGAAGGCGGTTCTGTGGTGCCCATTGGGCTGGGGAAGGCGGCTGGCCGGGTGACGCGGCACAAGTGCCTTCAGCTGCTCCGTGTGCTTGTTTGTGTTGGCTTTGCGATGTACGCCGAGAACATATGTGAGATATACACCCACCAGGAAACTTCGGATTAGCGTTACGAAGGAACACGTTGGGTTTGTTTTCTGGGGATAGGATTCCGGATGTCTGTCTCTGGTCCAGAACTGACTTCCACTCTTTGAACACAATTCATTAGGACTGTACAGGTCTGGTGTCTCAAAACAGAGCTCAGAGGTGAGCACTCAGTTTCTAACAGAAGTATTCTTAAAACTTGCCTTTGCAAGGGGGTAAAACATTTCTCAAGGAATGGTCCTAGTCCCAACAACGAGGGTGAGAGATCTCTTACAAGCTCCTGAAATTCACTGGCACTCTGCCTGAAAATTGAGTAGTTTAGGGCTATTGGGGTGCTTTTTTTGTATGGGGATCACAGGAGAACTAGAAAGTACTGCTGCTGCCTGGCAAGCATGGAGCAGAGCCTGGAGCAGTTTCCCTGTGCTGGACTCCTTGTTACTGTGTATTCAGGTGATGTGGGACCTGTGGCTGCTCAGGTGTAGCTGTCTCCCCATGTCAGATGCCACACAGAAATTCAGTGTTGACATAGCAATAGTAGCACAATGTGTGCTGCCACTCACCGTGGGCCGGTGGCAAAGAAGTGGCTGAGGCACAGAGAACTCGGTAACAATGAGGTGGTGCCCGGTCTGGTTGACCTAAGAAGGGAGAGAGGGAGAGTGGGAGACAGCAGCTTAGATCTCACAACTCTCCCACTCCCTCCTGTCTGACCTGAAGTAAAAGTTGTTTTTTTCATCAGTTTCTCCTCTCGTGTTTGTTTCCTTTCTATTTGTTTCCTTTCTGTTTATTTCTTTTCTGTTTGTTTTCTTTCTGTTGTGTTCTTCTCAAGCAGTCTATCTGCCCCTTTTATTTGCAAGTCTTTTTTTTGGTGGGGTTCAAGAAAGACATGGGAAAGTGCAAATATTGAAAAGGGTTCTGGATTAAAAGCTTAGTAATTTGCTTTAGCTGTGCAGTTTATGGGTAGCCTTTGGGAAGAGCTGCCTGGTCTAGGCAGGCATGTGCATTTACATTGTTCTGGGTGCTCTGCAGTAGTTCTTAGTGCATGTGAGCTTAGGAAAAGAATTCTCATTTAAATAAATGTTTAGTTTAATATGTGGGTTAGAGTGTGTTGAAAATGATGTTTTAATAATTGTCTTGAAATTAACATCTGTAATTTGATGTTAGTTCCCTTTATGATGAGGTTTTGAGTTCTTGGTGTCTTTGGGTGTTACATAATGTAGAGCTGCCTGATGACAGCAGACTGTTGATCAGCTGCCTGATGACTTAACAAACATGTTACAGTTATTAAATAGGATGTATTTTGTACCTATAAATATGTTCATAGTCCTTAAGCTACTTGATATTGTTGAGTGCTTGAGTTCTACAGCTCAACCCCTTTGAAGACTTGCACACTCAGGCTGTGCTGAAAGTCTCTTTGATTCTGTCAGATCTTTTAGATCTGTTCCTCTGAAAAAGTTTTTTCATTTCTTTCTTTTATCCTGTCTCTGCTTGGACTCCCAGTGTGCATGTTGTGCTGGTGGTTTATCAGTAGGTGAGTTTTGTTATTACAGCGTGTGTTTGGGTGTGGTTTGTGTTTGTGTTGGGTTTTGCCCCAGGATGGACTCTACTGTCTTGTGTCCCTGAAGTCATTTTGAGACGGTGACACTTCCAAGGCAGTCCTCTTGCCCTCCTTCCCGTGGCCAGCCCTGCAGTTCCCTCCCTTACACTGGCATTCCTGGCCAGGGGCCGTGCTGTGAGTTGGCCCTACCTTTGCTCTGAGTCCAAGTGCTCGGGCAGAGCTGCTTCCCAGCGGGATCAGCAGCTGGGATCGTTAGTGCTGATGCAAGAGAAGGAGGAAGGCATATCTGGGGACAGTGGCTGGTGCCTAAGAGGAGCTGCTTGGGTTTAGATCCCCTTGGCTGAGTGTGGCACAGCCTCCTGAGTTCCAGCCGGGTTGGCGTTCGGGCAGCCCGATCCACAGCCCGGGAATGGCAAGGTGTGGGTCAGCGCCGGGGCTGGAGCCCTGTTCCAGGGGAGGTGCAGAATGTAGAGGCTGAAAGTCTCTGTGTAACCCTGACCTCAGGGATAAGTGCTCTTGCTGAACCCACTCACCTCTTCTGCTTGTGCCAAAAATAGCATTTCTATCAGCTATTTATTACTGCATTTCCATGGCCAAAGTCAATATTTTATTTATTTATTTGTTAATGTGGGTGCTTTGCGCAAGGTGGATGTTTCATGATTTATTGACTGCTTGCTCTGGATTATACCCAAATCTCTGTGTTTGCTCTTGTACAGACATCTCAGTTAGGTCTTTGGCTGGTTTTTTTCCAAAGTGACTCTTACTGAATCTACTCTGTGAAGTGTTTCAACACAAAGTAAACAAAAAGCATGCAGGTGTATTTTGAAAGCACTAGATTATTTAAGCATATCCTTCAAATTTATTTTTAATCAATATTTTAATATTTTAATTGCACCTAAATCTGTACAGAAAATGCAATTTGTTTTTAAAATGGAAACAATTTCTTAGGGTGGCTCTGAAATTGATTTTAATTTCTTCCCCCCAATTCTTCTTAAAATTTATGTGGTGGGAATCACTTTAAAAATTGAGAAAACTAAGCAAAATTAGTCTAAATATTAGTGAAACGTGCATCTATTTCTGTTGCATAATATTGATAGAAATAGCAGTTCCTCCTTTGCTTTCAGAAGAAAATTGGGTGTTCCTGCTTGCATCTCAGTCCTGAAAGGTACATTTTTATGCCTGGGAATAATCTCCACAGGTGTCTAGTAGGGACTCCTGTGTGAGTGAAAATACTGAGCTGTGGCAGCCAACTCCAAGGTGATGCAATTGACTTTAAGATGTTGAAATTACAAAGTGCTCATAATTGGAAGATGGAAAAGGGAAAGGAAGAGAATTATCAGGTTTGTTTATAGATGAACTTTTAAAAACATGGGTGTTTTTTTAACCACCCACTCCAGATTTTCGTTTCCCATTTGTACTCCAGGGAATTTCCACAAGACTTGCAGCTGTAAGTCAGCTTTGCTCTCCTGTATCAGAAATGAGACCAGGTTTGCTCTGTTGGCTTTGGTTTCAAGCAGAATCTTCTCCTTTTTTTTTTTTTTTGTCACCATCCTCCTTTGGCCTTGTAAGAAAAAGCCTGAAAATAGTCAATTTAAAAGGGAGATGAGTCTCATGTTTTTTAAGGACCTGCTTCAAAGAATTTGGGAAGAAAAAAGAACAAGTTCTGGCTACTTAGGCTGTGTGTTTTCTTGGAATATAGCATACATGAAGTCTTGCTCGTTCTTCTTTTCCCCCCACCCCTTCTGTGCCATTCTTCCACCTGAGCTTGTTGCAGGGACTCCCTCTAACCCCTCGTGTTGTCACCCATTCTGTGTTGGTCTCATTTCTGCTGTATGCCAGTGCATGCCCCATTTCCACGTACAGGAGTGGGATATGTAAATACCATAAATAAGTATTAGGTCCCTGTTGAGAGGGAAAGGCAGGACTTGCACCTGCAGGAGCTGTGATCTCCATGATTTCTGTGTGTGTTACCAGTCATTACCTAACTGAAGCTCACCCTTAAAGTCTTCAGTTTTTGGAAGAGTTAATGCTAGATCTCCTGGAACTCTACTTGTGCCTCATATTTGGACTTCTCAAGCTAGACAGACCCACGTTAAACTGAGGAGTTTATCCTCAAACAGCTCCTGGGCATGTAGTTGAAATTAATTTGGATGGATGATGGGTGACATGACTTGAGCCCAGACTCAGGGCTTGTTTGACTATGTATGTATGAAAAAATAGAGACAAAAATCTCTATCCAGGTTTACGAGGAAGTTTCTGGCTGGAAGACTTCTTAATTTTATTTTTATTTTGTTGTTCAGCTTGAGAAGGAGGTGCTGGAAGCTCTGTGGCCTGTTTATGATGTTCCATATGTCCCCACCTAGCTTGGAATAAACTTTATTTTTTATATCTGCATATAGCCAGAATTTCCATTGCTGTCTGAGGAACCATTAAGTTTATAGGAGGACGTTAAAAGATGAAGATGCAAATTGAAATGCTGTCAATTTGTGTGTAAAAGCTTATCTCTCTGTGGAGTTATTTCTTATTAGGTGCCCCTGGGTGGATGCTTTTATTGTAAAAATACTTCTCTGCAATCTTTGCACATACCTCTGAAAAAGCATTGATCAGATAAAGTCCTGTCATACAGGAATAGATGTGTACACATAGAATTGACTCAGAATAGCTGTTTCTGTTTAAAGTTATTGTGTTCCTTGCATTTGATAATTGATTTGTATCAGATAATTTTTTTTCTGGTTCTTGCTTTCCTTGGTCAAAGAAGCACAAAACTCAGAATAGCTGAAAAAGGACTTGAAAGCCATGGTTTGCTGACCTGCAAAGTGTAGGAGACACACACAGGCACAGCTCTTACTGTTTTGGCTGAATGTTAGAGGTCCATCGTGGTGGCAGAGGGTAGGAAATTCCTGGGTTTGTCCATGCAGTCATTGTGGACCTGGTTGCTTTTTAACCAGCGTGGCCCAGACAGTGGAAAGGCTGATGTGGCAATTGGTGTGTGATGAATCATGCGAATATCTGCAGAGGCTGTCTGGATAAGCAGTGCTCAGAGGCCTTCTTCACACAGCTGGATTGCCATGGCTTGCCCTGGAGGTCAAGGTTTCAGTATAGGAAAGTAGATAATGATGGCATTAGTCCTGCTGATAACCTTCTGGGGACTCAAAGGTGCAACACGAGGAGAGCCTGCCTTCGGGGAAATATTTCTTAATCACTTTCCTATTCCAGCAGTGCTGGAAGTGCTGTGTTAAACGTGTGTTTGACCTAGGCTGATGTGGATTCTCTGACCTGATTTCTCAACCTGTGTACAGTGGTTATTTTTGGAAATGGGGAGGCTGTAGTTGTGTGGGCAGATTGTGTAACTCCTCTTTAGAGTCTTTTAAGTTTAAAATTAGGATACATGGAGTTGTCATGTCAACAAATGCCGTAAGAATGAGTTAACAAAGTTGGATCACTGCAGGGGTGTTACATTGACCTGTGATACAACTCTAAGGCCTGGTTATGCTCAAGTCCTGTTACTGATGTTTGATTGCTTGCTTTAAGGTGTGTTTTGACTGTGGAGCAAAGAACCCCAGCTGGGCAAGCATCACCTATGGAGTGTTCCTCTGTATCGATTGCTCAGGGACCCACCGGTCCCTTGGCGTTCACTTGAGTTTCATTCGGTAAGTGCTGCTGTGTTTGACAGTAAAATTCATCTTTTAATAGTCTTGTTTGTTCACAGACCTGCTCAGAGAGGAAACCCATTCTTCCTTCAGCTTCTGATTGTGTTGGCTTTGCTGTATCTGATAGCTTCTTGGGGATTGTTTTCAATTTGCCAGCTTTGCTTCCTGAAGCAGCTCATTGTGGTGGCACCTGAGTTCTACCCTTCCAAGCCAAACTGTTCTGTGGTACTTGTGTAGTGATCAGGGTTCTGCTACTTGGGTATGCTCAGACAGTCAGCTGGTGCAGTAAAGCTGCACCCTGAGATTGTCCTCTTCCAGGTGAGTGTCCCAGCTGCTGACTCAGGGCCTTTTGGGGTCTGATAAATAACTACAGATTACAAAAAAAAAAGGTGGGGGGTGGAGGGGAGAGAAACACTTGGCAAAATCACAGAAATAATGGCTTTGGTGGTAACACTAAAAACATTTCTTTGTGTTTAGCTCTACAGAACTAGATTCCAATTGGTCCTGGTTCCAGCTGAGATGCATGCAGGTCGGAGGAAATGCAAATGCTGTACGTACTCCTGAGTGTTTGCTTTGCACATGGAAGCTTGTTAGGCTTGGAAACTGTTTTCTGTCCTTACTGCCTCTCTTCCTGGGATTATTTTTATGTTTCCAGTCCTTTTTCTTTGTTACAGCATCCCCCCCGCCCCACCTCCCCATCTTTAAAGAATTGCTCTTGTTGCTGATTTCATCCTCCATTCTTGCATCTTCTCCATTTTGATATAGTCTGAAAATGTTTGGTTTTTTTCTTAGAAGTCAGAGATGAAAATCACTGGAAAGGCCAGATCAGGTTCCTTGTCAGTACATGTCTAATTTAGACAGCTGCCCAAAGATGGCTTCTAAAGCAAGCTTATGGCCCTTTCCTGTGACCATCATTCCTTCCATGGAAAGGAAGAAAAACCATGGAAAATTTCATGGAAAAACCATGCCAAAGCCCATGGAGCTGCCAAAAGTCACCCTGGAGTAAAGATCTGACTTCACCTGAGAGTTAGCACTGCAGATAAGACATGCTATGTTGTTGGAGGGGGACTAGCAGTGTCATGGTTTGGGCCAATTCACATTGGAATGTGAATCATATGATTCATATTCATATCAATTATTTTCAACTTGATTTTTTTATGTATTTACACAATGTGTTTGTAAATTGAAGTGCTGTTGACAGCTGTCTTGTTCTTAATCTCCCTTTTTGTTTTTTGTAAGCTCTTTGGTGATCTTTTCCCAGCTTTTTCCCCAAATAACTGAGAGTGCTTCCTTAAGTTGGCCCACCCACTGTGGGAACATGCAACTTCCAAAAGCCATTTCTGCTTTTCTTCTAATTCCCTGAATGCTTGTCTCTTATATTTTTTCATTTGTGCTTGGTCTTTATTGCTGTTTCTTTAGGAAGCTTCACCCAAGCTTGCTTTCCATATTATTTTCCTTGACAGTTTTAACCATCTTAAGTCTTTAGGGTTTTTATTTTTTTTTTTTCCTATTTAAATACAAAAAAAGCTGAGTTCAGGGTCATTGTTACTTATCTTCTATTTCTGTGTTTTCCAGCCAGATATTTTTCTTTGAAATTGGCATGCAGCAAGTCACTATCTCAGGCTTACAGATCTGAGCAGTTACATGGTGTCTTCTCCCTCTTTTTTTTTCTGCCTGTCCTTCCTAAGTTATTCCTTTCCATGTTAGTACTGCTGTTATATGAATGTCCTCATCAAGTTTCTGTTATGCCACTTAGTACATAAAAATCACAGTTTTGACTAATGAGAGGAGGGAGATTTCATGTTAAGAATAGTTCCTTTTTTAGCCACATGCTTAAAAGCCTTGATTAAATGATATCAATTCTGCTATGTAAAGGGTTTGAGGCAGTTGGAAAGAATAGATGGCAAAGTCTGAAAAAGTCTTCAGTTAATCTTAGCCTATTAGCAGAAGAATAACAATAAACCCTAATTGTGTAATTTTGTGGGGTTTTGTCTTCCTGCTTGGATGTCACTGTTTCCTGTCATATGTTGTACCAAGAGGTGCAGTATACCCTCAGCAACTCCACAAATACCTTAAATTCTTAATGGTCTGGTTTGGATTGCTTCAGAACATTATTACTTGGAACTTGAAAAAACAGACTGGTAAATTGCCTGGACATTTGAAGTAAAATTAACACTTTTCTTTTAATGGCACTAAAAAAACATTCCCTTTTGGTTCCAGTGAAATAGCAAATTCTAGTTTTACTAACTGTTGGCTGGAAGCATGGCTAGATTAACATCAATCTTTTGTGTTCTGTAATTGCCTGATGATGCTGAATCCTGGATAGCAGCATTCCTGAGCTTCCTGCTATGTTTCAAATAGCTAGAAGATCCAAAGTGTCCTTAGTTCCTTGTGCTTTCAGATCAAATCTCTATGGTAATTGGAATTAGGGTTTCTAAGAAGCCCCTCTGAGTACCAAGTTAATAGGTGTATATATTTACATGCAGAAATGCATAATCTTAATTTATTAATTTTATGTAAATACACAAGCCTTTAAACATGTCTGGGCACATAGATACATGCATAAACACCTCTTTCATTTGACTGAAGACCATTTTAGTACACTCATTTTGATACTTCTGAACATACATTGATCTCCCCAGCCTGACAGAGATGAATCCAAGTAATGCTTTTTAGAATATTAGGAATGTCCTGTGGAGCACAGCCACTGGCAAATAATTTTACCTCTTCCTTCCTCTTAATCACTTAATTCCAGAACAAGGATTTTTTGTATGTAATGGAAGCTTGCATTTGTATATGCTCTTAAAGCATCACACTGATGTATTGGGTTTTTTTCCTGTTTTGTTTGTATGTAAAGAAGTCACCAGAGTGGAGTTTCCTTTGTACTTTGCAGATGACTTAGACTCCATAATTTAAAAGATTAGATTTAGGCAGAGGAGCAGAGTAGTTTGCTGCATTACAATATATTTTTGTGTCAAATGTCATTAGCTTTTAAGCCTGTTCCTCACAGCATTTTCTGTGTTCTGCTTCCCAGTCTGCTTTTTTCCACCAACACGGGTGCACAACCAATGACACCAATGCCAAGTACAACAGTCGTGCTGCTCAGCTCTACAAGGAGAAGATCAAATCTCTTGCAACACAGGCCACGAGAAAGCATGGGACTGATGTGAGTAGTGTGTGTCCTGAGGCCTGGAGATTCCTGAAAAACTTCACCTTCTTTCCCTCTGAAGTCACTTTAAATTTCTAATCAGTAATACAAAAGATTATCAGTCTCATCAGATAACGTGGCCATTTCTCCATGAACCATGTAGTGGTTTTATTTTTGCTTACCTGAAATTGAATGTTTAGAGGAGTACAGCATGAAAAATTGTAATGGAGTTAACTACAGACTGTGTGTGATTTAAGTGGGGTTTGTTTTGAACAGGTAAATAATGTATTTTTTGGGTTTTTTTCTTACAAAAATAATATTTGGGAAATTAGCAACTTGTGTAGAACTTGCTGTTCTCCATCAGAAATGCTGAGACAGTTCATGCAAGCTGTCAAAACATTGTTAGGTTGCTGACAGGAGTTAAGCAAAGTATCCAGAATTGATTTCTGAAGTGTCAAATGAGTTTGACAACAGTTCTCTTCTTCATACACAGAAAACATGTTTTGATTGTTTAATTCAGGTTGTTGAAGTTTGTGACTGGTTCATTTGAAATTGATGAGATGTGTGGAAATTAAAAGCAAGAAGGGTTGATTTTTTTTCTCTTATCTGTGCATCAAACAGCATGAAATTTAATAGATAATTATAATTTTAATTATTCATACTATGGACAATAGAACTCACATCATAAAGTTCAGAGAATATTTCTCTTGACTTAGTAAATAGCTTAAGATGTAAAATGTGTTCAAGTAAGTACAATATACTGTGTGTATCTAAGTTTATGGCAAGTTCCCCAAATGACTCTTTGAGGAACTGTGATTATCTTGCTTCAATTACAGGTTCCATCCAATAGTTCGATATTAAATATTAAAAAAATTCACTAAATGTTTAGTAAATATTTTTAGCTGTGCACTGCAGAGTAAAGTGACTGTGTTATGTAAATTACTGAAGTAAATTATTCAGATAATTGCATTTAGTACCAACCATCCCCTCCCCTGTCGCATGTTAAAAAATTCTTTTTTTGACTTAGAGCTGACTGCTGAATGGTGAGGTGAGCTTGTTGTACCTTCACTGTCTGTTCTGACAGAGGTCATTATTCCTGCTAGGAGCAGGAAGAGCTGTGAGAAAAGATTTGCCTCTGAGTGATCTTGAAGTGCAGGTCCCAGGTTGGAGTCCTGGCCTGCAGTCCTGGGGCACTCTGGGGACCCCAGCCCTGAGATCTGGCTTGGCTCAAAGCTCTTGGCTGATCCACCAGGAACACATGAAATATGTATGAATTCAATAAAAAAAGGGATGTCATCTATTGAACACCGGATAAATTTGTAAGGAAAAAATATGGACAAGAAAAAAATCAATACTTTTTTAACCTGAAAAAAACCCAGAGTAGTTTTAAGATTAATGCATTGAAAAAGAATACATTCATGCAATTAACCTGTAAAATTCTGGCCCTTAATTTCAGCTGTGGACAGATGGGTGTGGAATGCCTCCAGCATCACCTCAGAACAAAGAGGAGGAAGATTTTTTTGCATCCCATGTTTCTACCAAGGTACAAATTACCTGTCTAATTCTTGTTTGCTTTCTAAACATTTTGGTTGACTGTGAGCTCTGTGGTGAAGATTAAATCCTGAAAGAAAACTTTTTAGAGAAAAGGTAGGTCAGGGAGTTAATATTTATCTGCTTTTCCTTCTGTGAGTACCAGAATTCTTCCTGGATGTGAACCACTTCCTAAGATGATCATTTTAAATGACCCAAATAGTAGCTAAGTCTGGATAAAAATCTATTTTTTTTGTAGACACAACAATTCCACTTGGAGCCAGGATTTCTTGCTTGGAAGTGCTCTGATATAAATGTACTGTGTGGTACCTTGGGTTTTCAATCAGCAAAGTGTAACAGTTCTTACAACATTTGTTGGGACCTGGTCACAAACCTGTCTTTTGAGGGGGATGTGTTTGAAGGGAGTGGGAGGATGCACTAGGAATGTTGGGAGGACTGCTCATAATCAAAAATGTGTAGAAAACAGGAAGTGCAAGAGCTTCTAGTGGAGAGAAGGTGTGGTGATTATATGTAAGTAAATCATCCAGCATACAATAAATAAGTCTAAAGCACAGTTAAAATGCATATTTTGATGGTAAACATATGGTAAACAGAATTCCTGAGAGGGGAAATAGAAGTGCTCAGGAGTGGATTGAAACCATCTTGTTTTTAGTAAAGCTAGTCATTTCTACTAATTTTAATAGCTTCCCTTATGTGTATGGGTTTTAATCCTAAAAGCTGTAATCATAAGAATTCAATATTAATAAACCAGTGATGCTTAGGCAGTCTTTAGCTAAGTGCTCCTGTTTATGTGGTGTATTCTATTTTCTGTGCACTTTTGATTCTGTCTGTTTTTTTCCAAGGCAAAGGATACAGAGTGGATGTTACCAGAACCAGTTTCTCTCCAGCAGAAAACTTCAGAAAACATTCCAGAATCCTGTGAAGGTATGACTGATTCTTTTAACAATAAGTTGCATTTTTTTTATATTCTCTTAGTTTTCTCTTTTTACCCTGCTTTAATAGTTAAATAACCTAACCATGCTTTATAACACAAGAATTTGGGGTGCCTGCTGCCCTTTTAGTGACTGGGAAAGCTGTGATGGAAATACCACATTATGGTGTCTCTAGCAGGCACTACCCTGAGTACAGTGAGATGTGTTTTGGTACTTCATTCCAAAGAGCCTTCTGATATTCTTACCCTTGTTATTCCTTATCTTTTAGGATCAGAACATGGACCAAGTGTTGATGGCCTTAACACATCCCCACAGCCTGCATTAGGTAATGAGTGCAAGCAGCAGAAGAGAGCAGCAAGTATAGGGAACCCAAATATCCTTTTGGACAGAGAGTGTCTGCCTAGGAAGAGCTGTGGAGATAGATTCTGCTCCCTTTTCAGAAATCTGAACATAGAAACTTGGACTGGGAAAATCCTGTGTTGATAATGCAGTATCTTCAATGACCAAGCTCTTACACTTAACACTGAGCAGTTTGCCATGCTGTGAGTAAGGAAGAAAAGCTGATGGAAATAGAATAGAGTAAAATAGCTCAGTGATTTGTCACTGTGAGGCTTGTCCTGCAGGACCAGGCTTCTGGGAATGAAGGGTTCATTCTCAGCAGCACAGAGTAAGTGCTGTCTGGGGCTGTTTCAGTTCTTTAGGCAGGTATGGTCTTCATCACTGTTTTTATTTGGATTTGGTTATTTTAGAGCTGGAGACTACAAAAAACTTCACTGGATGCACTTCCTGCTTTTCTCATTTGTATCTTTAACACGTTCTCCTAAAACAAATGCTTTTCTTGGTTGGTTTGGATGTCACAATTCTGTCTAAAGGGAAGAATGTCTGTTCTGTGTATGCCCCTTTCCACACAAATTTCAGCTCAGAGTAGTTTTTCTGTGTGCACAGGCATCCAGTAGGATGCTGTAGGAGCAGTTGGTAATACAACAGTAGGAGCTGTTTGTAATGCTTGTGATGTTTTAGTGATGCAGGTATGTTTTATATGTGTCACTGGTGGGTTTAAACACAGCCAGTGCCTTTCTAGACAGGCAAAAACTCATCTTGGAAGTGATATGAGGTCAGGTGGATCCCAAGCCTGATTCACAACTTCTGTTCTGTTAACCAGCAGGAATCTGCAACAGACAACTGAGCTGTAATTTTATTCCTATTGTATATTTCCAAGAGATGCCAATTAAAGGTAGCTCCCCACATTTTCTTGGAGATATCCACAGCTCTGTTACATAGCTTGGTGTAGAATCTCAGCCCCTCAGTATAGAAAGACATGAAAATAAATGGCAAAAAACTATTTTGAGGTTGATATTACGGAAATTTTCTTCTGCAGTTCTAGAATTAATAGAAATTGTATGTTAACTAATGTACATTTAATCCTTGCAGAGAACACCACCTTCATAAAAAAGAAGCCAAATCAAGCCAAGAAGGGGGTAAGTGTATGCAAACAACGAGTATTTTTATCTGTATTATAGGTCATTTATTTCAAGAGAGTTTAAAGATAGTTTACAGACTTGCTTCTGCATGGGGTCTGTAAAAAGGCAGGAAGAGAGTTTAGTGTCTCTGAATGATGGTTCAAGGCACAGGAAAACTGAGGAAGGCAGCTCAAGTTTTGAATGTGTGGCTGTAGCAACTCAAGAAACAGCCCTGATAGGCACCTAATGCCACCCTAATCATGGGCTGTCAGGGTGACAGCTTGTTACAGGGACTCACTCCTTTTAAGTCTGGGCCACTGAAGGACAGAAGATTTCGAAGGTTTATTGGAGCAGATAATTTAGATTAAATCCCAAGATTTTGTGCTCCCACTAGAAGACCCTAATACCCAAGAGGAATTTTTTATTCCAAGTGGTTTGTACAGATCTGTTCCCTTCCAGTGAGAACAACAGAACTGGGCTGACAGGTGCAGGTACAGTTTGGGATCTGAGTGTGCATGGCCTGGAGCTTTTACATGAAGGCTTTAAAGCAATAAAGAGTGAAGATAAATGCATTGTGAATTTTACTGTTGCTGCAGTGTTGCAGGTGAGGAATTAAGCACAGAGGAGACTAAGAGCAGCAGTTTGAGGGCTGTGCCACCATTTGAGTCAGCACCATTGCATCCATATTTGCAGTATTAAGTGTTTTATAAATCTGATAATGGATAATATAATATATAATAATTTATTCTCATCTGATAATGAATAATATAATAAATTTAGTCATTGCAACAAAATTTATTATATTATTCCTATACAACAAAAGAAACCGAAGTTGTTCTATGTGTTGCATTTACTTGAGCCTGCCAATCTCTGAACAATTAAAACCTGAATACCTCAATTTTTCTGTGGGACTTCACTGCACAGCTAACTAAATTTGTAAGAACAATTAGCAGAAGCAGAATTTTGAAGTCCAAAATATGGACAGAAGTATTTTCTCTGCTCCCGATTGTCCTTGCTGTCTACAAGGACTGCTCCCAGACAGGATGTAGTGTTTGCTGTTGCTGTCACATCTGGCTGTTGAGTGAGCTGAGGTGGTTGTCTCAGTTATAATATTGGGACTTCTGGTTTTTTTCTTTTTCACTAATTTCAGCTTGGTGCCAAAAAAGGTGGTTTGGGAGCCCAAAAAGTGAGCATCCAAAGCTTTAATGAGATTGAAAAACAAGCCCAAGCTGTAGATAAAATGAAGGAACAAGAGGATCTTCACAGTAGTAAGAAAACTGAGAAGGAAGAGCCACTGTAAGTATGAATTAATTATACAATGGTAAACCATGAAGCCTAATTTAATTAGCTAATTAACAACATTTTAAATACTACCATAGATTAGCATATGCAAATAAAACTTCAGTTCTTCAAAAAAAATTCCCAAACAGACATGGTTAAGATGAGCCAAGCAGTAATTCCCCCAGTGCCTTTTTTTTTGGCTACTGAATATATGTTTATACAGTTGATGAGTTACTGTAGAAAATTAAGTATTAATTTTCTCAAGACTCAAGGCTCTTGAATTTTTTTTATCTCATGCTGGTTACCTAGTTCATTTTGGTTTGGTTTAGTGAGCTCAGTACTATTGAAAGCAGAGTATAGGGGGTATTGTCTGAGAGCATAGGGGGTATTGAGCTTGTACTTACTGGGTAAGAGCAGGGGAAGTTTAAGTATGTCTCAAATTCCCTGGTGAAGTTTTCAGCTGATTTATACTGTAACTGCCTTCACTTTCACCAAAACCCTTTGAATCATTCTGTCTGAGGTCTTGAATCTGTTGGTCCACCTTAATTAATAAATACTCAGCCCTAAAGCTCAGAGGGTGCTGTTCCTGATTCCTCTGCTATCTGCTTTTGGTTTTTAATATTTCATTAGTTGTCATCAAAATTGGGCTACTACAGTTGATCACTGTACACTTTTACAGTCACAGAGCTGAAGATCCTGTCAGGTGCTAGAGAATCCATCCTATAACCTTTTAAGAAGTTTTCTGAGTTGTTAAATAATTATAGGATCATTTTTTGCTCATGATACCAAGGTCTTTGGTCTATAATCTCCTCCCTATTCCTTTTGCTGACTTTTATGTTGTCCTTGCAGAAGTGAATGTTTTGGTTGCATTATAAATGCCAATCACAAGGGGATCATTTGAAGTGTTTTAACCACAACATCATGGTTCTTGATGATTACCAAAAGCTACCAGTGGAGAGACTCTGAAGTAACAACTAAATAATCAAAACAAGGATTGTTCATGTATTATTATTCTTTATCAATATTGTCTTTGACTGTATAATTTAGGTTGGAAGAAAGTCCCAAGCAGTGTCTTGGGTTTTGTGTCAGAAATGTATAAATCTAAAGATCCAAGCCAACTTTTGCTAAAAAGTTCTGCAACCTTTCTGCAGTAGCCAAAACCCTCTAAAAATGCTTGTAAACATGAGGGATGCACATACACTGAGTTTATGGATCCAGTCCCAGTGGAGGCAAGAGAGCTGTATTTCCCTGAGATTATCAATTAGGTGGCAGCAGATACCAAAATGAAAGAAGTGTCAACACTGTTAAAACTGCATTTCTTCCAACTAATTTGTGTGGTGGTTTTCATTTTAAAAGCTTGAGTAATAAGCTTTACTAAATTAATTCAATATGACTTTATTATGTGGCAAGGAGTGGAAGAGATTCTTTTGTAGTTTAATATTTGGAAGGAGGAAGAGTTAGGAGACTTAAATGTGATTTTAAATTCTTACACAATTTCCTTATCTTCTGCTGTGCACTGACAAGAATAGATAGCTGAAATTACTTCTAAAAACTTGATCGGTATTCCCATTTGTTTTACTCAACAGCAAATAAGATTTTGATGTTCATAAAATAGATTTCCTGAGAAGGGCTGCTAATCTTACTGCTTAAAGTGCTGGGTAGATGTTATCAGTTATTCATTTCTGCTTTGCAGCACGTCTACCAGCAGCATCCTAAATCTCATTTACCTTTTTTCTGATAGTTCATTTGTACTTCGTGCCAGTTGAGACTTATGAATGAAAATATTGCTGAGTTGCTCATTATCATGAGTATCCCTTTTGACCTGACAAAATACATTTAAGCAGTATTTCTGCAGTTCTGTAATCAAGATGAAAAACCTCAGTCTCTGCTGCACTGGTGTGACTGGGAAATATTAAGATGGTTTAGAGGTAAGGGATGGAGACTTAGCTGGGCCCAGGTGTGCCTTAAGGGTGGACATTAGAAAATACAGTGCTAGAATAAATATTGTTAATGTTAATCCATTCAGTGTAGATGAACTTCTCTGGTAACTGGTTTTCTTTTTCCAGTGTATCATCTTTAAGGTTGGCCTACAGAGATCTTGATATTAAAGCAAGAGAAGAAACTTTAAACCTCTCTGGTAAGAAGAAAACGGAACTGGAGAGGCTTGGCATGGGATTGGGCAGCAACAGGAGGTATGTGAAGTTCTGGAAATTGTATTTGAAATACTCTGTGGTTTTATGCACTTATCCCTCATTTTACTCAGGAAATGAAGAAATGGACCTAGAGCATGTTATGGAAACTTGAGCAATATCAGCAAAAAATCTTCTCTTTGTCAAGGGGAAACTTCTGATAGATTTAAGTTCTAACCTGCCAGACAGAGGTCAACCTAAATGGAGTTTTCCATCTACCAGAGTGGGCTTTGTGTTCAGAAGTCCTGTTCTACTTGAGAGAACGACAGTTTTCCAAGGGTTTCCTTTATTTTAATTCCTCTTTCCTTAAATGTTTGTATAGCTTGGGTTTTCTCAGCAAGCTTCAGAAACTAGATTTGGGCTTTGATTTCTCTTTTTTTCTTTTAGGGTGTGAGTTTTGTCTTCTCTTTACATGCTTGTTTTCTTCCTGTCCCCAGTGGCATTTCTCACTCGGTCGCCTCAGAGATGCAAACAATCGAGCAGGAAACACCTACGGTTGCCAAGCCGAAGAAGAAGTACATGGATGATGTGGAAGACTCTTTCTTCTCTTCTAGCTCAAGGTATTCTGTAAGCTTTTGGTTCTGGATGGGCCCAGAAGTATGTGCAAGTTCCATAATAATATGCACAGTGTTTTTGAAAGCTGAGATGAAGGCAGTTTGAAGCTGTGTACGCACCCAGCATATTTTCAGGGGACATCTGAATCAGAAGAGTGCTGGAAAAGTTGGCTTTTCCTCTGTGACAGATGGATTTGTGAAGGAGGGGAGGTAGCTTTGTTGGAAAAGTGGTCTGAACTATGATTTTATCTTGTCCAGAGTCTAGTCTCTGCTTGCACAGACAGTTGCCAAATAAACTTTAATTTGCTGTATTCCAAATCCAGTGAACTTTTTGTCAGAATGACTTGTGTTCATTCCATTCTTTCTTTCTTGTGCTGTTGTCTTCAAATTAAATAAGCACTGAAGTCTGATGTTAGATGTACTACAGTTGCATCATTCTCTGCATGCCAAATGCACAAACTTCAATGTTCTTGAGGTATTGTGCTGGGTGTGTTGTGTGGATGTTTGCAGTCCTATTTCAGAGACTTTTGTGTATCTGAACATAAAATGTAAGTGAAAAATAATTGAAGCATTGGTTATCAGAGGATGAATGCAATGCACACTATAAAATATTGCTCTTGGGAAGAAGAAAAATAATTAAATCTTACAGGCACTAATTGCAATGAACCAGCTGTTTCTGGACTGAGAGATGTAAACAGGTGTTGCTTTCATAAACTGCCTTTATTGGATCTGTGCCACAGCAACATGAGAAATTGTACCTAATTGCTTGTCAACAGGCAAATAAAATCACCAAGGCTTTTTTGTCACTATTTTGTAGTGTAATCACTGCAACAGAAATACAAATGTGGGTCCAAGGAAAGTGGCAGCAGTCTTGTAAAATAAAACATAGCATTTCAGTGCTTGCCTTGTTTGTTCCCTGAAAAGAACTGTTACTGTTCCAAATTATTCATCAGCTACCAGCAGGCAAAGGATGAATTATGGAGGAGGCTTTTAATGTGTTGTGGTTCATTGATTAGAGGATAAATTGTAACCTGGCTGTTCTCTGCTCTTGTTCTGGTTCGAGCTGGGAGGATGTAATTGGACTTGGTACACAAGTTCATTCTCTTTAAAGAAAGAACAGTCAGATCTGGACTTCTTAAGGGTATTATTGTCCTTTATTTCAAGCTGTGACTTTGAAATAGAGGCAAAGTAGCTTTAGCATCATCTTAGTATATGCCCAAAAGCAAAATAATCATACTGGATATTAGAGCCTTGATAAGTGAATTAAGCAAGCTAAAGGTCTCAAGGTTTAGACATAAAATTGAGGCCTCTGAAAATCCTGAATTTTCATGATATTTTGCTTTTGCTACAGTTTATAAAATCTTTATTAATGTCACAATGTAAAATTTTGTTTTCTGTTAAATGTTGTTTTTCTTTCTCTTCCCCCACCCCAAATACTGAAGAAGTATTTTGCAAAGCTACAAAAATCTGAGGGGTAAGGCTAGAGAAAATAAACACTTTTACTCAAATGAGCTCGTGCAGCCCCTGCCCAGTGCCATAGTTTTGGTGGCCATTGTGAGACTGGAAAGCTTCAAATCCATAAAAACACCTTGATTGTTTGTTATTATGGAATTTATAAAATTGCTGTGGTTTATTTTTGTCTGTCAGGAGAGAGGTTCCTGCTTTTTGTAGAAGCTCATTCCAAATCTGTCCCTCATATTTTCCATGCTCAGTGCTGAGACTTTGCTGCTGCAGGTGTCACATTTCCCATGAACTGCAAAACGAGTGGCCTGACTGTTCATAGTGCACACATGGAGAAGTTTCTTTTTTAAGAGTATTTTTCACAAGATGCAGGTGCAGACTTTAATATCCTATCTTGTTCTACTGAATGTTCCATTCTCTTATCCCCCTGTGGTTTTCATCATCTTTCTCCCCATCCTGCTCATAGCCAAACTTCAGGTAAATTTCTTCAAGCACAAAATTTTAATCTTTGGCATTTTAATAGGTTTTGGTGGTTTTGGTTTTTTCCAAATACTTTCCACATATGCTGAGGTATGTGTCGGTGATCAAAAGGGGAAAAGATCAAATCATGTACCAGAATTTACAAACATGCTTCATTTTTTTTCTTTTTTTTTATTTTGTTTTCCCCACAGTTTTGATGTGCAAGAGAAGATTGCCTTATTAAATTCAGACTCACTTTCAAGAAATACATTTTTAGCATTTAATTTTAATAAAATGTGCAGCAAAACTCACAAGTTCTTACTATTTGGATTTAAAAAAAAAACAGAACCAGAAATAAAGGCTTTCCTGCCTGTTCTGAGCCACTGGATTCAACTGTACAAAGCCTCTAAAGCAGTATTGTGAAATCCAGATTACTTGCTGACAGCTGTAATTTTGGTGAAAACATACTTGCTAGTGAACACTTTGCAGCAGTCATTGTCTAACAACAAATAAGTATATTCCCACTTTTCAATAAATAACAAAGTTCTGACTTTTCAATAGGTTCTTCTTTCCTTTTTTTCTAGGTACTCTGATTCTTCAGATTTGAGGAGCAGCACTTTCTCTAAATGGGATGACAATTCAGATGCTTTTTGGAAGAAAGAAGATAATAGTAAAGACATTGATATATTGTTAACTTCAAAAAGCACGGGATTTTCAGACAGGTACACCAAGAAAACAAAACTGATATTTGTCCAGAAAGCCCAAGTTTTAATGTGATTTGAGTCCTGGTCATAGTAGTGGGATTTTCTTCAGTCTATAGAAGGAGAATGTGGCCAGAACTTCCATCAGCAGTCAAGGGATCTCCTGACTGAATTTCTTTTGTAAGCTGAATTTCTTCCTTACATTTTAAGCACTGTCTGTTGTGCTCAGAGCTGTTCAGTGCATGTGGTGGAGGTAATTCCCAAACACTTTGAGCAAAAGAGGAAGTAGACAAAAGATGTGGGGAGAAACTCAAATATTTGCCCTGTTCTGAGCACATACCTGCTTTACTTATTGTGTGATGAATCGAAGGAAACCTTGTTAGCAAATGAATGAAAATTTGGGGTGCTCTGAGGATGAAGGTACTAGAGACACAAACAACAGGTCTGATTGTGATGATAAAAAATGTCTTTTCTCTATGACAACTGTATTTCTATCTTTGTAACCAAATAGAAAATGTAAGGTTGGGGGAAAGGGTGTTATATGCTTGGTTGGTGTAGCATACACCAACCTCTGCCTCTCTTCTTCATATTTTTCATTTACCTGTACGATGCAAATTGAGCACTTCAGTGGTTCTTGTTTGATTGCTTCCATTCTGCCATGATGTGAGTGAGGGTTCTCCCCCTGATCAGTTCATTTCCCTTCCAGGCCTGCATCCCGCCGTAAGCCGGAATATGAGCCCCCTGCAAACACAGATGAGGCACAGAAAAAATTTGGCAATGTCAGAGCCATTTCATCAGACATGTACTTTGGAAGGCAAGATCAGGCTGATGTAAGTAGGAAACAGTGATAAGTATTTTTAAATGGTAAAATATTCTTTGACTGTAAAAATGGTATTTTTGTGGGTAAGAGAGAAGGCATTATATAGTTAAAATTGGTACAATTAGTGAGCTTATAGAATTATGTCCCCTTGATTATTTGTTTGATAGAAATGTACAAATTTCTGATCATTTAGAATTTAATTTCTAAATGACTGTACCTCCATCATTCTTCTTTCATGATAGAATTGGTAGACTGTGATTCAGCACTCCTGATTTTTGTTAGAACCAGGCTTAATTTGTTCTAAATGCCCAAACTGATGCCAGCAAACTACTCCTAAAACATCTTCCTGCTGTGTATTTGTTACATGAAAGCATCATTAATGCTGTAAAGCTAACCAAGTAAAGAAATTTGCAGTGAATGGCATGGAGTTGAATGAGCCTAGAAAAAAGAGATTAGTATTGTGCTGCATTTTGGAGGCGAGATACAGATTTTTAATGAAAAACTAACAGTGTAAATACTAATTAAAAATATAATTACTATTTGCAGGGAACTTGGAAAAAGTTGAGTTAAAAGTGTCATGTGGTTGGAAGGGTCAGCAGGATGCTAACTGCAGTGCTTTCCCCTTGGTTTCACATTTTGTAGTTGATGTTTTTAATGGCTGCACAGTTTTCCAGCAGTTGTAGGGTAACTAACAGCTAGTGAGACCTTTGGGGTTGCAGTGATAAATGTCCCTCTTGGGTAGCTCTGAAATGAGATGGGGCAAACTCACTGTAAGTGATGTGAAAACTGGAATGGGCACAACTTTCACTATGGTCCACTTCAGTTCTAAATGTCTGTAGTCTCTCAGATTATGTGACATGACCTCAAAAGGTGACAGCAAGCTGATAAAATGCTTTTTATTCTCAATTCTTTTCCAGTATGAAGCAAGGGCTCGGCTAGAAAGGCTTTCTGGAAGCACATCCATAAGTTCAGCTGACTTGTTTGAAGACCAGAGAAAACAATCAACAGGTACATATCAAACAGAGGGAGAAAGTGGAGCATGGGGGGAATGCAGACCCTGACTCTGCTTCTAATCACAGTCATCACTGTGTTCTGCAAGCAAAGTGCTAACAGCTCAAACAGGCATGGCAGGTGTAGTCATTGTTTAAAAATTAACCCCTTAAATTTCAAGTTCTCTGTTTTTGGTTCTGTAAGTTCAGTATTTTATACTGGGGCTGTGTTGCAAATAACAACATTTTATAGTGCAAATAATGACATATTTATTATTTATTTTGTAAATAACATCTATCAAATGAAAACTGCAATATTTTCCAATGAGCTAACTGGGCTCTTAGGTAGTTTTTGTGTTTGTTACCATCTAATCAGCTACTTTGTTACCATAAGTAGCTGATTAGATGTCATCACAATACTGGATCTAGGAAAAATCATTAATAAAATGTTAGTGGACTTGAAATTCCCATGTAATCTGTTGCATGGTTTATCCATTCAGTGGGATATTGGCTTCTACCTTTGACCTTGCAAAATTATTAAGGAAGGTCTTCACTTGGATTGACTGTTTCAAAGATTTTTTGGAGCACCTCATGTGGGAGAGTGTAGTTCATCAAATCAGAAAGGGAGAAAGATTAGATTGAATGAAAAGCCCCTTAGGGTATTGAAAATGTCTCATGTTTTCTTTCCAACACTTCTTGGATTGTGCAATAATGTGCAATGGAAAAGGTGGCAAATGCTGGAACATTATATAGGCTTAATCAGTTGAGTTTCATTCCTTAACTTTTGAAGAAATTGGAAAAAGAAGAGTTACTGAAGAACCTGAAATCTGTGAGTAATTATTCAAATAGGGTGGAAAAATAAGTGTGCAGCATCTGATTTTCCTTTGGAAAAGTAAAAAGGAAAAACCCAAAAACATGTGACATGTTTGATCCCCTGAAAGCAAGTGTGAATACACTGACTAGCAGAGAAATAACTCCTGTTACTGGTTGTTTAAGTAAAACCAGGGTTTAGGAATTTTAAATGTGAAAAAAATAATTAAGGAGGGAAGAAGATATCGAGCAGAAATCACAGTAAGTTGCTTTAACCACTTGAAAAAGCATTTGCACCATGGTGTCATAAATTCACACTATTTCAAATGTATAGAAACTGCCTTTCCTGCATGTCTCTGCTACACCCCTCACCTCAAAAACAGAGGGGTGGCCCTTCCTGGAGAAATGCTGCTGTACTGACAGTTTGTCTGAGGTGGAACTAATGCCCAGACTATCATTAATTCCATAAAATAAATGTAATCAGGACACTGTCAATAAAAACACCACTGTAGTTCTGGAGTCCTTGCCACAATAAAACATCCTTTGCTCTAAGGTTGTTTTTATGAACACTGATGAGGTGTCAGGGTAGAACAGTGTGGGGCTCCTTGCTTTTGTGCAGAATGCTGTAGGGAAGTTTTCAGCCAAAAAGGGGGCTGCAAGAAAAAGCCTGTTTGCATTATTTCAAAGCTGGTGCTTGTGAAAGTCAAGTGGCTGACTTGGAGGTGCTGATTAGGAAGGAAACCACAAGAAAAGGAGATGCTTTCCTGCCTTGTTTACATGAACTTTTTTCAGACCAGCCAAACTTAGCCAGCAAATGATGAGGGAATTCTTGGGGCTGAGAAGTGGTTAGAGCTTCTCAGGTTATTTATATTTGCAGATTTTATTTCTATCACAGAATTTAGTGACAAAAATGCCTGAAGCATTTGATGAGTGGAACAGATTTTAAGGAAGTCCAAAGTACAGCTCAGAAATAGGGCTGTCTGAGGGAACTCTTGAAGATAATCTATAAAGAGCATCTATAATATCTACAAAACCATGCTGGGTTGAAGGATTGGAGTGGGAAGTTCTCTTAATGTGATAAGGCATCTGTGCTACAAACCAGCCTCTTATCTTAGGTAAAACAAATTATCTCCAGGATTGTCTGTCTCAGCCTGCTAAGGAGGCAGGTGCCTTTAACTTCCCAGGACAGAGCAGCCACAGGTTCCCTCTCCTTCTCCCTCTTCCTCCTCCACCCCTGTTCAAAAGATTAAAAGGAGTCTCCATTTGGAAAATGGTCTGGTTTGGGATGGTTACTCCCTTGAGCCCCATTTATTCCCAAGATCTTTGGGGTGACCTCACTGTGGCCTTGCAGTGACTGAAGGGAGCCCACAGGAAAGATGGAGAGAGACTCTGGACAAGGGCCTGGAGTGACAGGACAAGGGGGAATGGATTTAAACTGACAGAGAGGAGGTTTAGATTGGATATTGGGAAGAAATTCTTCCCTGTGAGGGTGGTGAGGCCCTGGCACAGAGAAGCTGTGGCTGCCCCATCCCTGGCAGTGTCCAAGGCCAGGTTGGATGGGGCTTGGAACAACCTGGGATAGTGGCAGGGGGCCCTGCCCATGGCAGAGGGTTAGAATGAGATGATCTTTGAGGTTCTTTCCAGCCCAGGCCGTTCTGTGACTGACTCTGTGATCACAGTTCTGTGATTCTGGTTTACTTGGATTTGTGCCTTTGACAGTATCCCATATTTGAAACTAAGGCATGCCAGTAATTATTTTCACCAATGAGTGGGGGATAGTAATAGTTAGCATGTTAATACTTAGCATGCCATTAGTTTAGAGTGCAGTCAGAGTAATTAATTAATTATCTTTGATTTCTGTTACCTTTAGACCTGCACTTTCCATAATAACAGCAGAGCTAATTCTGCCCAAAATACATGGACTTCAAGGAAGGCTGGATTGCCAGCATTGTTCTGGAGATTTAAAACCTAATTTATTTACATTTACTGTAATTTCTATGGATTTTTCCAAGCCTCAGATGTAGTAAGGCAAAATGTATGTGTTTATACAGCATGGAAATCACCTCTTTGCATGCACACAAATAGGGTTCATCACTTCAGCCACCTCTGAAGTGCATTCATCTTTAAATTGCAAGGGGATAACAGCTGTTGAGAATACAAAACAACATTGTCACACACTGGAAGTACAGGATAAGTCATCTACTATCCAAACATGAATTGCTTTGCTGGGAATGCAGAGTGTAGAGGATGACACTCTTGGGTGGAATTATGAAAACCTGAAAACAGTCCAAAGGAAGATGTGTGTAAAACATTGAGATCTCTGTCTAGTGCTTCTAGTCATACATTGTACTTCAGGGAGAAAAAAAAAAAAAGATTGATTTTAATATAAAATTCTGTTTTCTCTATGTGTGTGTTCTCCTTTTAGGAAGCTACAATA
This sequence comes from Urocynchramus pylzowi, assembly GCA_013397555.1. NCBI lineage: Eukaryota > Metazoa > Chordata > Aves > Passeriformes > Fringillidae > Urocynchramus > Urocynchramus pylzowi. The sequence continues at coordinate 8,798 of VZRH01007923.1, read as the reverse complement.
TTACCAATGTCTTGTCTTCAGCTCCTGATATAGCTCAGTTTAAACAAGGAGTGAAATCTGTGGCTGGAAAACTTTCTGTCCTTGCTAATGGAGTCATGACATCTATACAGGTGAGTAAAAATATCACAAGCTGTTAACCATCACTTGAAGCCTTTCTGTAGGGATTTAGTACCATGGATCCTGCCATTGAATTACCTTTAGGGAGAAAAGAATGCATTTGGTTTTGAACTCTGTAGACCTCTCAAAGTAGACAGTAAATCTTTATAGTTTAAAAAATAAATCTGTATCTGCTATCTCACCTTCATTAGGATATCTCTTTTCTTTCAATTAAAACAAGAAATCCCATCATGAAAGTTATTTGTTGTCACTCTATTTCAAACTCATCACAGTTCCTAACTCAGAATGGAATAGTTTGGGTGGAAGGAATCTGCAGTGATCACCTAGCCCAGCTCTTGTGTTGGCTCTTTGGTTGACCTTTGATCCATGTTTTTGCACAAAATAAGCCATCCTGGCCTCAGTGTCCAGCATGTTTTGTGCTCCAGTCACTTGGCAATTCCTGTATGAGGTCTTTGGGATCTCTCAGGTGTTAGAAAATCAGGCTGATTATCCAGGAATTCAACCCCAGCCTCCAGTTCTTGGAAGCACTGGTCAATTTTCTGAAAGTCTTGAAGAATTCAGCTGCAATTTATTGCACAAATGGAAGTAAAACTGATTCCTTTCCATGGAAAAGCCACTCATACCTGGTTTGTTATTTGTTTCTACTTTTCTAGGATCGATATGGTTCCTAACTGAAGCTAAAGAAGGATTCCTCTTCAGGCACACAAGTAATCACTCTGCTGACTCAAATGAAGGTTGCCTTAAGACTGATGATGTTTTTACCTGTTTCTTAGTGCAGATTTCTGACTCAGCCTCTTCTTAGTGCTGTTTCATCTTAACAGAGCAGAAATCTTGCAGCAACTTGTTACATTGCATATACTTTTTCTTTTTTCTTCCTTTCCAGTCTTTATTTCTTAACAGCCTTATTGTTAGATAAGCTGGGAGCTTTATTTTATTACTGGCTCTGTCTGTGAGGCAGGAAGGAGAAAGGAGGTGGTGGTGTTTAGTAGACTGTAGCAAAATATACATTTAAATTAAACCTGTGTTGCCAGGAAGTAAAAGCTCTTGAAGTCATAAATTGATGTGCATTAAAATGGTGGGGAATTAGTGGTTTAAAACAGTATTCCAGCTAGAAGGTTCTGTGTTTAGATGTGAAATGTGGAGAAGTCAAAATGTGGTAATGCTGAGTAGTGGATTTCACCTTGTTGTGGGAACAGTCTATTTATTCCTAGTTTTGAAGGTTACAAAAAAAAATTGCAATATAGAATCCTTAAGTGCTTTTTTAAATTCTGTATTGTGTAAAAATTGAAAAAAAAAAAAAACTTGAAATGTACTAAGGGCCTAATAGAGTAGTTAATTAAATACTTGTTAAAAATGTTTAGCACAATCTTAGATTTTTGATAAATTATCAATTATTGAATAAGGAAATAGGGGGCTGTGTTTTAGACAGTCTAGAATTTATTGCTGATGACATCCTGCATAAAAATTATTATGACCTTAAAGAAAAAACTTTTCAACCGAGAATGAATTCAAGTTAATTCTGTTCTGTAATTTTCTTAATTCAAATTTGTAAACTGCTGATATCTAATAAAACCAATTGATATAAACTCCGTTTTGAATTCAATTTCTATGTGTGGTCATCAGTATCCAGCTTTCTAAACACTGTCATCTGTATTTTGTCTATACAGTGGTCTGGTAAAATCAGTCTTTAGTTTCAGGTAGTCAAACTTGCTTTCTTATTGAATTGCTGTAGTGATTTAGAAATCTAAACACTGAAGTTGGAGTAGAAAATAAACTACTGAAGTGAGGTACTGTGTTAAATACAGTTAACAGTGTAGCTACATTTGGGATTCAATTTATACCTGCCTCATATCTAATTCCCACTTCTGATAACCTCTTCTTGTGGTTGTTGGGTTTAGATTTATTGGTTAAATTTATTCATCAAAAAATTACTTTTCTCTTTTAAGAGAGTTCCAAGATGAGCATTTGTTCTGCCTAATGGTACAGCTTTGTAATAAAAGATTTGCTTTCCTATGTCCTTTCCCAACCTATAGAGATGATTTTGGTAATGTAACAAAAAATTGTAGTGCTCAGGGCATGCTTTGGATTTCCCTAATCACAGGTAGCAGTTTTTGGCTTTCAAAGCATTCTTCATTTGGCTGTACACATAAATTTATTACAAATAATCAGTGATTAAGATCAACTTTTTGGAGTTGTGATACAAAAACAGCATCCAAACATGCGGAAGAGATGCTCCTCCAGTGTCTGGGCTGCATGTTCAGACATTTGAGGATGGGTGCAGATGCTTCAGTGAGGGCAGGGGAGGGTAAGGAGGTGCCATCTCATGGTTCCTCATTTGTAACAGTTTGTGACATCAGCTACACTGCAGTAAGTGTGTCCTGGTTTTATGCATTGTTGCAAACCACTCCTAGATGGAAAAATTTAAAAAAAAAAATTATATAATATAATATATATATATATATATATATATAAATGCTTTTGTGATAATTTTCTAAGGGAGACTTGGCATTGGTCACCAGTTGTGTTTTGTTGTAGTTCTTCTTAATTCTTCCTCCCACCATTCCACATCTTCCTTTCCCCAAAACCAGCAGCAGCAGGGAACCATGCAAGTTAAGCTTCCCTCTTCAGGTCCTGTAAGGACATAAGGGAAGGGGAAAGAGGGTTATTTAATACTTTGTATTTCAAGGAGTTTATTTTGGATGGTTAAATTGAAAGAGCTAAAAAAAATGTTTAAACATCAGAACAAGGATTAATTCTATGTCCTGTACTCTCCTTCCCCAAGGAAGCTGTGAACAGAATCTTCTTGTGCTCTTGCTTTAATGCTGTCACTCTGGTCTGCTCCACATCAGTTCGTCCCACTGCTGGGAGGAGTAATTTCAGAACCATTCAAAATATTTTTTGGAAGGATTTTGCAGTGCAAGAATGAGCTGACTCCCCAGCACAGGAGCCTGTGAGTGCTGGTGTAGCTGCCTGCATTCTCACTCTGCTGCTGTCCTGCTCGAGCCAGAGGAGTCCAGCTGTTGTTGTGAATCAGGAATGAAGCTGGAGGCCACCTGAAACAGGCTGTGCTTCTGCAGAAGTCAGGACCTTTTGCATATCCATGCATATGAGACTGGGTTCTCTTGATGAGCAATGGTGAAGCAGACCTGGAGGGGTACAGAGCAGAAAAGTTGAGGCCATTCTTTGTTCTGCTGCTCGCAGTTTCAGACACTCAGTGGCACTGCCTTTGTCTCCCTGCAACATCAGCTGACACTGTCAGTGGTCACCTTTATTCTCCAGAGCTGGGGAGGGGACTGGAGTGCTCAGAGGAGTGGCTGGGGGGGCTCAGCCTGGACAAAGGAGGCTCAGGGGGGACCTTCTGGCTCTGCACAACTCCCTGGCAGGAGGGTGCAGCTGGCGGGGATTGGGCTCTGCTCCCAGGGAACAAGGGGCAGGACAAGAGGAAATCGTTTGAAGCTGTGCCAGGGGAGGTTCAGGTTGAACAGCAGGAAGAAATTCTTCACAGAAAGGCTGATTTGGCATCAGGTGGTGGAGTCCCCATCCCTGGAGGTGTTTAGAGAAAGGCTGGACGTGGCACTCAGTGCCTGGTTGATAAAGTGGTGTTTGGTCACAGGCTGGACTCAAGGATCTCAGAGGTCTTTGCAGCCTGAATGATTCTGTGACTGTCATGAAAGGCTTCGTGCTCTGGCAGTCATTTGCAGCCTTTCTGGCCCCTCACCCAACCACCCCAGGCTCGTGTGCCCTCACCCCCTGGCTGTGGGTGTTCTGTCACAGCAGGAAGACAGACCATGACTGGAAACCCCAGACAGGCATCAAGGCAGGGAAGGACTGATGGCTCACCATCCTGGCCTGGGAAACACAGACTAGGGGGGTTCAGGAGCCTCTGGACCTGAACTGGCTTCTGACAGAAGCTGCTGGAGGGGTGACCGAGCAGAAGCCTGGGAGGGGCATGGATGGGCAGAATCAAGGGGTGAGGAGCATCAGCCTGCTGAGCTGAACCCTCACCTCCAGGAGCAGAAACAGCATCATGGTCAGAAAACAGCCTCCACAAACTTGCCTGCTCATCCTCTTCACTTCACAGGCTCTTGGTCGTTCTAGCAGGACAGCATTAACTAAGTCTTTTCTCCCTCAGAAATTGGATTTCTCTGTCCTGTTTGCTCACTTTGCCTTTTCTTTATTTCCTGTCTGGAGTTACCTGTGCTCATGTCTCAGCAATCCTTTTTCCCAGTTAGGACACACTGGTTTTTGTAGCCTCTGACCTCGTGCTCTCAGCACTTGTATCACCCACCCTTCTCTGCCTTGTTTCCTTCCCCTCAAGGGCCATTTGCCTTGCAGTTACTTTTAGCATGATGAAGCCAGCTTGGTGAGTTTTCTTCCTTTCCTCAATGACATTAATACCACTTACTAATGCCAGTTGCACTTCTGTGCTCAGTTTCTCTTCATTTTCCAGGACCTGATAGACAAATGTAAGAAGTTTGGGATCAACACCCCAGGTCAGTGTTTGAAGTTCCCAGTCTGCAGGCTTCAAGTAAAACGTGCTTGTTTGAAAGGAGGGCTGAGGGGCCAGGGAGGCAGGAGCACACACCCCCACGGCTGGGGAAAACGGGGAGTGGGCAGAAATGTCAAGTAAGGCATTGCTGAAGTGTTCCATTCACATGTAGCTGCATAACAGAGCTTTAACTGCTGCTCTGGTCAAATTTGGTTGATAGAGAGAGGAGCTCATGCAGCAAATCAATAGCAAGTGGCTTTTTGCCTTTTTGCCTTGTCTCAGACATTGCCCTCTCTGGCTTGTTTTCCTAAGTTTTCTAAGCATCCATGGAAATACAGTTTAATACTTTTACCTCCCTCTTCTCTCGTGGAAGCTGTGACACTCCAGCTTTTGCAGGATCTGGCAGCAGGATCTGAGGGCCTCTCCTGGGTTGCAGGGGGTTCCTGCAGTCTGGGAGGTGGGTGCCCAGCAGCAGCAAAGGCAGCAGGGCTGCAGAGCTGAGCCAGCAGGCTGGGGTTTAACACACTCAGCCTATGAGGTGATTTTTTTCTTTCAAATCAGACTTTTCAGGTGAAAGACATCTTACATACCCTTAAGTGAAAACTAAATAGACTGATCAAAAAACACCATGAAGAAATTCTCTCTTCTCTTACTCTTTCCTTTTATTTCCCCACCTTTTTTTTTTTTTTTTGCATGAGCAGACAGGAATCTACAAGATTTTCCGTCGACATCAAATCCTCACTTTGTATTGGAAAAATTTTCTGGATTCTGTGGGGTTTGGGTTTTTTGTTCTGTTTTTTCCTCATGATCTCCCTCACTGTGTGCACAGGATGAATTACAGCCCATTTCCCAAATTGCTTCCAGTCTTCCTCCTCCACTGGTACAGGAGAGGAGATATCCCTTCCCTAGGGATGAAGGAGAGACCAGAGCCATAAATAAAAGATGTCCAGAATCAATTGTCTGAGCTCAAAAGTTCAGACTGGAGGAATGCAAGGAAGCTCCACCAAAAAAGCATCCAGTAAAGTATCTTCAGGGAGATTCCTGCTCGCACAAGACTATTTATGTTATGCAAAATCCAAGTTTTCACTAAAAAAATAATTTGAAAAAAGATCTCATGGTCATAGTCGAGGAAATAACTTTAAATGAATGTAACTAGGAATTACTTCTGCCTGAGCCTCTACAAAACCTGCAGCAGCAAGGTTCATGTGCTGATTCCCCACAGCCCTTCCCACTGTTCCAGTGCTGCACTGATCCCTGCTCTGTGATGGCCACAACCAGGAGACCTGCACAGAGGGGTCCCAGAGGAAAAGTGAGGTGAGATGTGGTCACCAACCACTCACTCAGCAGGTGCCCTGTTGAGTTTCCTCCCTTTTGTCCTAATTTCCCTCAGCAGGATGGCCAGATGGAGGGTGATCTAGAGCTCCTTCCTTATCTCTCTGGCACAAGGCTCTCCAGGTAAGATGAAACAAGCTTTTGCCCTCTGGCCCCCACCACAGGAACACAGCCACTATGATTTGTCCTGACAGGAGAAGGGTGTCCTGGAAAGAAGGTCCATCAGTGGCTCCTGGTGTGATTTTTTAGCAGGACCCACCCACCATCTCCAGCCATGGAGTACAGCACTGTGTCCCCAGGTGGGTGACAGCCCCACCAAGGGAGCAATTCCAGGCAAAAGGTGGTGGAACAGCCACAGCAGCACATGGGGAAGCTGTGCCCGAGCCTGGGTGCCTGCAGGGAAAAGATCCCTGGATCCAGGGCTCAGACCCCACCACAACCCTTGGGACCAAGTGCTGTGGCTTGGGCTGCTGGGAGGGGCAGGAGGCTCTGGGGGCCTGTCCTGCTCCAAAACCCAGGGGTCAGCCACAGGCAGGGGCTGCTGAGGTGGAACATGCTTTTGCAGGAACCTGCTTGGGAAAGTTTGTGGGCTTGCAAGTCTGCTGAGATGAGTAAACAGCACTGGCTCACTATTTTAATTTGGGTTTGGGGGTAGCTTTGAGGCTTTTAAAATAGTTCTGCAAAGCTTTTTATCACAGCTACAGCCCCTTCCCTCAGTGTGTGAAGCTGCTGGGACTTTGTATAGGAAGCACGTGAGATACATGGCTAAAGAGAGGAGCAAAACTCAGCAGGACTCATTTCATAAAGCAGCAGCTTCCCCCAAACCTGGCAGAAGGAAATCCCTGTCCCATGAACGGATGGAACAGTGGAATGCTGGAACGGTTTGGGTTGGAAGGGACCTTGAAAGCTCATCCTGCTCCACCCCCTGCCATGGGCAGGGACACCTGCCACTATCCCAGCTTGCTCCAAGCCCCATCCAGCCTGGCCTTGGACACTGCCAGGGATCCAGGGGCAGCCACAGCTGCTCTGGGCAACCTGTGCCAGGGCCTCAGCACCCTCACAGGGAAGAATTCCTTCCTAATATCCAACCTTAATTTTTTCCTTCAAAACAAGGTGAATCTGAAAACTTTTTTGCTAAATTCTTACTTGTGTTCTGTCAAAAGACAGAACACAAAAACCCAAAGCAATCCAAAAATACTAACAGGTGTCTTTTTTTCCCCCTCCCTCCAGCAATGTGGCACAAATTCCAGTGATGGGAAGAAGCTGGAAGAAGCTGGATTTCACACAGTGGAGGCTGTGGCTATTGCACCAGAGAAGGAGCTGCTGAACATTAAAGGCATCAGTGAAACCAAAGCTGACAAAATCCTGGTGAGGATGTTCTGGAACTTTAACCCATCCCGATCTTTTTGCTTCCCTCTCCCTGTCAGGCTGTACCTGCGTACAGAGGTGAGACCAGGATCTGTAAAATCTACGACTCTCCGTGTCTTCCTGAGGCTGAAGCCGTGTTTGCTGTCAGTGCCGACAGAATGGGAGACGCTGAAGACTGAAAACTCCTTTTCTCCCCCGCAGGCCCGGCCCGTGTCCGGGAGAGGCTCCTTCCTTCCCTGCCGGCCCCTCAGGGCCGCTCCCGGGCAGCGGCGGGGGGGACGCGGGGGCAGCGGGGGAACGTCGGGACGCGCCGGGCGCAGCCGGAGCCGGGGAAGAGATTCCCTCGGGCTGCGGGCACGGGGCAGGGCCGGGAGCTGCCTGGGCAGCGCTGCCACGGGAATTCCTGCGGCTCCTGCGTCCCCTGGGCACGGTGCAGAGAATCTCGGGGGCCACAGCTGGGAACTCGGTGACTCGGGAGCGGAGCCGGAGGGTTTGTCCGCCAGGAGCAGCGGTGATTTACAGAGCAGAGC